>OZ014475.1:22218993-22265993 GCA_963965965.1 Trididemnum nubilum | reverse complement strand
TTAAGATTCAGACTTCTATGTTAAGAAGTAAAAAAGTTATTAAGAAAAATGTAAAAAAATTTATGTCATCATGTGGTCAAAATGTTGCAAATTTCAATTACGCGTAACTCAACCATATGTAAATTAAAGTTTTTTTGTTTTTTTATTATGTTATGGACACAAATCTTCAACTTCAGAGAATTTGAGCAAAATCTGAGGTTATGATTTTCACCTTTTTTTTTAGTTCACATATTTATAATAAAATGACTCAAAAAATGGTATTCCCTACTTTGGCATGGTCAACATACCGGTATGCAAAAAAGTCTAGTTTAAACGAAGAAACCAATGGGTTAAAACGCAATACTTTGGTTAAATTTGTCGAAGAGTGCCGGTACGGTAGTTGTTTGGTTTGCATAATGGTACTATAAATGCTATGTTGGGTGTAAAAAGTTATGCTTACGGTGCCTATCTGCCATATTTGTAGTATATTCCCTGTGGTACAATATTGTTGTGATGAGCTTATCACAGTTACACGAAGACGAAGCCTCCGCCGTTGAAAAATTTTGCTTAATTTTAAGATAAAATAACATTTTAAAGCAAATTAGCGTGTTTTTATGCATAATGTTGCTCTATGAAACTTATCATTCGTTGTCCAAAATAAATCACGTTATGAGGCAAATGTGAGAGAAATATTATTTGAAAAAGTAGGAATTATGTCATAGGTTTGTCGATTTCAGAAGGTCTTTCTTCCCAAAAAATGCTATGCTGTATGACCAGGCAGGGCCTAAGATAGAAACTTTTGCAGGGGGTATGAAGATCGATGCCGGGCCCCCAAAATTTAGTGAAATTAAATCAAGAAAGATCCTCACTCAAATTTGGTCCTGATTTTTGTCCAAAATTAGGTGAAGACCAAAAAAAAAAAAAAGGTCTTCACTCAAATTTGGTCGTGTTGGTCCAAAACTTGACGGCCCCCAAGACCCGGGCTCGGGTACGATGTACCCCCTGAACCCCCCTCTCGCAGGCCCTGTGACC
This sequence comes from Trididemnum nubilum, assembly GCA_963965965.1. NCBI lineage: Eukaryota > Metazoa > Chordata > Ascidiacea > Aplousobranchia > Didemnidae > Trididemnum > Trididemnum nubilum. The sequence continues at coordinate 22,264,982 of OZ014475.1, read as the reverse complement.
AGGTGGGGAGAGGGCATGACGCAGCACTTTGTCCCCCAATATACGCTATAGTGATTAGTGAAGTTAACTTGGCAAATAAGAAACTAAAAATTTAACGAACAATTTTCAGGTGGAGTGCGGAAGAATCGCAAGCATGCAACTCGGCTTGAAGCCAAGAAAAAGGAGGATTTTCAAGATGGTGCTATTGCTAGCAATTGGAATTAGTGTATTCTTGTGCAGTGCTGTCACCGCTAGCAGTTTTTCACTAGATCCAATGTGGTTTGGTCTGCTCTAGTGAATTCTTACTGCAGTACAATCTAGTGACTTTTTGCAGTCTAAATTCTTTCTAAAATAATTAGTTGTCTCGTTTTTCATCTTGAAAATGTTTTCTAAAAAAAAAACTACCCGAAGTAATCCTTGAAGTCATAAAAAAAACTGTTCCTGAAGTAGAGTCGATGTTAGAAAAAATATTTTAGTTGCAATGGTGAGGAGTGAAGGGTTCGGAACTCCTTCACTCCTAACACTTTTTTGCTGTTTGATGCTGGCAGTATTCTGGTGCTTGCCAGATTTTTGTGGTTTGAAGAGGCGTAAATTGTTCTTAGGAGAACCGAAGTTTTAAATCTGGTAATATTTTTCCGATTGAGTAATGAACTCTTGTAATTTTCTATTCAAATTTGAAAACTAGCTTGTGGTGCATTGTTTTTGTGATTGCAGTTTGTTTTTGTTCTATTGGCTGTTTATTTTTGTGGCTTTTTCACAATAAATAAAAAAAGATATTTCCACCATTTGGAAAATAGTTTGCCACAAAATCCTTGAATTAGCAGTAGTAGAGGCATCTCAACAGCCAACACGTGAGCTTATGCACTTGCTAATAATCGAACTCGTGGAGGGTACGTGGTAAACCCGTGAAATCACGTGGTCGTAACTTGACTCGTTGGTCATACGTGGTAAATCCGTAAAATCATGTGCTCGTGACTTAACTCGTTGATCATACGTGGTAAACCCGTGAAATCACGTGGTCGTAGCTTAACTCGTTGATCACACGTGGTAAACCCGTGAAGTCACGTGCTCGTAACTTAACTCGTTGATCATACGTGGTAAACTCGTGAAATCACGTGTTCATTGTCGGCAAATGATCAGTGCTATTAGCTATTTCGAAGCCAGCAGTTGACGAAGAGCATGTACCATTGCAGCAAACTGGTGGATAACACATGGTATACCACAAGTTAAACATGTGATTCGTTCACGTGAATAACACGTGGGACCTATGTGCAAGATCACAAGAATATCACGTGTTTATACCATGTGTTGAACACGAGTAACTCGTGAAAATTTCACGGGATTTCCACGTGAAATTCACATGTTATTGCTTGTGGGGGTGTTGTTGTTTTTTCAGAGTATAAAATAACCCACCAACAGGCTAGTTTTGAATGTTTTGATACTGTTATTACCATAGGTGGGCACAAGTCCGTTAATCGTTAATAACGAAGCTAACTTTTTCTTGAACTCGTTAATCCGTTAAAGAGTTTTTTCATGTTAACGGACTAAATTAACTTCCGTTGAGTTCTGTTAACGGGCTAAAGTAACTTCCGTTAAGTTCTGTTAACTTCCGTTAAGGTTTTTATCGTTAATATCTTGCACCATTCATTCATCGTACCGGTACAAACCAGTTTGCACCGGTAGCACTTGTTGCATAGTAGCATGAGCTTTATAGAAGAAAGCGAAGAAAGGAGCTATTTTTTTGTGACAAATAATAACCTACAGCCTCATAGGTCTATAAATTATCGCTATTTGCAATTTCCAAAGATTTTCCGATCGCAGCTTCGTTAGAGCATTTGAACTTATTTTTATCTTGAAATTATATTAGACTTTAAAATGTAACTTCCAAAACACTGAAAGACCACCATAGCAATAAATGTTTCCTTACAATCTGCTCAACAGCGTCAATACGTGTTCTAGAAGCGAGTGAATAAAACGAAATGTAAATTACACGCAAAATGTTAACGAATTAACGGACTTCATTAACTTCCGTTAATTAAAGCTGAAAATAACAGATTAACGTTAACGGAGGAGTGAAGTTTGTTAACGGACTAGTGGTTAACGAAGCTAACGTTTTGCATTAACTTGCCCACCTATGGTTATTACCCATTGTTTGTTAGCTTGTTGTTTTAAAAGTAACTACAATTTAACAATTCCTTGAAGACTGGAAAACTCGCAAAAGTTTTTTCACTGTCTATTTGATAAAGCCAACTTGGTGAATAAAACTGTATTTAGAATTGGTTTCAAGCTACACTGCTACATACAAGAGCTAGATAGATACAAAAAATCGAAAATTTTTTATGAACTTTTGGATTGGCCAATTAGTAGTCACTTCTTTGAATAGCTACAAACATGGAATTTTTTCTTCTGAATGTCCTCTTAAAAGTCTTCTTGTTTCTGAAGGTTTGTGACAGTGATTAAGTTGAACTGGAAGCAATGGTTTTGGACTACCCCAAGTTTTATAATCATAAATATTGTAGTCTGGTAGTGATTTTTCACTCCAGTCATATGTGATGAAAATAGAAGTGTCAAGTGTGTTAAATATTCATTTACTGTGTCTTAGTGTAATATCTGAATTTAGTTGTTTGTGAATTTCAAAACATTTTTATTGTCTCTTAAAATTTTAACTGCTTTACATGGTGAATAAAGTGACAAAGTAAACAATTTTAAGTGGGAAGTTCAATCATTACAATTACAGTCAGTGTATTTAGATGAACTAGAAAGCCAATATATATCTAAGCAGTAGAAAGTGAGTTCTATTTTTTGCTAAGGTTACCATTATTGGTAGAGAAGTACCCGCCAAGCAAGTTCATTAATATTGTTCCATTCTCATTAGTCACCTCTAAACAAAAAACTTGATACAGCATTTATAATAAAAATAATTGGACTGTGGAAGGAAGCGTGTTATATGAAAAGGTGAGAACTAACAACACTTTTATTCAGATGCTTGAGTAACAATTTTCACATAAAAAATCTAGATGTTTTTTTTTATCAGGGGCATAACCAAAAACTTGCTAAGAGGGGGCTTGACCTTACACCTATAAATTTGTCTGTGTCTTACAAATGGTGGTTTGGAGCGAAGCCCTTTGAGGTAAACGCGACCGTCGCAACGTAGCCTACTGGTACCGCAAGAAAATGCAAACTAATAAAATGCTCTCAAAAGCATTTAACTTCGCACTAAACATCGATAAGCGCTCCGCTAGCGAATAAAAAATCAAACTTAGTTTTAGAGGCTGACTTTTCCTCAAAGCAACTGCTGGTACCACTGCGCTAAATTCTTGTCCTTCGATGCATAGGCGTAGCCAGGGGGGGGCCCAGGGGGCCCGGGCCCCCCCCCCAATCAAAATACCACAAACGACAAAAAGTTATGACAACATAGCCTGGCGATGTTTAGTTGCAGTTTTTTTTCAGTAATTACGCACATAACAGTAATTAACAATAATATTAATGACAACAAGGGAGTCCCGGGGCCCCCAACTAACAACCAGGGGGCCCTTACTAACAACTAGGGGGCCCTGGAATCCTTAACCGACAACCAGGGTGTCCAGGACCCCTAACTGAAAACCAGGGGGCCAATAACTGACGACCAGGGGCCCCAGGGCCCCTAACTAACAACCAAGGGACCCTAACCAACAACCAGGGGGCCTCTTAACTGACAACCAGTGGGGCCCAGGCCCCTAACCGACAACCAGGGGGCCCCTAAACTACAACCAGGGGGCCCCAGGGCTCATAACCAACAACCAGGGGGCCCCGGAGTGCCTAACTGACGACCAGGGAGCCCCGGGGCCCCTAACTCACAACCAGGGAGCCCCAGGGACCTAACTAACAACCAGGGGGCCAACAACCAGGGGTCCAGGAGCCCCCTAACCGACAACGAGGGGCCCCGGGGTCCTCCTAATTGACGACCAGGGGGCCCCATGGCCACTGACCAACAACCAAGGGGTCCTGGAGTCCCTAACTTACGACCAGGGAGCCCCAGGGCCCCTAATTAACAACCAGGGGGCCTGGGCTCCTAACCGACAAGCAAGGGGCTACGGGGCCTCTAACTGGCAACCAGGGAGCCCAAGGGCCCCTGACTGACGACCAAGGTTCCCGGGCCAGGGGCCCCTTAATGCAAATTTTTAACAATTTATATGCAAAACCTGTGAGAAATCTAAGAGTTTTGACCTAAAAGTTGCCACCCCAGGCCCTCGTTTAACGTCAGAGGTGGAGTCGAGGACACAAGGCTCGAGGCCAAGGCCAAGGACACACAAAAAATCCGAGGCCAAGGCCAAGGCCAAGGACAGCCTTTCCGAGGACAGACACTCTCGAGGCCAAGGACAGGAATGCTCGAGGCCAAGGCCAAGGACCAAGGACACAAAGCGCAAGTGCTCTCCAAACAAAAAAAAAAAAAAAAAGGTCTTCACAAAAATTTTTCAGGCGATCTCCAAAAAAAAAAAAAAAAAAAAAAAAAAAGGTCTTCACAAAAATATTTCAACCGCTCCACAAAATTTTAACTTTCCAAAAAATAGTGCTGTCCTCGAGCCGAGGACAGGCCAATTTTCGAGGACTTGAGGCCTCGAGGCCAAGGCCAAGGCCAAGGACTTGACCTTCGAGGCCAAGGCCAAGGCCAAGGACTTCAAAATCTGTCCTCGAGGACGTCCTCGAGGCCAAGGACGTCCTCGAGGACTCCACCTCTGTTTAACGTTATTATAAACTTAATTATTTACTGCTAAAGTATTGCAGGAGGCAATGTTCGTTACTTCCCCCTATAGACCAAATCACTAACAATTAAAATTTTACACCATAATGCAAGATTCTAAGCGCGTTTTGGGATTTAATTGCAAAACGAGAATTGAACAACTAAATTTTTTTGATTGGCTTTCAAATGTTAAAAATCTAGTTCTTTGAAATGGCTCTGAACTCGTGCGAAATGTGATCCAATGGGATTTAAATAGCTTTTTTTTCCAAAAACTTACAAAAATCGCCCAGCGGCTGGGGGCTTTGCCCCCAGACCCTCATAGCCATCGGCGGCTGGGGGTTCTGCCCCCAGACCCCCGTCTCTGATACGTTTGAGTACACTAGTGTAGCGATAGCACGTTTTGCCGCTTCCATAAATTGCACCATTGTTTCTCAATTACAGCGCACCAATCAAATTCGCCCTTTCTTTTTATCACTGTGACGCTCTTGTCTAGTTGACGTAACAATGATATACAATGGCGGTTGGTATATAAAGCTGGAGCGAGCCGTCATTTACTCCCTTACTCAGATAGTCAGAGAAACAAAATTCGTATGCAGTGTTGATTACGAATAAATTGAGCGGTGAAAACTTATCCGTCTGTTCGACGTTTTGCTAAAATATATAGAGCCGCTAAACTAGCTTACTCAACACGTCTTCCAAGTTAGACTTTTACGCTTTTCAACAATTAGTTTTCGCCCTCTCCCTTTACCAAAATCCTGGCAAAGTGCCATCAGGCTACGGCTTCAGATCTTCCATTCTACAATATCTTTGCCCCACAAAAAATGACTTTTTCGAAAATTTCTGATGACGTCATTGCGTGTGATTTGTGGTTTGGGCCCCCCCCCAATCAAAAATCCTGGCTACGCCTATGCTTCGATGATAGTGTCAAATCATGCAAAAACTGCAGTGTTTTTTTGCTTTCTCCAGCAAATCGACACAGCAATCTATTGCACAATAAGCAAAAAATCCACTACATAACTGATGACAAATCCAGCTTTCAGTTTCACTCATAGCGTTAACATTGGGAGTCTTCATAAACAGCACTAAATAAGAAATACGAGCAACTGTTTAAGCTTACTATAGGTATCATAACATGCTTGCCTGAAAAAGAAAAATCACATCAAAAAAATAACATAGTTTATGCTTTAAATGTACCTGCAGACTAGTCTATTGGTCTACACTCTACAAGATACCGGTAGATCTACCACTACCATAATGAGACATGGATGGTGAAAGCGTTTAAGGATTTGTTAACTGAGTAAACACCTAAAGAGAACTTTTGACATCTGCTTCCAGCTTTTTGCCTTTCTGCATTAATACCCAGAACTGTCATCGTCAAAACAGATTATGGCAAGTTTTCAGTGGAAGGATCTAAACAAATCATTGATAGCTAGTAAATAGGCTAAGTACTACTACGTTTTTGAAGAAATGACTAGTCTTTTCATTTCCAAATTCGATCTACTGTACTTCGTTTTTGACTTATACTTTACAAGCTTTTTTCTCAAGATTGTTTTGTTACCTGAGCTATTAGTCTAGACTCTTCTTCACGGTTATTGCGTGATAACATAGTATAAACTCAATCTTCGTTTTACCGGTAGTTCCAGCGCGCTATGACGAAACAGAACCTGTGGTTACTATAATAGCGCTTCAATAATAAAGTACACAACGCTTTCTGCTCATTGAATACAATTTAAAAATAAGTTATTAAAATTAGCCTATGAAGCGACCTGTCGCGAAGATTAGCAACCACTCGCGAAGGTTGGCGAAGGTCGCCAACCTTCGCTTCGCGTTGCTTCGCGTCCAGTCTAAACGCACCTTTAGTCTACTCTAGACTCTTCTTCACGGTTATTGCGTGATAACGTAATATAAACTCTATCTTTGTTTATGGTTTTACCGGTAATTCCAGCGCTCTATGACGAAACAGAACCTGTGATTACTATAATAGCACTTCAATAATAAAGTACACAAAGCTTTCTGCTCATTGAATGCATTTTAAAGGTAAGTTATTAAAATTAGCCTATGAAGCACCAGTCGCGAAGATTAGCAACCACTCGCGAAGACTCGCGAAGGTTGGCAACCTTCGCGAGTGACGTAATCGACCAGTAGCGAAGGTCGCCAACCTTGGCTTCGCATTGCTTCGCGTCCAGTCTAAACGCACCTTAAGAATCACAAACAAAGTCAAAAAATTATCAACGTCGTCATTTCTAACCCTAAAAAAGTCACCTGTCAGATTAAGCCACTGAAAAGTCAATTGGTGGTGTCACATTGAGTCAGTACTCTTTTCAGTTGAGACATCCAGCCAATGTCGCCACACAACGGTGAGCTAACGGATGGAACAAAATGGAGGCTACTTCAAACAAAACTTCATTCGGTCGAAACTAATAATTCCAATACCACTATACGTTTTCGACCGAGTGAAATTTTGTTTGGTGTAAAAGGAGAAAACAATCAAGCCTATCATAATTAATTGTGTATTGTTATGTAACAGATTTTATCTTTACAAGTCTAGAATTTCAGGAAATTTACCAACCACAAATGAAGCATTACTTTATATTCAAACGGTTTATCCATCTGAGAAAAAAAACTGGCAAAAAAAATTGTATCAACACTATGGCAAATGGGGTAGCCTATGATCAGAGGTGGAGTCAAAGACACAAGGCTCGAGACCAAGGCCAAGGACACAAAAGAAATCCGAGGCCAAGAACAGCCCTTCCGAGGACAGACCCTCTCGAAGCCAAGGACATGAATGCTCGAGGCCAAGGACACAGGCGCAAGTGTTCTCGAAAAAAAAAAGATCTTCAAAATTTTTTTTCATGCGGTCTCAAAAAAAAGGTCTTCAAAATAATTTTACAGGCGATCTACAAAATTTTAACGATTCAAAAAATAGTGCTGTCCTCGAACCGAGAACTAGGCAATTTTCGAGGACTTGAGGCTTCGAGGCCAAGACTTTTGAGGCCAAAGCCAAGGACTTCAAAATGTGTACTCGAGGACGTTCTCGAGGCCAAAAACGTCCTCGAGGACTCCACCTCTGTCTATGATATCAACAGATATACAGTATATTGGTTGGAAACTGGCTCATGAATAGTGGCGTCGCTTAGAATGGTGACACCCAGGGCAGATTTTTGTGATGTCACCCTTCATAACGTATAGTAGGCTGCAAAAGCTTATACTGTATTTAAAAAATAGAGGTACTATTTTATTGCTGTAGATAGTGGCTGTTATTTGGCTAGTTCAAAAACTTTTCATTGTAAGATTCTAGAACTTGGAAGTATGAGCAGCACACGTCTAGTATTAGGCGTGTAATCAGAAATCTGCAGTGGGGAGAAGGGCTGTGCTCGGAAGTCTGAGAGCTCCGCCAGAGGCTATTGGAGGTCTGGGGGCAGAGCCTCCAGCACTAGAAAAATTTTGTTTTTGCAAAACTAACTTAATTTTAGGCTTATTTTTATAGAAAATACTGCTCTTCAAACGTATGCATCAGGTTGGACTTTGGTGGCATAGAAATTAGCAGAGCGAAAACATGGTTAGACTCAGGCGCGTAGCCAGAAGTCTGCAGTTGGATCTGTTTCGGGGGTCTGGGGAAGGAGCCCCAAGCGTTCAAAAATTTTGTGTGTGTTTTTTTGTAAAAATAACTTGATATTAGGCTTATTTTGGTAAAAATTATTGGTTTTGAAATGTGGCAGAAATTAGCAGTGCAAAAGCATGATTAAACTGGTAGCATTTATAGGCAATGGCTATGTGGAGTAAAATTTCACTTCTCTTATTTACAAGCAGGTACTGTAAATAACAAAATCTTATAGTTCAATGAAACTCACAAAGGTTAACCACAATCCGTGTATATTTATTGGAGATAAACAATTAGTTGGGGGTAAATGGAACGATATTTGAGTCGAAGTGATTGGTAATCAACTAATACTAAATTGCCACACCCCTCCCCTATTCCTAAGTTTATGTATATATATATATATATATATATTTTTTTTTTTTTTTATGAAACCTATATTTAGCATGTTTCAGCTAGCGATCAAATTTCATTGCTTAGTGTTGACAATTTTTCAAAGTTTTTGCTGATTTGTGATCTATATTTTTGGCGAATTAGGCCCCCCCCCCCTTCTAAATAAATATTTCAAAACATACTTTAAATCATTTTTAAGTCCAATCCAGAGTGCTAAACTTTTCCAAAGATGTTAAACAAATTGTTTGTTTTTTGTTGTTCGATTGGTATCATTGAATGGTGTCACCCCAAACTGGTGACACCCGGGGCGGGCCGTCCCCTCCGCCCACCCTTAGCGACGCCACTGCTCATGGATATTATGCATGTTATTTGTTTGCGCTACGTATGTGTAACTACGCCTTGCTTTTTTGTTTTGAGAACTGCGTGTTTAATAATATAATAATAATTAAAAAATGGAGGCTCTTGCAAACCGGAAAGCGTATTGTGAAACACCTTGTAGATTACAGTTGCAAATTGTATCCGTAAATTATAAATATTATTCTTTAATGCACGTCCAGCTAATATCGCTTGGTTGAAGTAAATACATGTCGCGCTGTTATCGACTGGAGATGATCAATTTCACCTTCAATCAAAGTCATTAAACGAAATATACTGCATCATTGATCAAATGCTGCAGTTCGCAACTAATGAAATGCTGCTATCAATCAATATAGCATAAATAGAAAATCGTAGCAACCTAGCAGCTAATGGAGGGTGCCAAAGTATTCCATCAATGGTATAAAAAAGCGCTCTAGCTTAAGCTTTAAAAATTATTTTGTGAGGCTTATTTGGGTGATTTCCGAAGGAAAAGCAACTCCAAACTAAGTCAACATATGCCTCTTAACAGTACTTAAATTGTAAAATTTTGCATGGGGGGACGCTTTTTCAGCGTTGACTGAACCTTAGTGAAGAACAAGCACGTAGCAAGGATTTTTTGAGAGTGTGTTCCATAAACGAACTTGACCCAAATTTTCATTATTCCTGAATTGGATTGAGGCAAATTTTCAGTGAAAATCAGGTGATCTCCAAAGAAAAAAGATCTTCGCCGAAATCCGAAGGCTTTTTCTAGCCGAAATCAAGAATTCAAACGGTTTTTCCGGCCAAGAACAGGTGATCTCAAAAAAAAAAAAAAAAAAAAAAAAAAAAAAAGAAGGTCTTCGCCGAAATCCGAAGGCTTTTTCTGGCCGAAATCAAGAATCCAAACGGACGCGTCCCCCCCCCCTACAATTTAAGTACTGCCTCTTAATATTGATTAATATTACAAGCAATTAGCTCTTGACAAAGACATTCAAAACATTTATTTTTTGGGGGTGTATTTGGAGGTTTCCAGGGGTGGAACTGGAAACTACTAAATCATGTCAAAATATTTTTTTCTTGAGCATTAAATGAGACCAAAAAAATTATCTTCCTAGCTCAAGAAGTTCCAAAAATTCCTATTTCGGGGGTTCCTTGGGGTCCCACCTCCTAATTTTGTCAAAGCACTATTTTGAATATTAACTGAGAACAAAAAGAATCACCACTCTGGCATACAAACAGAGGCCGAATCTTTTGATAGTTACAGTATATCCGCTTGAAGGTGCTAGCTAAATCAAAAGACTTTGTTCAACTTGCGCGAGTAAATGTTCAATTTTTTGCTGTTTTATGTGTCCTTAGGGCTTGGAGATCCAGGTTTTTTTTTTAATAGTGTATGTAATGCACATTTATGTTGGTCATATTTTCTTTTTTTGGTTGAATACTTTTTTTCAGATTTCCATCATCAATGCAAGAAAACTTTGTCCGGCAGTAACAATTTTGTGCTTAATTTCTTGAAGCTCTTGTTTGAAAATGTTAGAATAATTTAAAATATAAAGACGCACTTTATTGCAAAAATATACCTGGACAGAAAGTTTCAGTGTGCACTATTTCTACTTTATGCTTAATACCTTTTTAATTACAAACACTGGTGTCGATTTCAGGGGGGCGGAAAGCAGTGCCCCCTCAGGGTTGACATTTAAGGGGGCGAAATGTCTCTGGCCCCTCGGTTTTGTTGACTAGTTTACGCGCTGTGGAAGCGTGTTGTTAAAAATAGTTTAGTTTATAAATGATACAAACCTTTCAAGTTTGCTTTGTTTGCGGGATCAAATATTTGCGCCAAAACGGAATCCAGCGGGTTGGTAAAATGCAACTTTCGGCCGAGTGTTGCAAAACTGACGATCGTGGCAAGTTGGTGATGTGTTTTTTATTTATTGCTAAGAAAAATCTGCATCGCTAACCTTAAATTACACACTTAAACCGCAATAGTCTTTAAAAGTTTATTCGATAATTCAAAATATCATTTGAATAAATATTGGTGCAAACTGTAGCGTAAAAATTCAAACTCTTTCATTACCGGTATTTAAAACTTTGAAAGCTCACTAAAAAGCCTGGAAAGCACTTTGCAATCAGTGGATAGCACAAACAATTTACAATACAATTAAAAATGAATGATATAAGTTGAAATGCATTTGCCGTACTAAAAGAGCACAGAATAACAAAAAACTGAACTTATTTTTTTAACAACAATAGAATAACGAATCCACACTATTTATTCAAAGAATTCAAACCATCTTTCCCAATTAATCCAACGTAGATTGACAATCAAGGAGGTTTGTCTAAATTGTTCACAATTTTAAAAATTGTCAACTTAAACCAAAAACGTTAATCACTTAATCCAATAAAATCTTTCTCATGGCATTCTCGCATTTTCAAAACAAATGTTATATTTTGGCATAATTACCCACTCACTGTTTTAAATTAATTTATTTCCACGCATACATTCAAAGTCAAATCACAATCAAATCTTTCGTTGTACTTACTGTATTACGCCGAAGCGTGTAACGAGTTGGCGGGGCCCATGTCCACGTCATTGCGCCCGGGCAACACAGCTCCTTTGGAAGAAAATGTTGCAGCGGTGGTGAGCAGTTGGCAACACTAATGTGTTCGATTTGACCGGCCCGAAGTTTGAACCTCAGACCTCTCGCTCCAGAGACGAACGTCAAATCAAGTTAGTATTTTATTAAAGTACGTGTTTAAGCTCAAATACATGTAGTATATATGAATCTCTGTTGACAAAATAACAGTACACACGGATGTTCTTTTTAGAATATCTGCATATTCTAGAATATTTTCGGATCTTTTTTTTGATTCCAAAATCTTTTTAGAACATCGAATCCTATCAAAATTTCGGACAAAAAATATAATGCTAATTGACAGCAATATTGCTACCGTGGGATTATTGCATTGTTATGGTCACTTGTCGATCACCATTTTTTGCTTTTATCCTCGTAATAAAGAAAAGATACCCTCGCCTATTGCTGCCATGAGGAAGAACACGTGAATTTTTAATCTTTTTTTTTCGCATAAAAACGAACGAGAAGAGAAACGCAAGTGTTTAAAGAAAGACAAACAATTAAACATTTAGCAAAAGAGAATAAGCAATTAAGCATTGGCAAAATTAAACTTCGCAAAATTTCACAAAATTGCAGAAAATGTTTTTATTCAAGAACTATGTTTTGTAGCAACAAAATCTTTTTAAATGAACATCATTTGATCTGTTTGGGGTTGTCAACTTAAAAGGGTGAGAAAGAAAAGTCAGAGTAGTGGGGAAAGGTCGGAATGAAAGACCTTTAATATTCAGATATCCGAAATCTTTGTACAAAAATCAAAAATTTAGCTGATATGGTATTTCTACATTGCTTGAAAGAATAACTGGCCCACTTTTTAAACCAGGCAACAGCGGCAACTTTGTATTAAAAGTAAAACCAAAGCTGTTTTCTGGGTTCGATTTTATGGATTAGACCTACGGATTCACTGCTCTGCAAATCTGAATTCGAGATGTTTTGTAAGATCGATTTTGCATAGTTTATGTCGCCGCAAGTTAGATTAATTACAATGCTGAGAAATTCAAATACGATGTGCTTTTTTGCGCATAACGATTTGACGATAGTATACTTGCAGTTGCTTTTGCAATAATTTTGGTGTTACGCGATTTACAGTTACTACACTGATTTCTTAGGAAAAAGCTGTGATTGCCGCGTTAAGGCCCGGTCTTTACTGCGCGTAAAATCGTGAGCGTACAAACGTAGTTTTACTTTACTTTAAACAAAACTTCGGTTCGTCCGATTTAACGCCTTACCTGCGTTCAAGCTGCCGGTTGCTTAAAATTTGTTGCTAAGGATACGTTGTAACGCTCATGATTTTACCCAAAGTTTGAATTGTAGACAGGGCTTTACATGTTGCAATACTTAGGAATACCAGTTAATGAAAATTGAACGGCATTATGCAAACGTGTTTTGGACTTGACCTAAATAATTTGGAAGTAAAAGAAAACTGAAGGGGCTAGGTAATTTAATTTTGTCAAAAATTTTCCAAATTGCAGCAATAATACTTCTTTTAGATTATGACTCTACAGACGTGCGAAATGGCATTCCAATGACGTTAAACTGGCTTAATTTTTTTTTGCGTTAAAATGGCCTTGCACCCAGACTCTCATGGCCTCTTGTGGTTGGGTTGGCTCCTTTAGGCCCGTTTTTGAATCGCAAACTAAATTTGTCTTTGGGTTGAAACCCCTCTCCAAGGATTTCTTGTCGTAGGATTTCTCTGCACCACCGCATTAGAATTACTGCGGTTAGCACGCCTGCTCTAGTCAGCGCAGCTACGGTAGAAATGGAATATGGATTTTTAAATGACCTCTTAAATTTTTCTTCTGAAAAAAAACAAACTTAAAAGCTAATTTCGTAAATCACAAGAATAGTTTTGAGGTTTGGTTTCAAAATTATCTGACATCGGTCTTTTATAGAAGCTTCAAAATCAATAAATTTTTCAAGCAATTAAAGAGATACAGCTGGAGATCGGTTTCATTGAAGAAATGAGAACTACTTGAAGTAACAAAGAGGTTCCTCAAACTTTGTTCCACTACTCCTTTTATTTGCAAAAACAGAATTAATCCGTTTGACTCCGTATCGCAGGGGAAACTCTGCGTTTCAAACTTTCGGGACTTCAGAAAAGGATGATTTTACAAAATTTCTAGCGGAATAAGCTACGTGATGTTCGATATTCTGCAAGAAATTGTCCCAAGTCATCATTTTCTAACAGTTGTCACGAAAGTTCGAAACGCAGGGTTGAATGGTAAACGAAGTCAAACAGATTAAACCTACTTATTTTTGCGAATAAGGGAAACAGTGGAACACGAGTTTAACGCTATAGAAAATTTTTGCATTATGCGACGAGCCAAAAGAGGATTGGGGAAGCATTAGCCCCTCTTCCATACGCAATTAACTGACTAAGGGATGACGTTATGATTTTCATAAAGTTACTTGTTTTTCTTGTCAATCAAAGCTGTAATACGATGAAATGATTGTTAAGTGTTAGTGCTTGGTACATATTTGATATACACTGTGGCATGTGGTCAAAAAACTGCAACAAGTTAGTAACTTTGTCGGGGCACAGCTAGCAGCAACAAATAATACCGAAAACTACTAACCTTTCACTTTGTGATTAAATGGTGGAGTAAAGATTATTCAGTCCAAATCATACCAATCGTGATTGGTGGGTAGTGGTGCTTACTTCCCGTTATACTTTCTTGTACTGCTTCCGTGTGTGCTGTCCACTTATATTGCATGTCCTGTGGTTGTAACCAAACAATGAATGAATGAATGAAGTAAATGAACTCGCCACATATGCTTCACGTGTCTAGGATGCTCCTTGAGGACATAATTTTCAATCAAAATTTACACAAAAAGTCATTAACTGACATTGTTAAAAATATTGAACACATTAAAAGTTCTATAAAAACTTTTCTGGTCTACATTTCGCCTTAAAAAATGTGAGAGGTTTCTTGTTACCAGTTCTAGACGTGTTTTATCTAATCTAAAGCTAACTGATTATACACAAGAAGTTTCGATGTCATAAAATCGCTTAAGAACACAATTAAACTTTTTTCGAACAAGGACCTTATGCTTTGCCGTTTCAAATTTGCAAGAAATATGTTCTTGGCAATTTTATGACGCTTTGTTACGTGTTTTCAATCTTTGCATCACTTCAGGTTGATGATTTTCATAAAAGAAACCAGATTTCGATCGATTTTGATAACGTCCTCAAAAAAGTTTCAGACTTTTTTTAGGGCGCTGTACTTTTTTTAGGACGGAGACGTTTTAGGACGAATTTATTACGGATTTGCGTTTAATTTTGTTTGTTGGCTGATTTAGGATGATTGGTCATTCATCTTCAATCTTTGCATCACTTCGGGTTGATGATTTTCATAAAAGAAACCAGATTTCGAATGAATTTGATAGCGTCCTAAAAAAAGTTTCAGACTTTTTTTAGGACGGAGATGTTTTAGTACATACCGGAACTTCAATCATTACAGCATAAATTCGCATCCAATTTATTATTAAAAACTAAATTTTGTTGATTTTAATTGCGTTCCCAATTAATTATTAATTACATAAACTAGATTTCAGTTGATTTTTGATAGCGTTTTAAAAAAAGTATTGGTTTGTTAGGACGTTTAGGACGCGCGTCCTAATCGTCCTAAAAAAAGTATTACCCCCCAAAAAGCAATAAATATTCCTACAAACTGGGCTTCGGAACAAGAGCTACAGTTTTGCAGCAAAAAAAACAAAATTGTATTATTCACTCACAAACGAAATTCAGATTTGGATTCCTTGTCAATGAATGGTTCAAAACTTGAACTTTCCAAGGAAGCAAGGCTGTTACGTGTTACTCTGAACAGCAAGCTAACTTGGAAACCACATATTATCCCAATTACCCGCAAAGCAACTACAGCATTAGGCTACTGCAATGTAGACAAATTGTGGGTAAAACGTGGGGAATAAAACCATCTATGATGAAATGGATATACACAGCTATGATACGTCCAATCATGTCATATGCTGCTATGCATGTGTGTCCTGGGCTGGCGGTCTCAACAAAAAGTATCTAGTGAAGAAACTCACAAAGGTGCAGACACTTGCTTGCCTGATGATTTCATCAGCTCTTCCTGGCACCCCTACTGGTGCTCTGGAAATATTGCTCAACATACCGGTAACTCCCATTGAGGAATTCTTATTGGTTCAGGCTGTGCGAGGGCCATACAGAATCACTGTTAGTGGGCTCTGGCATGTCAACCGAGTTGGTTCCTTTGGGAAAACGAAAAGCCATGTTGATGTTTGCAATGAGGCAAGAAAATTCTTATCTCTGCTGCAAATGCCAGCTGACCGAACAAGGAAAACAAAGGTATTCGAGAGAAATTTAGAATGTCAAATTATGGATAAAAAGAATACTATCAGATCTGAAAGCGTTCTAAATCAGAATACTGTCAAGGTTTACACCCATGGCTCAAAACTAGATGGGAGAGTAGGTGCGGGTTTTATGCAGAATATCCAAACAACTCCCCAAAACAAGCATTTTTCCACCTTGAAATTTACAGTACTGTGTTCCAGGCAGAAGTCTTAGCTATTTCAGAAGTGGCAAAGAACCCACTTTTGGAAAAAATGCACAATCAAAGTATTGTTGCGCTGGTTGATAGTGAAGCAGCTATCAAAGCACTCATAAAGTACACTGTAACATCAACTACAGTGCTCAACTGCATTAGAAACCTAAATCAGTTGGGTAAACTAAACCACGTCAGTATTGCCTGGATTCATGGGTGGGCACAGCTAACGCAAAAATAGCTCTGCTAACAGCTATTCCGTTAATTGAAGATTAGCTTCGCTAATGCTAATCCGATAACACAAATTTTTCGTTAGGGGAAGCTAACGCTAATTCGTTAATCCGCTAATTAACCATAAAAGTACAATATGAGACGGAAAAACAAAATATAAATTTCGTAACTTGTACCTATTATTTTAGGAAGTGACTTGGCGAATGGAACACTCGCGGTATTTTTTTTTCCTTGCAAATGGATCATGCGCTATGAAAAGCTTCTGCCACGTAATTCCTATCCCTCAGGTTGGCATCGCTGCCCCAACCCTAATTGTAATGCAAGGTTTTGAAGCAAAAATGAGATTGCTTCGTGCGATTCCTTCCCCGATCCTGCATACTGCGTCTATATTCCGTATTCGTCCATTCCACGCATTCGCACCTCAGGCGGGAATCGAACCCGGGTGCGATGGTTGGAAGCTGAGAGCTGTTATAACCACCACACTACGCATCTTGCACCAACTAGTGGACAAAACGTCGCATTTAAAACCAAATGTATAGAAAAGGCATTGGCTCCATTCGCGAGGAAAAAAATACTGCAAATGATCCATTCGCCAAGTCACTTCGATTATTTTAATATTGCGTTTTTCAGTTGATCAGCCAAATCTAAATGTATTGCACCCCCAAAATTTCCGAATTCCGAAAGTTTATTCAATCGCAAGGTATTGCCAATGTTTTGGGCCTTCAGTCAGACTACTAAGCAGTAAACCACAACGGGTATAGCCAAATGCTCAGCCTCAAAAACCTAGGCAATCCGACAAAACATACTGTACCTGGCTTTAACTGCAACTTTGCTTCCAGATACAATATTGCAATTTTCCTGCTTCCTCTTCCAAAATGATCGCTCTGCATGAAAAATGAAAGAGAACAACCGACGCATAGCTATGTGACGTTCAAAAGTACTTTTCGTCTACCGTAAAATCAGCAATTATTCAAAAATATCTGATTATGGAACCTCCAGAAAAGTAGAAATGCCAAACAATCTCAAAAAATATCAACGTCATTGTTTCTGACAGAGGTGGAGTCGAGGACACAAGCCTCAAGGCCAAGGCCAAGGACACAAAAAAATTTCGAGGCCAAGGCCAAGGACAGACCCACTCGAGGCCAAGGATCAAGGACACAGACGCAAGTGCTCTCCAAAAAAAAAAGTCTTCAAAAATTGTTTTCAGGCGAAAAAGGTCTTCAAAATTTTTTTTTCAGGCGATCTCTACTTGAGGAAGACAAAAAAAAGGTCTTTGCAGATTTTCTGCAAGGTTTCTGGCGTTTTCCAACGAAATTTCAACGGTTCAAAAATAGTGCTGTCCTCGAGCCGAGGACAGGGCAATTTTCGAGGGGTCGATGGAAAATGCCGGTACTGCAAATGCCAGTACTGGAAAATGCCGGTTCTGGAAAATGACAGTACTGGAAAATGCCAGTACTGAAAATGCCAGTACTGGAAAATGCCGTACTGGAAAGTGAAGGTACTGGAAAATGCCGATATACTGGAAAATGACAGTACTGGAAAATACTGGTACTGGAAAATGCCAGTGCTGGAAAATGCTGGTACCGAAAATTGTTGGTTCTGAAAATGCCAGTACTAGAAAATGCCGGTACTGGAAAATGCCGGTACTAGAAAATGCCGGTAGTGGAAAATGACGGTAGTGGAAAATGTCGGTAGTGGAAAATGCCGATACTGGAAAATGCCGGTATTGGAAAATGAAGGTACTGGAAAATGACAGTGCTGGAAAATACTGGTACTGGAAAATGCCAGTGCTGGAAAATGCTGGTACCGAAAATTGTTGGTACTGAAAATGCCAGTACTGGAAAATGCCGGTACTGGAAAATGCCGGTAGTGGAAAATGTCGGTACTGGAAAATGCCGGCATTAAAAATGCCAGTACTGAAAATGCTGGTAGGCCTACTGGAAAATGCCGGTATTGGAAAATGACAGTACTGGAAGATGCCGGTGTAAAGTACAACATGTTTGCGAATTGTGTATTTCCTTTCAATATTTTTAATTTAATTCATTTTCGCCCACTTAAGGTCGCTATGGAGTTAATTCACGTCTGTGGTGTTTTTGTGCAGCTTCATTCCTATTGAGATACAACGGCGTAAGAGATGTACTGTATCTGTGATAATCGGAGTAATTCAGTACTGTTATTAGGTCTTATAGTTTGTCAGTCTACTAGATAGAGTGTACGGTACTTTAGCATTTCTTTAAGTATCGCTGAGAGCCTACAGCAGTTGTATAGTCTGTATATACCGTAACGGTGTGTAGCCTGTATACCGTTGCTTATTCTTTACCACGTGTTTCATTCTATTTGAATAAGCTACCGGGTAGGCAATTTTTCTTTAAATCTGTAATTTTTACCTGTTAATTCGTAATCTGTAATCTGCTCTGATGTAATTCTGACGTGTGCTATAATCCGTATAAACCAATCGATTAAAATTTCTGAATTTAAACCTATGACTGCCTGGTAACTGAATAGAAGCTACAGCCGGTACTGGAAATTGACGGTACTGGAAAATGACAGTACTCACCGGCGCAGCCAGGAGGGGATTAGGGGGACCAGTCCCCCCCCCCCTTTTAAAATTGCACAATTTCACAAAAATTATTTAAAAAAGGTACAATGGTAAAAAAAAAAAAGCAACTTAAAAACGCTCAACTCAAGTGTAATTCTTCCCTGAGTTGCAAGTAAGCAAGGTCAAAACTTGCATTTCTTTGAAAATTCTTTCCACTGTCGTTAGCTTCTCTATCTTTAAAAATTTCAGCCGCCTAGCTAGTATTGTTTCCAAGATATTGGGGTTGAAAAAACGTTTACAGCAAAAAGGCAAAGTAAAGCATAGTTAACGTAACAATGGAAATGAGTAACCATCAAAAAATCAATTTTGGCAAATATGATCGAAAAAGTAACGTTATCTATTACGTCATATTAATATAACAATCCCTCGTAACTACTTGATTTTATTTCTTGAAAACGTTCGATCATTGCGTAGCCCGTATCGCGCTGTCTCGGAACGATAATGTCTCGTTAGAATACAGTGTTGCTTTTGCGGGAGAATGCAAACGAGGCAGAAAACACCGCGATTTTGCACCAAAAACGCAATCCATTTTGTTTTAAAACTTATCATTTTCGAAAAAGTAGAATCAGATACTGGCGAGAATTTGGGGCGGCGGAGATCTGACGTGTATCAGTCCACAAATTAAATGTTATCATAATCAAATCGAATTTCGACCTTAATAAATTTCGAGAATATTTTAATTGATAACATTTGAAAAAAAAAACTAATTGCTGAAGAAAAGCAAATCTCTTCTAAGAGAATGACTGTCCATACATCATTAACGTCGAAATTAATTTTTTATCTTAGTGTATTGGGTTCGTTTTACCAATCACGCGTATTTATGCGCAGTAGCGTAGCCAGGGCGGGGGAGGGGCTATAGCCCCCCCCCCCCATTGACCAGTCAACCAAAATGCAGAACAAGAAAAATACCACGTTTTTAGCTCTTCTGAGACTGTTTTTGCGTTGGAATTGACTAAAAAGTGATTGAAAGCATCTTTTGAAACATATATTTGGGGGGGCTAATTTGTCAAAAATTAAAGTCACAAATCAATGAAAACTTCAAAAAATGCCAAAAATAAACAATCAAATTTCATCGCTAGTGTAAAACGCCAAACTTAGGTTTTATCAACGAATGTATTATAAACCAAGCCTAAGCGGGTGCGGATTCGTCCAAAGCATAGCGCACCGTCGCTTTCTCGTGTCAGGAGGATAAAGATGGAACAATCAATCAATCTACTCAGAAATAAGAGGGGGGCTATTCAGTGTTAGTTAATTACCAATCACTTCTCTAAAATATTTTTTCATCACCCCCCCCCAATTATTTTTATAAAATATAGACGAAATAGACTACTCCGTGTGAGTTTCATTGAATAATAGGATTTTATGATTTACCAGCATGTAAACAAGAGAACTGCAATGTTATCATTAGCCACTTCCCACATAGCCCATTTATGCAACCAGTTGAATCATGTTGCGCTGCCAAATTTTATGCCACGTTTCAAAAGCATTATTTTTTATTTAAATAGCTCTGAAGTTAAGGTATTTTCGCAAAAAAATGCAAAATTTTCGAGCTTCGCAAAATCTGGCTTCGCCCCCAGACCCCCATTGGCCTCTAGCGGCTGTGGGCCCCGCCCCCAGACCCCCCAAAACAGCCCGCCCCATTGCGAATTTCTGGCTACGCGCCTGTCTATGCGTATAAATATACGCATCGCATGTCATTTGATTGCATGCATTTGTCTAATATCTTTTTTTGCGTTTACCCTAAAAAAGATATCAGACGTACTTGGAGTAAACCGTCTATGTAGTTTTAGTTTTCGGCCAACCGCCTAGACTTCAGAGAGACCGTTTGATGAAAAACGGAGGAATCAAACGCCCTGGGGCCCAAACCAACAACTAGGGGGCCCAGGGCCCTTAACTGATAACCAGGGGGCCCCTGGGCCGCTAACTGAGGACCAGGGGCCCCAGGGCCCCTAACTAACAACCAGGGGCCTCAGGGCTCCTAACTAATAACCAGGGGCCCCGGGACCTCTAACTAAAAACCAGGGGCCCCGAGGAACCTAACACACAATCAGGGGGCCTTGGGGCCCCTAACTAACAACCAGGGGCCCCCGGAGCCTCTAACTGACAACCAGGAGGCCCGGGAACCCTAACCTACAACAAGGGGCCCCTAGCTGACAACTAGGGGGCCCTGGATACCTTGACTGACAACCAGGGGGCCCCTAAATGACAACCAGGAGGCTCCGGAGCCCCTAACTGACAGCCAGGGGGATCCAGGGCCTCTAATTAACCACCAGGGGACCCCAGGGCTTCTAACTGACTACCAGGGAGCCCCTGACTGACGACTAAGGGTCCCGGGCCAGTAACCCCTTAATTCAAATTTTTAATCATTTATATCCAAAACCTGTAAGAAATTTAAGAGTTTTTTCCTGAAAGTTGCAACCCCAGGCCTTCGTTTAACGTTATTATGAACTTAATGCTATAACACAGGCGGTAAAGCAAACCCCCCAATTGAAATACTACCAATGATAAATACATAGGTGGGCACAAGTCCGTTAATCCGTTAATAACGAATCTAACTTTTTCATTAACTCGTTAATCCGTTAAAAACTTTTTTCATGTTAACGGACTAAATTAACTTCCGTTAAGTTCTGTTAACGGACTAAAGTAACTTCCGTTAAGGTTTTTATCGTTAATATCTTGCACCATTCATCGGACCAGTACAAACCAGTTTGCTCTGGTAAGACCTGTTTCGTATTAGCACGAGTTTTATAGAAGAAAGCGAAGATAGGAGCTCTTTTTTGTGGCAAATAATAACCTGCAGCCTCATAGGTCTATTAATTGTCGATGTTCACAATTTCCAAAGGTTTTCCGATCGCAGCTTCGTTGTGCATTTGAACTTATTTTTATCTTGAAATTAGATTAGACTGTGAAATATAACTTTCAAAACACAAAAAGACCACCATAGCAATAAATATTCCCTTACAATCAGCTCAACAGCGTCAATACGTGTTCTAGAAGCGAGTGAATAAAAAGAAATCTAAATTACAAGCAAAATGTCAACGGACTTTATTAACTTCCGTTAATTAAAGCTGAAAATAACGGATTAACGTTAATGGAGGTGTGAAGCTTCTTAACGGACTAGTGGTTAACGAAGCTAACGTTTTGCATTAACTTGCCCAACTATGGATAAATATAATGAGAGCATAGCCAATACGTTGTCCTTGTCCAGAATTGCAGTTTCTTTAATTTAGGATTTACGCGTACAAAAGTAATTGCCCAAACCAAACCAACACAAATTTGACAAAAAAACCTTGTTTCTTCATTTCAGTTTCTTTTGGCATCATTGCGTACAACAGAACACGCGTACAACAGTAATTAACAATAAATAATATTGACGACTAGGGGGCCCGGCGCACCTCCTTATTTCAACTTTTTCCAACCAATTTAAACGCATAACCAGGAAGAAATCAAGAGTTTTTGTCCTAAAAGTTGCTACCTCAGGCCCTCATCTAAACTTTTTATGGACGTAATGCAATAACCATCGCCGGATTTGCCATATGGCACAGTGCCAAGGCTCCGCGCTCAGATAGCAGGACTTTTTTGGTCTTCACTTATATTTGGCAGGAAGATGTTGCAAAAATCCCCTAAGTGCCAGAGGCACCGCGCAATGTAAATCCGGCCCGGGAACAACATGTTTTGTAAGCCTAACCATCTATTGTACCATTTTTCAATAACCATTCAACTCCACCACGCCAGTTTTTACGCACAAAATACTTTTAAAAAAATAGCTAGGGAAAATGCTCATTGAACAAATTATTGAATTTGAATTGAGGGGTACTGGGTCCCCAGGCGGTACATGTACTCCTATAACTGGTTAACTTCATGAAAGGAAAATCTTCGAGTGGATCATTATTTACTGCTAAACTATTGCAGGATGCAATGTGTCTTACTTACCCCCTATACGGACCAAATCACTTACAATTAAAATTTTACACCATAATGCAAGATTTTAAACGTGTTTTGGACTTTAATTGCCAGTAAAAAGAGGATTGAACAATTAAAATTTTTCGATTGGCTTTCAATGTTAAAAATCTAGTCGTTTCAAATGGCTGTGAACACGTGCGAAATGTGATCCAATGGGATTTAAATTTTAAATCACTTTTTTTTCCAAAAACTTACAAAAATGGCCCAGCGGCTAGGGGCTTTGCCCCCAGACCCCCATAGCCACCGGCGGCTGGGGCCTCCGCCCCCAGACCCCCGTCTGTGATACGTTTAAGTACACTAGCTTTTTCAACACGTCTTCTAAGTTAGACATTTTTGCTTTTTAACCGTTAGTTTTCGCCCTCTCCCTTTACCAAAATCCTGGTTAAGTGATAACAGACCACGACTTCAGATCTTCTATTCTGCGATATCTTTGCCCTACAAAAAGTTCCTTTTTTGAAAATTTCTGATGACGTCGTTGCATGTGATTTGTGGTTTGGGCCCCCCCCCAATCAAAAATTCTGGCTACGCCTATGCTGGAGGGTGGCACCCCCAAACTACGTCAAAATATTTGTCTGTTAAATATCTACTGATAGCAAAAAAAACTAGCACTATAGCTTAAGCCGTTCAAAAAATGGATTTTTGGGGGGTTCCCGGTGAAGTTGTCCCAAAAAATTTCGGGAAAAAAATTGCGTTTGCAGCTCAACAACTTTACACAAAAATTAGATTTCGATGTGTTGTGGGGTACGAGAAGAAGAGCGTACAAAAATTAGGAAGAAAAAAAAGGAATAAATCACATCGCGGCCAAAAGTGGGTTGGTTGGGATGAAAGGGTATCTTGAGACATACAACCCTATGAAATATTTTTTGCCGTACTTAAGCCGTTTTTGACTGAGACCGCTTTTTACGCCAAACTTGCGGGGCGGTTTTCGGGTTCTAAAACCAAAGTCACGTGACCTATTGCCTCGAAATTTGGTACAAACATATAACTCATCAGCCGCTAGAGGCCAATGGGGGTCTGGGAGCGAAGCCCCCAGCGCTCGAAAATTTTGCATTTTTTTGCAAAAATGCCTTAACTTCAGAGCTATTTTAATAAAAAATAACGCTTTTGAAACGTGGCATAAAATTTGGCAGCGCAACATGATTCAACTGGTTGCATAAATGGGCTATGTGGGAAGTGGTTAATGATAACATTGTATATGTGGGAAGTGGGCTATGTGGGAAGTGGCTAATGATAACATTTCCTACCAACGGTATAACATTACAGTAATTAACAAAACTTTGTATTAGCAAACCACAATATAGCGCAGTTTTTTTCTGTTTGAAGATAGTACTTGGCGTCAATTAACATAAATAATAATAGAAAGCACTTATTGTTCCTAAAACCAATCATTTTCATATGTAGGTAAGGGTTGCACGTATGTTTTTGCAAATTGTACAGCTCATTTGTTTTCAATTTGTAACAATATACTATGATTGAAAGTTGAAATATTATTATACCAGCTTGCCTGAATAATAACGGCAATATGCGATTATCTCGTATGGTCTACGTTAAGAAAACGCGTTTTTTTTGCGTCCGCTGTTGCATCATCAAATAAAATAAAATTGTAAAACAAGGTGAAAGCACTTTTATTCTTTTTCATTTATTTATTTTTTATGCGCCTTCTGCATGAACGACGGCAGGACTCCTGCATGTTGTAGCTAAATCTTGCAATTTGCTACAATTTGCCTACATGAAAATTTTCCGATTTGTACATGCTTTAGTCACAATAAAAAAATTCAGTCCCCCCCTTTTTTTATTTCTGGCTGCGCCGGTGACAGTACTGAAAAATAGGTAAGGTTAGAATGAATATCATCAACCTTTCCAGTCACATCACGTGACCAAGCCAATTTTGATAAAAACACCCGTTTTTGTCCAAATTGGGGTTGAGGGAATCAAATAGAGTGTATATTTTAATCTCCCCAATTCTATTTCATCCCCCCCAAACCCAAAATAAATGAAAAAATGGGGGATTTATCAAAATTGGCTTGGTCACATAATGTGACTGGAAAGGTTGATAATATTCATTCTAACCTTACCCATGGAAAATGCCAGTATTGGAGTGTTGCTATTCGATTTTTTGATAGGCGGTGAATTGTTGTATTTTGGAAATAAGCTATAAAATTCTTGCAGTGAAAAAATCAGCCTGTGTTGGAAATGGACTGAGAGAAATTTGAAATCTTGGGGTAGGCTGAAAGATACACAAACTGCTATTAGTGTTTAACAAAATTGGAAAAGTTTTTTCAAAATTTCAGGCTGCGTAGGAGGCCTGGATTTAGTGGGCTAAGATTAAGCAAAATTATTATAGTTCAGTAGAGGTTAGGTCCACAATATACACGGTTGCCTACAAGTTTGGTTCGGGTCAGCAGGGACACACGACCATACAACATAAATTTTTGCCTGGTTGAGTTACATGCAGTCAGGCAGTCGCTACTTTTACTGTTTTGCTTTTTCAATCAGATAGGCCTGCTTTTAAACTAGATACTGTACAGTATTAGGCCTATAACTTCTTAACTCAACACCATGTTTTGACATTTTTGATGAGTGTAGGCTACTGCAATCTTTTGTATATACAGTATTATTGCACAGAGGTGGAGTCGAGGACACAAGGCTCGAGGCCAAGGCCAAGGACACAAAAAAAATCCGAGGCCAAGGCCAAGAACAGCCTTTCCGAGGACAGACACTCTCGAGGCCAAGGACAGGAATGCTCGAGGCCAAGGACCAAGGACACAAGCGCAAGTGCTCTCCAAAAAATAAAAAAAAGGTCTTCACAAAAATTTTTCAAGCGATCTCCAAAAAAAAAAAAAAAGGTCTTCACAAAAATTTTTCAAGCGATCTCCAAAAAAAAAAAAAAAAAAAAGTCTTCACAAAAATTTTTCAAGCGATCTATAAAAATAAAAAAAAAAACAAAAAAAACGTCTTCACAAAAATTTTTCAAGCGATCTCCACAAAAAAACGTTTTCCATAAAAATTTTCCAGCGCTTCTCAAAAATTTAACAATTCAAAAAATACTGCTGTCCTCGAGCCGAGGACAGGCCAATTTTCGAGGACTTGAGGCCTCGAGGCCAAGGCCAAGGACTTTAAAACGTGTCCTCGAGGACTCCATCTCTGTTATTGCATGTATCATAGGTATCTAAACTATTTTTTGGTCTTCTGCTCTTTCTCAGCATGTTATCATGTCTTTTTCAGTTTTAAATGTTTACTGTATTTGTGGTGTATCGCATTTAATAAAATTTTACCCGACTATTGGTGTTGTTTCATGTTTGTGATATTTAAATTTGCTACTTATTAAATTTGTTAACATTTATCATCATACGTGCCAAAAGGACGCTTCCCAATGCGGTCGACTGGCTCGGTTTAACAACCTATCGAGCTGCTCTCCGAGTTGACTTATTAATCCATATGTCCAATTAATCTTTCACTTGTGGCTACATTGGAGCTGACGTTACAATAAATAAAAAAAATAATACAGGTTAGGGTTGCCTATGTTGATTTGGATAAAAATTTTGTTAGTTGATGTCTTAATCTCTTTATCATAACAAAATGCATGGGCATGACAGGTATATACCAGCACCACTACCTGCAACTTGAACTTATGTCTGATGTACCACTGACAAGTAACCTACCATATAAGATTATAAGCCATCCACATAGCAAGCTTCATTTTAAACAGTAGATATGCAGTATATTTGATCTACATGTATAGGGCAATCTATCAAAAAACTTTATCTACTGTAGCCTATACAGTATAAGAAGGAAATTTTATTTTTTGGAAAAACTTTAAGTAATTTACAGTTTAGGTGTGACTTATACTCTGAAAATAGTACGGTAGGCTACATAGGCGTAGCCAGGGGGGGCCCCGGGCCCCCCCCAATTGAAACACCACCAATGATAAAAAATTATTACAACCTTGCCTAGCGATGTTTAGTTGCAGTTACGGACGACGAGGGAGCCCCGGGGCCCCAAACTAACAAACCAGGGGGCCCCTAACCAACGACCAGGGGGCTCCAGGCCCCTAACTAACAACCAGGGGATCCGGGTCCCTTAAGTGAAAAATGGGGGCCCCTAATTGACAACCAGGGGCCCCCAGGGCCCCTAACTAACAACCAGGTGGTCCCTAACTAATGACCAGGAGCCCCAAGGTCTCTAACTAACGAACAGGGGAGCCCACGGCCCCTAACCGAGTAACAAGGGGCTCTAACTGACAAACGGGTGCTCCGGAACCTCTAACTGACAAACAGGAGGCCCTGGGGCCCCTAATTGACAACCAGGGGGCTCCAGGGCCCCTAAGTGACAACCAGGGGGCCCCTAACCGACAACCAGGGAGCCCCAAGGCCCCTACCTAACAACCAGGAGGCCTCGAGGCCCCTAACCGACAACCACGGAGCCCCAGTGGCCCCTAACTAAAAAACAGGGGGCTAATTAACAACCAGGGGCCCTGGGGCCCCTCACTTACAACCAGGGGGCCCCAGGGCCCCTAACTGACGACCAGGGGACCCCAGGGCCCCTAACTGATCACCAAGGGGCCCCACAATTCAAATTTTTAACAATATATACGCAAAATCTGAGAAAAATCTAAAAGTTTTGTGCTAAAAGTTGCAATCCCAGGCCCTCGTTTAACGTTATTATGAACTTAATGCTATAACGCAGGCGGTAATGCAAACCCCCAACTGAAATACTACCAATGATAAATATAATGAGAACATAGCCGGTATGTAGCCCTTGTCCGGAATTGCAGTTTCTTTAATTTAGGATTTACGCCTACAAAAGCAAGTACTAATCAGGGGTGGAGTCGAGGACACAAATCTCGAGGCCAAGGACACAAAAAAATCCAAGGCCAAGGACATCCTTTCCGAGGACAGACCCTATCGAGGCCAAGGACAGGAATGCTCGAGGCCAAGGACACAGCCGCAAGTGTTCTCCAAAAAAAAAAAAAAAAAGGTCTTCAAAAAAGTTTTTCAGGCAATCTCCAATTTATAGGCGTGGCCAGAATTTTTGATTGTGGAGGCCTTAACCACAAATCACATGCAATGACGTCATCAAAAATTTGCCTGTTGGCACTTAACCAGGATTTTGCAAAGGGAGAGGGATTAAACTAATATAGTTGAAAAGTGCAAATACGTAACTTTGGAGACGTTTTGAGAAAGCCAGTGTAACTCAAACGTATCTCAGACGGGGGGTCTGGGGGCGGCGGCCCCCAGCGGCCGGAGGCTTTGGGGGTCTGGGCGCGAAGCCCCCAGCTCTTGGGCGATTTTTTGTAATTTTTTGGAAAAAAAAGCTATTTTAATGTCATTGAATCACATTTCGCACATGTTTAGAGCTATTTGAAAGCATTAGGTTTTTGACATTTGAAAGCCAATCAAAAAATTTAAATCGTTTAATCTTTCTTCTAGTTGCATTTTAAGTCCAAAACACGTTTAACATCTTGCATTTTGGTGTTAAAGTTTAATTGTACGTGATTTGGTCCAGGTAGGGGGAAGTAACGTGCATTGTCTCGTGCAACATTTCAGCAGTAAATGAAAACCCACTCGAAGATTTTCCTTAGAGATTTTTGTTTTGTCATGAAAATAACCAGTTATAGAAGTGCATGTTAGGCCAGGGGGCCCAGGCCCCCTCGATTGAAGTTCAACGATTTGTTCAACCAGCATTTTCCATGGCTAATTTTTTTGAAAGTATTTTGTGCGTAAAAACTGGCGAGGTGGTGGTGAATCAATGAATTGTTATTGAAAAATAGTACAATAGATGAATACGCTACCTAACCATGTTATTGCCGGGGCGGATTTACATCGCGCTGGCCCCCTGGCACTTTGAAGATTTTCGCAACATCTTTCTGCCAAATGTAGGTGAAGACCATTAAAAGTCTTAAGATTTGAGCGCAGGGCCCTTAGGTGGTACTGCGCCATATTGTGGTAAATTCGGCCTTAGTTAATGCATTACGTTCATAAAAAGGCTAGATGTGATCCTGAGATAGCAATTTTTAGGCCGAAAACTATCCATTTCTTCCAGGTTTACGTTTAAATTGGCTGGCAAAAATTGATTTTGGGGATCCCGGGCAGTACTTACTCTAAATTGTAAAATTTTGCAAGGGGGGAAGCTTTTGCAGCCTTGACCAAACTTCAGAGGAAATTATGTAATTCCGTCCCTGCGATCAAAAAAAAAGGTCTTCGCTTTTCCCGAAATCAGGTGAAGACCTAAAAAAAAACAAAAAACAGGTCTTCACCGCAATTTGGGACTATATTCGGCCGGAATTTGTTGGATTTATTCGTGCTGGCTGGCTCTTGATTGTTTCATCATCGAGCGCTTAAATTTCGATGGGGGGACGCTAATCAAATCAAATCAACTGAGAATTTACAACTCAACGAACTCAATAAGAACGGAGAGATGAGGGTGACTGCGAAATGAGCTCGCGCTCTTCGAGTCTCCAGCCACCCGCGTATGTGTCGAAGCAGGCGGCCTGCAGCCGTAATCGAACTCGGGTCGCAGTATTGCTTACGCAATAATCAGCGCCCAGTTCCTCTCGGCCATGCTGCTAAATCTCGATGGGGGACGCGTCCCCCCAACAATTTATGTACTTGTCCCGGCGCCCCTGGTCTTCAATATTGTTGTTCGCTACTGGTGTAAGCGAAAAACGCTAAAAAGAAACTGAAGAAACAACAAGCTTTTTGTCACATTTTTGTCTTTGGTGAAATTTCAGTTGGGGGGGAGGCCCGCTTGGCTAAGCCTATGCTCCAACTGCGGAAAGCAAAAAAGGTACTGGCAAATTTTCCGCGAGGTTTCTGGCGTTTTCCAATAAAATTCCAACGGTTCAAAAAATAGTGCTATCCTCGAGCCGAAGACAGGGCAATTTTTGAGGACGTAAGGCTTCGAGGCCAAGGCCAAGGACTTGAG
This sequence comes from Trididemnum nubilum, assembly GCA_963965965.1. Taxonomy (NCBI): domain Eukaryota; kingdom Metazoa; phylum Chordata; class Ascidiacea; order Aplousobranchia; family Didemnidae; genus Trididemnum; species Trididemnum nubilum. Next base: position 22,235,086 of record OZ014475.1, on the reverse strand, counting down.
GCTTCTAGGCCAAGGACTTCAAAATGTGTCCTCGAGGACTCCACCTCTGGTAATAATAATGACGACCACCTGTCCACATCATAATAATGTCATGCAACACCTAAAGGTTTCAAAAAAACTGTCAAGTGACTTGACTCGAGTCCTCCACGTTTTGGGAAAAAAGTTGTTTTAACTTTGCAGTAATTTTTTTTTTATGAAAGAACTTAAGGTCGCGATCTTATCTCAAAATTATAGGCGTAGCCGGGGGGGTGGGGGCCCGGGCCCCCTCAATTGAAATGCCACTAATGACAAAAATTTAACAAAAGAACCTTGTTTCTTCATTTCAGTTTCTTTTAGCATCTTTGCGTACAACAGTACACGCGTACAACAGTAATTAACAATATATGATATTGATCATCAGCGGGCCCGGCGCACCTCCTAATTCAATTTTTTCCAACCAATTTAAACGCATAACCAGGAAGAAATCATGGGTTTTTGTCCTAAAAATTGCAAGCTCAGGCCCTCATCTAAACTTTGTATGAACGTAATGCAATAACCAGCGCCAGATTTTCCATGTGGCACAGCGCCAGGGCCCTGTGCTCAGATGGTAAGACTTTTTTTGGTCTTCACTTATATTTGGCAGGAAGATGTTGCAAAAATCCCCCAAGTGCCAGGGGCCCCGCGCAATGTAAATCCGGCCCAAGAATAACATGTTAAGTAAGCGTAACCATCTATTGTACCATTTTGCAATAACCATTCAACTCCACCACGCCAGTTTTTACGCACAAAATACTTTTAAAAAAATAGCTAGGGAATATGCTCATTGAACAAATTATTGAATTTCAGTTGAGGGGTACTGGGCCTCCTGGCCGTACATGTACTCCAAAAACTGGTTAACTTCTGGACAAAACAAAAATCTCGAAGGAAAATCTTCGAGTGGATTATTATTTACCGCAAAAATATTGCAGGATGCAATGTGCCTTACTTACCCAGTTACCCTACATGGACCAAAACACTTACAATTAAAATTTTACTCCACAATGTAAGATTTTAAACGTGTTTTGGACTTTAATTGCAAGTACAAGGAGGATTGAACAGTTAAATTATTTCGATTGGCTTTCAAATGTTAAAAATCTAGTTCTTTCAAATGGCTTTGAACACGTGCAAAATGTGATCCAATGGGATTGAAATAGCTTTTTTTTTCAAAAACTTACAAAAATCGCCCAGCGGCTGGGGGCTTTGCCCCTGGACCTTATAGCCACCGGCGGCTGGGGCCTCCGCCCCCAGACCCCCGTCTGTGATACGCGTGAGTACACTAGCTTATTACTCAACACGTCTCCTAAGTTAGACATTTGCACTTTCTAACGATTAGTTTTCGCCCTCTCCCTTTACCAAAATCCTGGTTAAGTGCCAACAGACTACAGTTTCAGATCTTCCATTCTACGATATCTTTGACCCACAAAAAGTTCCTTTTTTGAAAATTTCTGATGACGTCATTGCATGTGACTTGTGGTTTGGACCCCCTAATCAAAAATCCTGGCTACGCCTATGGTAGGCTATTAGAACTGCTGTAGATAACATATGATAGTTTGCTATGCTGACAACACAAGGTTTTAGTCTGTAGTTGACAATATCTGATATGGCGCTCTGAAATATTTGCAGTAGGCTATCGATAATGGCTTCATTTTCATAGGTTAGTAGAAATCATGCTTATTTCAACAGACTACATAAAGCACACACCAAACAAATAAAAGTTATAAAACTTCAACAAAGCTGCAATAATTCTAAATTAAATGATAAAAAAGAGAGAGTAGGTCTCAACCTTATCCATACATACGGTACATCTGAGTGTAGGGCTCATTAATGTTCAATTTTTTAGAAATTTTTGGTAAGTAGATGTCCTGTATTAGCCTACTACCAGGTAGGCAGGTACCTCAATCTAAACAATGCAAATTTTTTGCATTGGCAACACTGCAGTACTGGCATTTTCCAGAACCGGTATTTTCCAGTAGTGTCATTTTCCAGTACCGGCATTTTCAGTACCGGCAATATCCAGTACCGGCATTTTCCAGTAGCGGCCTTTCCCAGTACCGGCGTTTTTCAGTAACAGTGTTTTCCACTATCGGCATTTTCCAGTACCGGCATTTTTCAGGACTATCATTTTCCAGTACCGGCATTTGCCAGTACTGACAATTTCCAGTACTGGCATTTTTCAGTACTGATATTTTCCAGTAATGTCATTTTCTAGTACTGTCATTTTCCAGTACCGGCATTTGCAGTAGGTTACTGGCATTTTCTAGGACACCTTTTCGAGGACTTGAGGCTTCGAGGCCAAGGCCAAGGACTTCAAAATGTGTCCTCGAGGACTCCACCTCTGGTTTCTGATTTTAAAAAAAGTAACCCGTCAGGTTAAGCTACAGCATTTCTCAAAGCATGGATAGCGACCCCAATGTAGGTTGAACAAATAAAAAAATCTTAATAGCGAAGTGAAAATCTTATCAGGCCCGGCGCCAGGATAGCGTGACCAGGGGGGGGGGGCAGAAATAAATTTTTGGGGGGGCATAAGAAGTTTGTTTAAGTGAATTCGAAAGGGGCACGGGGGCACTAGTTTTTGCTAAAAAGTACGGTACGCCTTTTTTGTAATGGTGCGGGTACGGTACGCTTCAAAAATTTAACTGAATTACGGTAAGCTGGTACGGTACGGTTCAAGTTGTGAGGTACGTAGTACGCAAATTCTGAACGTACCGTACTGCCATTCTTGCTTAAGATAGCCTGCGCAATATGTACGCCATGCAGGTCGCCTTGTTCAGAACGCCATCTTGAATTGGATCGAGTTGGGTTGGCAGACGTGTTCGAGGGACGAGGAATAGGATGTGGCTATTATTTTTCAAATAAGAAAAGGAAACGAATGGACAGAGTAGAAGTTTATGTTGTATTTTATTTGGTTATTTCCTTTATAATTAACCAACCAAAAAATAATGATGTTCTCGAATCGAGAACAGGGCATTTTCGGGGACCTATAGGCTTCGAGGCTAAGGCCTTCAAAATGTGTCCTCGAGGTCAAGGACTTCACCTCTAACAAGAAGCCTACGAACGAACGATTAATTTTGTTTTTGTTGCTCACATCAATAATCAATAAAACACACCACGTAAAATATTCAAATAGACAACAACGATGCTGCAAAGTGACCGGTTTAGGGTCTTCAAGTCAAGCAGTCACCCTAAAAGCGAAGGTTTTCGTAATACAATAAAATACAAATAACAGAGCACTACTCAAGTATACAACTGGTAGTCTTATTATCAGGTATGAGTTTGTACTTTGTAGCCTGGTAATAAACGCCTTATTGCTAGGGTAGTCTATGATTTAAACTGATATGTATCTAGCAGCTTGATTTTTACTGATATCTCTATGCCATGCTAGGCTACCAAACAGTTGACTCTTTTTACCAGCTCGGATCTGATGCATTGATAATTTGTAATAATTATTGTAATTACATTTTATTCACCAAGTTGCCTTGGCCAGGAGACAGCGAAGGGACCTTTCGGTCTTCGAGTCAAGCTGCCACCTGCCCACCTATCTACCACACATGGCGGAGGCTTCACACTGTCCCTTTGATTGCTGAACGCCAAACAGGAAAGCTGTGAATACCAATTTTTATCGTCTTTGGTTTGACCCGACCGGGAATCGAGCCGAGTCTACCGCTTCAGTAGCAGACGCTCTATCCACTCGACCACTGATAAGATCAAACTGATCAGTGCGCAGCGAAATGACTCAGTGCAGCAGCCTATAGAGCGGTGTTGCTTTAGGTTAGAGCTCGAATAGCATCGCTGACGATGCTAAGGGTATCAACGCCAGAGCTGCCAATAAAAATTATCACATTAAAGGCCCCTACGTCGTTGTTGAAGTAGAAAACTGTTCCCACATCTAAGTGAACCACAAGCCAATAAAAAAGTTTCTTTGCAACTGCACATGCTGTTCTATCGAGAAATAAAATTTCGGCCGTATACTTTATATAAAATTGCAACTTATTCACGTTATCGACGTTCGATAGACGATATAAATGGCCAAAGTGGAAGCGGTACCTTTACCGCTTCGGCGCTTACACTGCTTACACACTGCTGATAGCACCGCTTACAGACAGAGTCCATTTCTGCATTCCTGGTTTCTACAGTAAATATACACACTACAGTAGTAAACGATGCAAAATCTTGACAGTACTGCACTGCTGCTAACAAGCACTGAAGCTGCATTGCCAAACACGAAACACAGAGTATTGAGTAAGATTCTATTGAGTTTTATCTGTTTGGTGGGATAAAACCAAGTTGATTGGTGCAAAAACAAACTTAAGATAATCGATATTTAATACGAAACAACATTCCAGAGTTAATATAATGAAATAATGCACGTCATATAAACACTGACAACACTTTAACCTATCAAGGATGCGCGAAAAATTATTATTATTTGATCAATCAACCAATGATTTTGTTCGTCAGTTCAGAAGTTTCCCTTTTTTTGTGGCGCACAATTGTTTTGGTTTTTTCAAGAAATTTAACATCTTGTTTTTTTAAGAAATATAATTTTTCCTTCAAGCTTTATCTTTTTTAAAGAAGGGGAGATACTAGCTTACTTCTGATTCCAAGGATTACGAATAAAACATACCTTTGATGTTACAATGCAATGCACACAGCGCAGTACAATACTATGACTCGGCAACAGTTGATTACAACCAAGATGCATTAAATCAGTTCAACAAGACAGTTGATTGCGGCGAGGAGAAACATTGCACCGCGCACGCCCAATATTCGCCAGACCAGAATAATGCCGAAACGATAAATGCGCTTTACTGAAATGATTTGAGAGACTTATTGCATACAATACGTTACACCAAAGGTGAGTAGTGGACACGAGTAACATATTACCCACCGTAACAACTCTTAAACCACTAAAAGCGCAGCGCAATTAAATTTTTTTTATTTTTTTCCGAAGCGCAGGCAACTTCCGCAATGAGCTTTTTGATTCAGGTGAAGCGCAACGCAACTTCCGTAATTGCGAACCGAAATTTTCGTACCAAGTCAAAGCGCAACCTTACTTCTGCAATTGAAATTACAAAAAAAACATGCAAATTCCGCATTTTTACGGTTTTAGGCGGTAAAGAGTACGTAATTTGCTGAAAGGTCGACAATTGACAATATTACGATAAAAACGTTAAGCAAAATTAGTTGCAACTATAAAATTGGACTATAAACCGAAAAAAAAAATTGAAAGCGCAGCGCCATTTATTTGCAACAACTTTAAGGACATTAGTCCTCAACATTAACTTTCGCAATGTCTAAAATAAAAACTCAAAGCGCAATTGCGGAGGTTGCGCTTATAAATTGCACTTTGCCCACCTCTGCATTACACTATATTGCAATATTCAGTTTAACGTTAGAGTAATGTAATTTATTACAACATAAACTGCAATGACATTCAGGTTAGCTTTGCAATGTTGATCAAAATGTTCGGAAAGTTTGAAATACATCCTCACCAAATTTACGCTTTCTACGGCTTGCCGTTGTCAAAACATTGCAATTTAACTTTAACAATTTTTCTCTTACTTCAGTGTCGCCATTTTGTCAGTGTTGTAAAAGATGATTAAATTTTAGAAAGTCAGACATATTTTTACTTGAGAAGATGGTGATTTACCAATGGTAGAGTGGGTGATGCTTCCGTAACTGAAACGGTAAACTAGGGTTCGATTTTCAGTCGGGTATATTAACTAACTACAAAGAATAAAAAAAGCAATCACACTTTCCTGTGAAACCTCCATCGTATGTGGTTGACAGGTGGCTGCTTGACTCAAAGACTGAAAGATAATTTCGCAGTCTACTAACCAAGACAATACGGTAAATAAAAGGTGTAACAATTACAAATTTACAATTGCAACTCTTTAGCCTATTTGGACAACAACCCATCACAAAACACACATAAAGAGTTAACAGGAACATGCAGTAAGTTTTCTTCTTTCATTATACTCGCTGTAATAAGGTGAAACGTGTAACGAGTTGGTGGGACCCATCTTCACGTCATTGCGCCCGAGCAACACAGTTCCTTTCGAAGAAATGTCGCAGCGGTGGCAAGTCCTTGGCCACACTGTGTTCAATTTGACCGGCCTGAGATTTGAACCTCAGACCTCCCGCTCCAGAGACAGACGCGTTACCGCTCGACCAGCCAGTTGGTCGAGCAGTAACGCGTTCATCTTTGGAGGTTCACATCTTGGGCCGGTCATACTGGACTCAATGTTGCAAACGGCTCGCCACCGCAGAGACATTTCTTCGAAAAGAGCTGGGTTGCACGGGCGCAATGATGCGAAAATACGCCCTGCCAACTCGTTACACGCTTTGGCGTATTACAGAAAGTATAATAAAAGATTTGATGCAGTAACTTTATTAAATTCGTTTTTGATTGGAACATCATAAAAAATTCTAAGAGAAAAATCCTTTTTAAAGAAAAACTGTCGTATTTTGAGAAAGAAAGAACGTGGAAAGCTCAAAATCGGAAAAGATAGTCTCAAGATCTTTCGAAATCTCTTGAGAAAGAAATGAGCAGATAAGCCTCAGACATGAATGCCTCTTTAAAAAGACAATACATTAATTTGTAGAAATCCACACAAGAAATAACGGGTTCACGACAACTGACCGCGAACCAACTGACCTCATTGACTGAGAAGGACAGTCATAGAAATATTTTACTATCCTCTGAGCTATCCTGCCTAAACCCTCACATTGTGACAAAATTATTTTGTGACGAGATCACTAGTAAACGTTGATTCGCGATCAGTTTGTTCGCGGTCAGTTGACTCGGCTCGAGAAATAATAGGTTCTCTAACGACTCGCATCAGCATCGAAACAGATACAGAAAGCAACAAATAATTTTGGAAAAAAGGTAAAAGATGTAAAAAACCAAAGACTGATCATATCATTATTTCAACCCATTATATCATTATCTCAACTAAAGACTGATCATACTGCTCAGTGGTCATTAAGCATTTGCCTATATTTTATATTAGATGAGAGTCATCACCAAGTCAGAAAAAAAGCTAAGAAACCTCGAGTAACTAGATAAACGCAGAGCTCTATAAACAAATTGATTCAAGAATTGTGTAATATTTCATGACCATTGGAGGGTGAAGCACCATGCACTTATAAATTACTATCAGTGACTCGGTTTAAAACAAAAAAAAAACAGCAAGAATAATGAATTCAACAAATGCAAATATAGTAATCACATAAATAAATCAATACATAAAAAAATAAGAAAACAAAAAACATTAAACAGCAAAAACAACAAGATGGAGATTTCAGATACACATTAAAATTCATTTATGATATAAATATTGACGAATTTTTTTAGTATGAACAAAGCGCCCAGCGATTGAAGTTATATTTTATAACGTATCACTGAACCCCACCTTCCAGCATTCATTAGGTGTGTTAGTACATTCATTCATTAGGTGTGTTAGTACAATACAATTTTGTACACTTCACATTTTGTACGATTACAGCATGTATTGTACCGTTCAGAAAGTTTGGGTGGCTGGAAACGCAATGATAGCCAAAAAAAGATGTCCAGTGCAATATTTTGCTATTTTTTACGTATACTGCAATGATACGGCCTAAATGCCAAGAAATAATCGATAAGTCCAGGTTTGGAACCACATAGAGAACCCATATCAGAACAAAATGAAATTAATTTGAAAGCCGGCTTTTACCGATCACGCGTATTTACGAGCGGAAATAAGCGTGATAATTTTTTCAATGTAAATGAAAAAAAGGCAACATGCATGAAGTCAAACGACACGCGTATTTCCGCGCGCAAATACGAAAACAAGTACACGTGATCGGTACAAACCGCCAAAGACAACTTAGCTAAATTAAACATATATCTTAAGTGCAGTGAAGACAGTACATCGCACAGTAACTGTGTTTACGATATGAGCTGGTTTCCGTATCAAAATCACGTTTTGGAATCGGTTAAAAACGTAAGTCATTATATGTAGTGAATTGATCTTAAGTACGGAAAGCAAAATATTGCACATTAACAAACGTTTAAATAGTTTCAACTCTAGCATATTGATGAAGCAAACAATTGATATCAATAATGCTTCTTAAAAAAGCTTGGCCGAGCTACAATCAGCAAAGTTAAGCAGCTACGTTCTAAAACGCTTCAAGGTGACGAACCTTAATATGCTGCTGAAACTCTATTAGGGCTAGGGGGTGGGGCCTGAGGGAGTGGTGTAAAATTAATCAAAAGACACAGAACCACCCTTTTACAAAACTTTTGACTCAAACTGTTCAATCAAGTTCCAATGATATCGACTTCTATTCAATTTTTTTAGTTTTGATATGCTTACTTTCGTTTTACAGCAGCTCATTTCCCCTTTTTAACGTTTGGGATAACAAGGAGCTCTCTTAACTCTTTCAAGTAGGTAAATTGTGGATCAAAGAATCTGACTACGATTCTTACTGAAAAAACAACAGCCCTGGCATACTGCATCAGCTGTTTATTACGATTATATTGGTTTGATAACTTCAAAGCAAGTTGAAACGATTAAACACATTTAAGTTAGCTCAACGTTTCCTCTAATTTTTAGACTACTCAGCAAGTACTCAAATTTTCTTCAACAAATGTGCCCATTGCCCAAAGCTCTAAAAAGACGTTTTTGTGCTCTAAATTTCGTCCCAATTCGGTATTAAATCATAACAAATGTCGTATTTCCGAAAATTTATCGAATTTTCCAAAGCTATGTTTACCATATTGCCAAAAATTATTTGCCCTTCTTCCAACAAATCATTGATTCGCTGAAAAAAATCAGCTTAGTTGGAACCCTGATTTAGCTTACAACAGCAGCAGCGACAGAAAAAAAGTATGACTATAATTTTTGCAATATTGCACTATCATGCAGGAAGTTTGCAGACCCGAACAAAATCAACAAATGAAGGTCAGAATGAGGTGTTTTTGGCTTTTCACCACGCCAAATAATTGTTAGAAAATCAATACTGCGCAACTTTGATTATCGAATTCGAAAGAGATGCGTTTTTTTTTTTGCAGTATTTTTGCTAAAAATTGCAAGCACAAGAACTAATAAAGAAACTTTTTAGCAAGCAAATTGAAGTTTTCTAGGACTTTGATTTAATTAACTACATTGTTAGTGAGCCTTTTAGCCATTTTTCTTTCCATGAGCGGCCTCAAGGTTTTACGAAGGACCACAGACTCCAGGGCGGGTCTCAAACTGTGGACAGATGATGATACTCGTTTGCACTTGAAAAAATGAAAACTCTAAAATCCAGGTTACAAGCAACAATAGGACTAAGCTTCAAGAAATTTTGGAACTTGCTTTTCTTATTTTCGAATTTTTGAAATCGAAACAGAACTAAAATAAATACAATGGCAGAGAAAGATATATCTGTTCATCTCGGAATATCACTCAGTAAAAAAGCTGAACACTCACAGTTACAGAAAACGTATTACGACAATAAGGTACGGCAAATACGTAGTAGCAAAGCATTAGTCGTTTGAAAAGTTCTTTGGTAAAGTCTTCAACGACATAGACTTTTGTTTTTCAATAGCTAAGGATTTTTTCTTTCTTTTAAAAGCACGTACTTTTGGCGACATCGAATGAAACTTTTTAAAATGCTCTTCAAATTTGATGCCAGGAAAAACTTTTTTGACAACACCCTCGAGTAACACACAGCAAAAACGAAGATTAAGTTCTTGGTATTGTACCAGCTCGAATAAATGGACCATTCCACGCCTGCACGTTTCACTACCAACGACGGTGCGCAATTCGTCGGGAATGACACCATGCATTTTGGTCTTCGCTAGGACTCGAGTTCTCATGACCGCTCCCAGTTCTCTTGGTGGAATTTCATCAGCTAAAATTCCATTTGGCCAAAAATTATCGGAAAATTTCTCGACGTACAAAGCAACCTGTTCTGCAGAAAGAGCATTTTCAACATAATCAATAATCTTCCTGTTCATGCGCTCTCCGAAGAGAGTGCGAAGAAGCTGTTGAACGGCAGCTACTATCTGTCGACGCAGCCACTGGTTCTTGTGCTTGAGATCAAAAATTTCATCCATTAGAAGTAACAAGATGCCAATAGGAAGATTGTTGTCAATATTGTATTCTTTCTGTTCTAGCAGTTTCTCATCCGGATCTCTTTTGTCCGAGGTTGGTAGTTTGATTTTCTGCAGCCCATCTGATACCTTATCTGAAGCTTTCTGAATTCCATCTATGAAGTTGTCAGGAGCTTGGGAGACAAAGTTAGTTACGCTCTTAACTGACGTTCGCATCATTGTGTCCACTTTCTTAGCAAAGCTTCGAGAATTTCGTTCATAAGCTTTGGCATCAAGAAAAGTGTGCAAACATTCCATCGCTTTTGGGGGATGGGTCATGTTAAGCAAAATATGTAAATAAGAGTTGAGCTCACCTCGTCTCTTCTCCAAAAAATCCTCTTTTAAATCTTTGAAAAATGTTTTTCCTGGGATTTTAAGATTTCCAAGATTGCTACCATTTTCTTTCAGGCTGCAATGCAGATCATGAAACTCTCTGTAACGTCGAAAAGTCGACCAAGATTCTTCCTTGCCACTAGCCCATTGACGAGCCACGGTAATAGCATACAGAGCATACGTTTTTCCATGTTCGGTGCATATCCCAGTCTGAGTAATTTTAGCAGTCAGTTTGCTTGTACCATCATCCATTTCAGCTATTCCCTGCTCTTCTTGAGACGAAGATGACATCAGAGATTCAGTCGTGTCAGCTGAGGTCAAGCTTGGTTCTTGCAATAGGTCAAGTTCAGCCAGCATTTTGACATAATAAGGGCTGGTTTTAAATTCAGGAAAAAAATGCTCTTCTTTTTGCATGATATTGAAAACCTTCAACTGAATATCATCAAACACAAACGGAGAAGGCTCGCCACTATCAAGTCTTTTTTTCAGCTGCTTGTCTACCATTGGGTCTAATGGTACTCGAGGATCAGCATGCTTACTTAAGTACTGGTCATAAATGTTATGACCAATTACCCTGAGCATTTCCATGTCTGGAGCTCCGTTAAGATAGCCTTTCAATTGCTGCACCTTAACCTCACTTAACTGTTGTTCTGCAGACGCTCTGTAGCCATCCACAGTCAACCAGAAGAAAAGATAAGCTTGCCCACCAACAGATTGCATATATTCAATGAAAATTTGCAAAGCGATGTTGTTTCGAAGCACTACGCTTAAAGGCAGGTTGTAAAGTTTAGTCTTTGCAAATGCAGCATTATCACTGTCAAATTCAGAATAGCCAATAGTTCCTTCTTCTTGTTGCTTGTATATTAAGCGCTGGCAAATATTCAGAACATACCGCATGCTGCCAAGCTGCTGCTTGATCACCGGATCGTCACCAACACCATCTTTTGATGTTAATCGCTCAATCTCCTCTTCAGCTTTGTCTCGAACAGCCCCCAATTCAGCTACTGTTTGTGTGTGACGCAACACAGTCAAAAACCATTCACTCGAGACACAATTGTCACTAATTAACCAACAAATATACTGATTAAGATAGTCTGGATTACTATACAACCTAAAAGTAGGCAAAAATATGCCTTGTACCATTGTTTCTCTAAGTAAATACACCAACGGTTTGCAGTGAAAATCGGTTTCAGGCAAAACAATGTAAAGCAAAATTTCAGATACATCTTGAAAGTATGAAACTTGCTTCTTCGAGTCGCATGAAAACATATCACGTGAGAGGTTTTCGATGCTTATTTCAGAATCAAAGTAAAATTCAAGCAATTTGTCTTTTGATTCAGTTAAGTCACCAGTACATTTCACATTTCCTCCAATAGGAGTACTGACTCCAGAAGATCCCATCTCAGCAGCAACCATTTCAGCATTTGCATTTTCTACAGATTGTTTAGCTTTTTGAAATAACCTCAGATGGGAGGCAAATTGATCAACTAAAACATTTGACAAATAGGGTTGCCATTCAAAATTCTGACATCTGTGGGATATGTTTTTAATGCAATGTTGCAGCAATACGCGAAATTGATGCATGAAAGCTTTGTCATCTGACAGATCATTGTACCAATACTTAACATAATCTCTCATTAAATAATCCAAGCATACATGAATTTGACCATCCACATCAGCTGAACCAGTTAGATGATTTTCATTTGCGCAGCTTTCTAGTGTCGATGAATCAACTGCAAGCACACTGTCTATTCCTGTTTTCAACTGTGCTGGCGACTCAAACAAGAGTTTTTGCTTTTTAACTTCTTTTTGACAAAACTCATGCAGTATAGCAATATAGCCACCCACAAAGCATCCGACATACAGAATAACATAGAGAATGTTAAGTATTCCAAATGAAACAAATGTAAGAACAACTGCTACAATCCACCAACAAATGGTAGCATTTATCCCCAGCATAGTTAACGACTTACATGATACAACAATCTGAAACAAATTTAAAATTTGTTGAGTAGAAACTACTAGCCTAAGTTTTCAAACACGCATTTCAGCTAAGTTGAATAATTCAAAATTTATATGCAACTTTTTCCAAAATTAAAAATAAATTGTCAGCATGCTGTTGAATGGCTCTGCTTCAGTTTTTGAAGAAAACTAAAACATTGCTCGACTTTTTTTCAGCCACGACAATCAGCTACAAACCTATGCTATTTTAGAATACCCATGCTATTTTATAAATTAGTAGGCAGCATGGCCAAAATAATAATAATAATAATAATGTAGTCATTTGTATAGCGCCGTTTCCTGCAAGGTAGCAGATCAAAGGCGCTTTACAGAATAAATACAGTTCAACAACATGAAAGAGTAGCACACTAAGTCACAGGCAACCAAAATTTTGGTACACTATAGTTGGCATATCGTACACTTGTGTGAAGAAGAATACTAAGAGGGAGACAAAAGTGAAAAACAATACTATTTGGCATGCAAAGTGTGCACAGTGAGAAACTAATCATTTTGAATATGCTTGTTTAAAGAAATAAGTTTTTAGCAAAACTTTGGCAAAAGCGTCGTTTTTATGATGACACTGATCGCATGACCTGGGTTCAACCTGCATCCTGGTCACGTTCTTGAGTCCTTGGATAAGACGCTTTACGATGATTATCTCTGCTTGGTGGCTCCAAACAAGCAGCAAATTCAGTGGACAAGAATTCAAAGAAATCCACAGGAACATTCGAAACTCTTAAGCAGGTGCAGTTACCTCCAAGCACAAAGCAGTCACTGCAATAAAAAATAAGTTAATTGTCCAATAGCTATGGATTTTCAATGGATTGTCCAATAACTATAGTTAGCGTCTGATGCTGAGCAGTGACTGCAGGCAAAATATGTACTACAGCACTTTTGCAGAGGTGGGCACAAATAACATTATATCAAACGCACAATAATCTTTTCAGCCTTTAAAAGCACAACACAAAATGTGCAATTTTATTTTCTTAATTCCAGGTATCCTACTGATTCCAGCAACTAACCATAACACAGCCAAATAGAAAATGCAAAGCAAAAAGTACGACTCAATTTGAACCAAAGAACGATTCAGCCATCGGCCAACATTCATTGGAATCAAATCAGTGCACAAACAACTATTCTGATCCTAACCACAGCTTGTTCTCACTTCCACTTGAGCCTGTTGGAAGCGGTTTATTATTTCATCGAAAAAAAAACAGATTTGTGCATGAAAAGTAGTTTGTATTTACCCTTCAACTGTTTTGATAAGATCAAAACCTGCTGTCACTAGAGAGATTGCATTTCTCTTTACCATTGATTGTGCAATTTCCTTAAAATGCATTTCTCCTTACTGTAGATTTCACTTTTCCTTAGTGCATTTGGTCTTTAAAAGATCCTGCTCACCACATACCAAATAAAACAGAGATCGTAACTGAAGAGTTCTGTATGAAAAGCTTATTACAAAAGCAATTAAAATCGACTTTATTAAAAGTCATATTCAAATAAACTTTTTGATTCAATTGAAGCGCAATGCAATTCCACCACTGCGGAGCAGCATTTTTGTATCAAGTTAAAACCCAACCTAACTTTCGCAATTTAAATTTCCTAACACAATGCAAATACTGATTTTTTTGATTTTAGACAGAAAAAGAGTTAATAATTCGTTAAAGAAGGCCACCATTTATCAATATTATGATCAAAATGGAAAATTAAGTTTATGGTATAGAATTGTGCTATTAACTGCAAAAAAATTAAAAGCGAAGCGCAATTAAACTGAAATATATTTTAAACACTTTAGTCCGCAACATAACTTTTGCGATGTTTCAAAATAGAAAATTAAAGTGCAAAGCAACTTCCACAATTGCTGAGGTTGCAGAGTTGTGCTTTGCGCTTCTAATTGCGCTTTGCGCACCTCTGACAATTTGTATACCTTACTCATGGCCGTAGGAAGCTACTATTAATAATAAAGTTAATCTTTTTATTACTTTGTGGGACTGATTAGAAACATTTTTAAATTAAGATCAATATACCATTAAAGTATGCTACACAATTCCAAGTTTTGCATGGATTCTTAAACTTTGAAAAGGGCTAATCCATGCTTCATTTGACGAGCTGTCAACCCATGTTCTAGAATCTTCACCAAACTCGGCATGGGTGTAGAACAGAGTAAAAAAACCTGTTTGCAAAAAATTTCACCTTTCTAGCACTAGTCATTCCTGAGATGTGGCCTTTTAAAAATTGAGCGAATAAATGAATTTTGAGGATACACATGAGTGATTTTGACCTCTAAAGCTCAAAGTTGAGGTAGGAAAATGCAGTAAATTGCTACCCCCCCATTTTGACCATGCCAAATCCAATAACACTGTTATTTTCAAGTTTAAAGAATTGTATTTTCAGTTATTTGATTATTTAGTTGTTTCTCGTTGGGCATCAATTATTGGAGCTCTGAATTTTTTTTTCTCAAAAAATGTTTTAACCCCATCTTAGATGACTGCTTTTCATGGCTAATATAAAACCAAACTTTGTCAAACTGAATTAACATGCATTATCATGTATAGCTAGGGCATTGCTAGGGCTTTTTTTTTTCGTTTGCGACATTCAAAAAGTATAGGTTTCCATAACCATATTGAAATATCCTGGAAACATTCATATCATTTTTATCACCCAACATCATCAGCGAATCAAATTGGACGCAAGTACATTTGCTCAGACTTAAACTTTTCTGAAACATTTGATTTTTCACCAGCAGTATACCATAAGGTTAAGAGCATGGAATTTGTGGCATGCTGGATTGCTAGTATGACTTTCATTGATGGGTGGGTGGGTGGGTCTCATATTAAGTGTAAGTGAACCACAAGTGGAAGTCAAAGTTAAAATAATGTGCCCACATGGCCCATCAAAATCATTTTATTGGCGTGAGCAACATGACATTTCTACTATTCCTTTACAAGCAAATTATTAGCACAATTGACACTCCTTCTACTGTACTTCATCCAGTCGGCAGTGTGGCCGAGAGGGTAAAGGCGTCGTTTTTTACGACAACCATGATCAAATAATCTGGGTTCAACCCGCACCCTGGTCATGTTGTTGCGTCCTTGGATAAGACGCTTTACGATTATTGTTATCTCTCCTTGGTGGCTTCGAACAAGCAGTAAATTTAGTGCACACAAATTCAACGAAGTCCACAGGAACATTGGAAACTCCTAAGCAGGTGCGGATTCTTCCAATCACAAAGAAGTTGTTACTGATTGGATTTTGATTATTGCATCTACTTCTTCAATCAATAACAAGTTTGGTATAATTTAGTTTAATTCCAATTTGATGAAATACAATCCACAAAATATGAAATACCAAAAACGGTTTCTGAAAATGTAAAACATGTGTAAGAAACTCTCACATAAACATAATAAATTTATAATGGAAGAAAGTGCACACAAACACATGATTTATAGCGTGAATGATAATTTAACGTTTCTGTTTTCAAAGTCTTTAAAGCATTTAAATATCCTCGGTGTTATAAACCACAAACAATACTGTAATTAGATTATATTGGAGTAAATAAAGCAAAAATAAATGCACTCATCAACCGATTTTCGAACGCAGATGCAATAACTTTCACAATTT
>OZ014475.1:21937831-22218793 GCA_963965965.1 Trididemnum nubilum | reverse complement strand
GACGCGCGGAGGAAAAGAGAAGAGCATTAAAAAAAAGTTTGCTCTTGGTGCGAAGGTTTTTTGCGGTTACACGTATTCTGCTGATTTGATTGGACATATTCGTAGAACAAGTGAATCGTGAAGAAAAAAGTCACCCTGATTGAACAAATCAGTATACTTTAGAACAAATGAACTGCGAAGAAAACAAAGACAAAACTGTCAGTTTCCAGTCTAGGATACTAATAAAAAGTCGATGATATAACAAATTAATTTTGTATGGTAACTTTGAGGTTTCGAAAATACGAAAAGTAACTCGTAGGAAATGTCCAAATAATAACGGCATGATTGTTTTCTTGTTATATTACTGGAAAATAAAAAAAAATATCTTACCAGCAATCTATGGCATAAAATTTTTTGATGAAATAAAATTAAACGTGTTGCTGTGGTCCAATAGTTATATTATTTTTCACCTCTTTTATTTGAATTCCAGCTTCCTCTTGTTTCACTCTTCTTTCGCGATTTTTCACTCTTCTTTCTCTTTCTCGATGGTATTCTTCTTCATCATCGAGTCTAGATTCAAGATCTTGCAGCCTGTCTTCTGCATCTTTGATGACTGCTCGTCTATGGCAAAGTTTAGCGTGTCGCTCGTCTATTCGAGCCTGCCTCGCGCGCAATTTTGCTTCGAATTCTGTCAATTTCGCTTCAGCGACTGTCAGTTTTGCTTCTGCTATAGCCTGTTTCTCAAACTTTGTTTTCCGTTTAGCCGCGTTTTCAATCGCTTTAGCTTGTTTTACGCCCAGTTTCTCAGCTCGCCCAGCAGCTGCTTTTTCAAGTGGAAACACTATTTCATCGTCGCTTTGATTGTTTTCCGTCTCGTTTGGGTGGCAAAACCGAGAGGTTCTTGGTCCAAATAAAGCCCCGGTTGCCGGCCTCTCCCCATTAACAACGTGGCGTTCGTAGCCTTGTCGAATTTGCTTTTTTTCTTTTTCACTCAATTCCTTCATCTTCAGGGGAGCCACTACAATATTAGCTGCTCTATGCTGAACTGGTAATACTTTCACAATTTGACTGAATAGTTCAAACTTGAAACAACAAATCAGTCTAGAGCTGGTGACTAACCCAAAAGGAGTGAGAGGGAGGGGGAGTCAGCTAAGCAAGGGGATATTCGCCAATGGGCACCAACGAACAATAGCTCTTAAAGCTACATTGAGCACCAACGCTCTCAAAATGGACTATTTTTCAGTCCTCAACAAGAAGTCTCAATGACTTTGATAAATGCCACGTTTTTACTTGGTCCAACTATAGAAAATTTGCTTGCTCTATTCCTTCCAGAATGGGCCTCTCCACTCTGTCGCAGCTAATCCAGACTGAATTGCATTGCAAGTTTGAGCTTGCAAGAATTACAAAAATTTGCAGATAAATCTAAGGCATGTTTTTTTGCACAGAAATGGTGAACTAAAATGTAAACTAGATGGGAGTTTGCCAGCAAACCCAGTGAACGATCGACGCATAGCTAATGCTGTGACGCTCAAAAGTACTTTTTGTCTACCGTAAAATCAGCAATTATTCAAAAATATCTGATTATGGAACCTCCAGAAAAGTTGAGTCAAAATATTTGTCAGTTAAATATCTCCTGATATCATAAAACACTGACACCCTAGCTTGAGCCGTTCAAAAAATGATTTTTGGGGGTCCATTTGGGGGGTCCCTGGGGGGGTGGCACCCCCAAACTATGTCAAAATATTTGTCTGTTAAATATCTACTGATATCATAAAACACTGGCACTCTAAGTTGAGCTTTTCAAAAATTGATTTTTGTGGAGTCCATTTGGGAGGGTCCCGGGGGTGGGGGTGGCACCCCCAAACTATGTCAAAATATTTGCCTGTTAAACATCTACTGATATCTAAAAAAAGTAGAACTCTAGCTTGAGCCGTTCAAAAATTTGATTTTTGGGAGGTCCATTGCGGGGGTCCCCGGGGGAGGTGGCACCCCCAAACTATGTCAAAATATTTGTCTGTTAAATATCTACTGATATCATAAAACACTGGCACTCTAAGTTAAGCCGTTCAAAAAATTGATTTTTGGGGGATCCATTTGGGGGGATTCCCAGGGGGGTGTCACCCCCAAACTATGTCAAAATATTTGTCTGTTAAATATCTGCTGATATCAAAAAAAGTAGAACTCTAGCTTGAGCTGTTCAAAAAATTGATTTTTGGGGGGTCCATTTAGGGGGGTTCCCGAGGGGGTGGCACCCCCAAACTATGTCAAAATATTTGTCTGTTAAATATCTGCTGATATCAAAAAAAGTAGAACTCTAGCTTGAGCTGTTCAAAAAATTGATTTTTGGGGGGTCCATTTGGGGGAGTCCTCGGGGAAGTGGCACCCCCAAACTATGCCAAAATATTTGTCTCTTAAATATCTGCTGATATCATAAAACACTGGCACTCTAAGTTAAGCCGTTCAAAAAATTGATATTTGGGGGGGTCTATTTGGGGGGTCTCCGGGGAGGTGGCACCCCCAAACTATGTCAAAATATTTGTCTGTTAAATATCTACTGATATCAAAAAAAAGTAGAACTCTACTTTCAGCCGTTCAAAAAATTGATTTTTGGGGGGTTCATTTGGGGGGGGTCCCTGGGGGGGTGGCACCCCCAAACTATGTCAAAATATTTGTCCGTTGAATATCTACTGATGTCAAAAACAACTAGCACCCTAGCTTGAGCCGTTCAAAAAAGTGATTTTTTGGAGCATCATTTTGGGGGGTTCTCGGTGAAGTTGCCCCAAAAAATTTTGGGAGAAAAAATTGCATTTGCAGCTCAACAACTTTACACAAAAATTAGATTTCGATGTGTTGTTGTTTAGGAGAAGAAAAGCGTACAAAAACTAGGAAGAAAAAAAAGGAAAAAAAAAAAGAAATAAACCTCATTGCCGCCAAAAGTGGGTTGGTTGGGATGATAGGGTATCTTGAGACATACAACCCTATGAAATATTTTTAGCCGTACTAAAGCCGTTTTTGACCGAGACCGCTTTATACGCAGAACTTGTGAGGCGGTTTTCAGGTTCTGAAACCGAAGTCACGTGACCTATTGCCTTGAAATTTGGTACAAACATACAACTCATTAATCTCAAACTGCTGTCCAAATTTCATATTGCTAGACCCAACCGTTCTCGAGTTATAAGCAAAAGTCTGAAATTTCGCACTCGTTAGTTGAAAAATGGCCGAGTAAAAACAGAGGAACACGCGACGCGAGCGTTGGTCGTTTCAATAAGGTCTACATCACAAAAAAATAAATAAACAGCTATTGGGCAAAGAACTGGATTTAAAAAGGATGTAATCCGCAGCAAACCAAAAAAGTGGGCACTTAAAATGTTGTTTGAATTCCAAATAAATCAAGTCTTGATCTTTACGTAAATGTGTGGATAAATAAAACCTGGTTCGAATCTTGAAATAAACAAATTAACAAATCGCCGCTACAGTAGTCATTGCAATGAAAAGTGTGCAGATCATCCAATAGTTAGCACCTGATGTATCCGGTGACAGAAAAATAAATATGCGCTATATCAACAAGAACGAATCTACAAACTTTCTAGACTAAGTCTGAAAACAATTGAACAAAATGCTAACAACTAAGTCTAATTAGCTTAAAACTTTATTGTTTACATCGGCATAAATCCATTGTACATTCAATTTCAAATCATTAATTTATTTTATCATCATTTGAAACTTTTGAACTACATCCCAATGCGAGCCAGGTCAACTGACCGTGACAAACTGACTGCAAACCAATGGTTTCGTCACAGTGATTTGGTCACTGGTTTTGTCACAAAGTGAGGGTTTGGGCAAGATGGCTCTGTAAAATATGCTTATGATCGCTCTTCTCAGCTAATAATCAGCATCATTTGGTTCGTGGTCAGTTGTCGTGGACCCATCCCAATGCATCTTCTTATGTCGAATTGAATTCTCAAATGGTGGGTTAAAAAGATAGAAAGATCAGATTAATGACTTGAATGCTTTTGGCGAGTGATACACTATTTTTGACTTAGTGTTGAAGTTTAGGAGGTGGTGATCTTCAACTGGTATTGCAACTAACAGAGGTCAACACCCGTTTAGTATGACCATGTACAAATTGCAAAATATCAGGCTAATTTTGATAAGTAGCAAAGGCTTGGCTTTCATGCATGCGTTAAACAGAGAAATGTTACTATTAAAAAGTAATAGAGTCATAATTAAGAAAAAAGCATTGGAAAAGTTGGTTATTGTGAGTGACATGTTTCTAAAATGAAAAACCAAAGAAATGCATGGTTCATTAATTTTGATG
This sequence comes from Trididemnum nubilum, assembly GCA_963965965.1. Lineage (NCBI taxonomy): Eukaryota > Metazoa > Chordata > Ascidiacea > Aplousobranchia > Didemnidae > Trididemnum > Trididemnum nubilum. Next base: position 22,214,496 of record OZ014475.1, on the reverse strand, counting down.
CTTTATAATACATACATGTTTAATCAGTTTGACAAAGCTTGATTTCATATTAGCCATTAAAACTAGTCATTCAAGATGGGGTTAAATCATTTGTTAAGAAAATATCACAGCAACCCATGGTCAAGCCCGAAGAGAAACACCTAAATTATTAAATAACTTCAAAAAAAATCTTTTCAGCTTGAAAATAACAGTTTCATTGGATTTGGCAAGGTCAAAAATGGGGGGTAGCAATTTACTGCATCTACCTACATCAACTTTGAACCTTAGAAGTCGAAATCACTCATGTGTATCTTCAAAACTCACTTATTAGCACAATCATGGTGATGGTCCATGTGATGGGAACATAACTTTAACATCGACTTCCACTTGTGGTTCATTTACACTTAAAATGAGACCCACGCACCAATGAAAGCTATACTAGCAACCCAGCATGCCACAAATTCCATGCTCTTAACCTTTTGGTATACTGCTGGTGAAAAATCAAATGTTGCAGAAAAGTTTAAGTCTGAGCAAATGTACTTGCATCCAATTTGATTCGCTGATGATGTTGGGTGATAAAAATGATATGAACATTTCCATAATGTTTAAATATGGTTACGGAAGCCCATACTTTTTGAATGTGGCAAAAGAAAAAAAGCTCTAACAATGCCCTAGCTATCATTTGATACACGATAATGCATGTTAATTCAGTTTGACAAAGTTTGGTTTTATATTAGCCATGAAAAGCAGTCATCCAAGATGGGGTTAAAACATTTTTTGAGAAAAAAAATTCAGAGCTCCAATAATCGATGCCCAAAGAGAAACAACCAAATAATCAAATAACTGAAAATACAATTCTTTCAACTTGAAAATAAGAGTGTTATTGGATTTGGCATGGTCAAAATGGGGGGGTAGCAATTTACTGCATTTTCCTACCTCAACTTTGAGCTTTAGAGGTCAAAATCACTCATGCATATCCTCAAAATTCATTTATTCGCTCAATTTTTAAAAGGCCACATCTCAGGAATGACTAGTGCTAGAAAGGTGAAATTTTTTGCAAACAGGTTTTTTTACTCTGTTCTACACCCATGCCGAGTTTGGTGAAAATTCTAGAGCATAGTTTGACGTTTCACAAAAATATATAAATTAAGCATGGATTGACCCAAAAGCTTTTAAATTGTATGACCAAAACTCTGCCCTCCAAAGGTAAAACAATGTAACAGCAAATCAAAATCTCATAAAACTGGAATCAAACTGTCAGCTAAACTTATATCATCAGAAAGAGCTCAAGATATACAGGGTGGGCCAAAAAAATGTTACCACTTTTAATCCATACACAAATTTTAAAAATGAACATTTGTTCGAAATTTTTTTTCACAGATGTTTAACAAAAATATTCAATTAAAATTTGATAACAAAGTCTTTTCACTTTGTCTCTTGTTTCTTGCACAGCTCAATAATTGATAACATGTTCAATCCAAGCTCCTCTTCTGTGGAGTACAGCTGCAACACGCACATTGAAGTTTGTGATGACATTGCCGCACATCTCAAGAGGGATTCTTCGAATTTCCTGACAGATGTTGGTCTTCAGGGCTTCAATGGTCTGTGGGTTGTTGTAGTACACCCTCTCCTTCAGGTACCCCCGTAGGAAGTAGTCTGCGGTAGAAAGATCAGGAGAGTAGGCAGGCCATGGATTGTTCATACGCCGTGAGATGAGTCTATCTCCAGGAAAGTACTCGTTGAGGAAATTCAGTGAGACATTTGAGCAATGTGGAGGAGCACCATCTTGCTGGTAAATGACGTTATTCATATTGACTCCCTGCTTTCTCGTAAGAGCAGGAATATGAAACAAAAGTCTTAGTAATTTTGAAAATGGTTAGAATATAAAAAGTGGTAACATTTTTTTGGCCCACCCTGTATTAGTGTTATGATGATTTTGACTTATGCAGTTTTAAACTTAGGATTTTAACTTTTGCCAAATCCTTTGAAATAACTATCAATGCTTTCATTAAGATTTAGAACAGAGTAACTACGAATATGCCAGCAATACAGCATCCCTTGCTTTGCTGTATGGCAATCTTTTTAGCGATCAGTAGACAAGTGGATAGTGTGTCTGCTATTGAAACGATAGACAGGGTTAAAATCTTGGTTAGGTCAAACTGAGGACTAGAAAAATTGGTAGCATTCCTGCTTGACGTTTAACAATAAAACGGGACAGTGTGTTGTAGACGAATCAGCAGGTGGCAGCTTGACTTGAAGACCAAAAAGGTCCCTTCGCTGTCTCCTGGCAAAGTCAACTAGACAACTAAAGATGTAATTACAATCCATCAATTTTTTGCTTTTTTGTTTCTTGTGGATCAGCTACACATATGAGTCTATCAAGCTCCGTTATTTGACTTGAGAATACAAAAATAGTAAAACTAAAAAAAAAAATCAAGTAGAAACTTACATTAAAGAATTTAAAAATGTACTAATCAAAAAAACTTTAATTTCCATGCAAGCTGAGGAGAAAGAAGCGCTAATTTTAAAACACCCTGCGGTGGATGTAAATGCATCCCAACAAAAACAATCACCTAATTGAAGATGGACTAATAGCTCTAACTCCTATGTCCAACAAAGAAAAATCAGATCTTCAGGTAGGTTTACTAGATTAACACTGTATCAATTCTGATCCATCCCTAACTCTCATTGTTAGTCTGATTATTGTAATTTTTACCTAAAAGACATAGCTTCAAAAAAGTCAACAAAATTGTAGAAATATTATTTTTAGTTTACTTTAATGTTGAATTGATAAAAAATTTTGGGTACATAAACATATTTTTACAGCTTTGGGCACAATCTTTTAAAGAAAATTCGAAAACTCGCAGGTTAGCTAAAAAGCTAGAGAGAACACTGCAACATAGTTGTTTTTATCACAATGCTACTTCAAAGTATGCATTTTCTGTTTTAAAAACAACAACTTAGTGGCAATTAACTGTACATATACATTTTTGAGACAAAATTAAAAAGAATAAAAAATAGTAAAAATTTAAAATAGCCTTAAAAAAATAAAACTATTAAACCATTAAATAGTAGTCACATCATTCAGCATCATAAAACAAGTATAGAGTGCTGCTTTGTTTTCAAAAAATGCAACAACTTGAAAAAAAAAACAACACTACATAGTAGGGTGTAACACTACAACCAACTTGCTTACTGGCTAGTGATTGTGGTTTGTAATTTGCCTAACTTGATGAATAAAAAAAAATTTTTTGAAAAAAAACTTTGTTCGAACAGGCCACACCCCCCATTTTTATATCGGCACCTCCCTTTGAACCACAGATTTCTCGTATCTCATGTTCTATTGGTCATAGAGACACAATTTTGGTGTCAAAAGTTGCAGAATACCCAAGTTTATATCTAACTTTTGAACATACTTTAACTCTAAAACGTTTATTTTGGTCATTAAATGAGAAAAACCGTTTTTGACACCAAAATCTTGCTGTTTAGTGATAAATACCAATTTTGCAGCGTTTAACGAGGGTGACATGTTTGCTTGAGGTAAAGTACCATCAGCAATAAATCATTTAGTTAAACCATACAGTTTTGTTGCAGACAATACCAGTTCAATAGAGTGATAATAAAACATACTGTTCAGGAGCACAAGAACTGTTGAAAAACCGCAAAGACTGCACAAGAACCGAAAGGACTGCACGAATCTCAACCTGGGCGATCCTTTTGGTTCTGTACATTTTAGTGGTACCGGTTTAATACAATGCAGTTTAGCTCACTGCAATGTTAAAAGTTGTTTTTCCAGATAGATTAGAGTTGTCTGCAGTTATGTTGAATGCTTCTTGTTTAGATCAGGCATGGACAAACACACGAAAGACAGGCCTATTATGAGACCTCTTGGAACAAGCGACGTACAACACTACTCCTTTCTGCAAAATGTCTTAGTTAAGACAGTTTGGCTGGGCTAGTTGTTTATGGGGTAACATCTAAAATACTTTCTGTTCATTTTTGCAGATTTTTAAGGCTACGATATTTATCTTATGCACTACGCTTGCATTGGGGTCGGCAAACCAGATAAAGTGGTTGATGATGAATCAAAGCGAAATGATAACTAGTTACTGACCACCACAATTTATCATGCCCAACAGGGCCAACAGTCTGTTTTGTCCATAACAGACTGTTAGGATATAATAAATTGTGGTGATCAATAACTAGTTAACATCTTCTGCACTATTGAATTTTGCAATTAAAAGTTGCAATGTCTTGCCATAATATTCTCACCAAGGTGTATGTTATGGAGAAGCTTACTACTTGTAAACTTGTTCGACTGTGCTGCAGTTTCTTAAAATTTTCATGACTAACAACCACATCCACACCTCCAATCATCGTTTGTAGCTATAAACGTTGTTGATGTAGTAGGAATTTGAGCTCCTTTGGATTAACCCTTGAAGACATGGGGTAATTAATCCATGAAGACATCGTTCTCCACTGATCAGTGCAGGGGATATTTTCTTCATTGATGGTATGGTCAAAGGATAATTTGCATTTGCATGAGCAAATGTAAACACTTCATTGCATTGCCTTTCGAAATTTGTAAATAGTTCAGAGGTTCGGTCTCTCTTTGGGCTGTGCTTTTAAACTGGAAAAAACATTAACACTATGTTATACCTTTTCTTCAATTCCTCTAGAACATTGCAAGTAAAAATCTGCAAAATTGAGTAAGGAGTATTTTAGATAAAAATCATCAAACCTTTAGGCCTAGTAGGCCTATACCAACGTTTGCAATTTTTTGAGTATTTTAGATGTTACCCCACAAAACAGCTACGCCAGCTTGAGGTCTTGAGGTCTCATAATAGGCCTGTCTTTCGTGTGTTTATCCATGTCTGATCTACACAAGAAGCATTCAACATAACAGCAGACAACTCTAATCTATCTGGAAAAACAACTTTTAACATTGCAGTGAGCTAAACTGCATTGTATTAAACCGGTACCACTAAAATGTACAGAACCAAAAGGATCGCCCTGGTTGAGATTCGTGCAGTCCTTTCGGTTCTTGTGCAGTCTTTGCGGTTTTTCAACAGTTCTTGTGCTCCTGAACAGTATGTTTTATTATCACTCTATTGAACTGGTATTGTCTGCAACAAAACTGTATGGTTTAACTAAATGATTTATTGCTGATGGTACTTTACCTCAAGCAAACATGTCACCCTCGTTAAACGCTGCAAAATTGGTATTTATCACTAAATAGCAAGATTTTGGTGTCAAAAACGGTTTTTCTCATTTAATGACCAAAATAAACGTTTTAGAGTTAAAGTATGTTCAAAAGTTAGATATAAACTTGGGTATTCTGCAACTTTTGACACCAAAATTGTGTCTCTATGACCAATAGAACATGAGATAAGAGAAATCTGTGGTTCGAGGTGGGTACCGATATAAAAATGGGGGGTGTGGCCTGCTCAAACAATTTTTTCATTCAAGTTAGGCAAAATTAAAAACCACAATTACTAGCCATCATTAATTTTCAAAAAAATTGATAAAAGTGTTACAACCTACTACGTAGGATAGTAATGAACAATAAAATAGATTTCTTTTTCGCCAAATGGGCCTGCCATTTGGGGTTTGTCCCTTTGTCACAGATGAACCAAGAGCATACTGCTTGGCTAAAAGGCAAAGTGTTAAAGTCTACACTAATATGATTATTTGGTCACATGTGGTTCTGGTATATTATTTACCTATTATTGATATAGAAGAATTGGCCCATACCAACGCTTCATAAGGGTGAAAAAAACAATGCCAAAATAGACAAAGAGTCGATATAGCTGAATCACTATAATTTGGTCTTAGATAACAATTTTAGTTCAATGCTAGCACCTGGAAAGAGAAAAATGACCAGTCTAATCAACATTTTTATTAGAAAAGTCAACAAATGTGTGGAAATATGACTTTTAGCATACAGTACTTTAATGCTAAATTGGTGCAAAATTTAGGGCACATAAATATAGTTTTACAGCTTTGGGCACTATCAGATTGCTGTTTTGAGAAAATTGGGCGCATGCTGGTTAGTGATTAAGTGAGAGGAAACACATTACACTATTACTGTTAGACACACTATAAGATTTGTTTAATTATAAGTACTTAAACTAATGCATGCTTACAAAGAAACCATATTTTCATACAGTACTCTTAGCAACTTAACAAGGCGTTTGGTAAATTTGTGAACAGTGAAGAACATTTCTAAATTGCAAAACTGAAGAAGCACATATACCAAGAACATAATTCAACAAATTCACAACTCTGAACTTTGAAAGAAAAAAAATATTTGCAACTATTTTGTTAGACATTGTTTTGACAACATATTGACCACGCGTGTCATGCATTTATGTTAGCATCACATGAAAAGAAAGAAGGAAATTGCAGAAGAGATGAACTACACAGTACACACTATCTTGATAACTTCAATCAGATCAAATAGACCTTCTCTGTTGTTGAGATCAATTCCTAATACAGATTGTTGATAAATACTCTTGATTGGTTTTTCAAACTAGAATACATGATTTGATTGCTTTATCCTGAACTTTCTTAATCAAGTCAGTACCTACACAGCATGTACCAGACTAGCCTACCACTATCACGCTTGAGATCTGAGATAGCCTTTAAGGATTCCATACGGTATCTGATATTGAAACATTATCCTTCGATTCTGAATTGTGATATTACCAACTGGAAAAAAATGCATCATCAATGCTACATATTGTTCTTTTCATTACTGCCAACTCATTTCAGCTAGCTTGACCACTTACTCCCAGTAGTAGAAGTATTATAGTTTTATGACTTTTGGTGTCACGTTACAGTGCAATGATCTGCGTTTTTCAATATTGCTGAATTTAAGATGAACTAACCTAGCATTTTAAAACTGTTGACTTCATTTTAAAATGGTATATGTTCTGTGGATTTATGTACAAGTGATTTATTTATGTACAAGTCATTTAAAACGGTATATGTTCTGTGGATTTATGTACACTTATGGCCTCAGCAACTAGAACTGTCATAACTAGAACTGTGATGCTGACCGCAAAATACCAGGTACCGTACTGTAAATCCATATCCACAATCCAGTAATCCATTATGGCGTGTTATTTGTTAATAAGTTGACATTAGCTGATAGCCAGAAAGATAGATTCAGATTGAACACAATACGGTTCGCTAATTGTTCTATCATTCTTAACCAGATTGTGGAAACACTTGTTATGCACAAAGTTGTCATTTACAGCACTAATAAATGATTAATGCAATTTCATGATCATTACATCAGAATAAAGCAGTAATGAGTAAGTACAGTCAACCGAGGCGACTTTGAACGGTTTCGAATCAATTTTACTTGTCACTTCCGCCAGGTTTAAGCAAGAAAAGTGCTTATAAGCTGAACATAACACTTATGGCCTCAGCAACTAGAACTGTCATAACCAGAGGTGGTCAGTAACGAAGTAGTTCTACTTAAGTAGACTACTTAAGTAGTATTTTCGGTAACGAGCGACTTACTTAAGTATTTTTCATTTCTGATACTTCTACTTTTACTTCAAGTAAAATCCTCTCGAAGTAACGCTACTTGAGTAGTATTGACTTTTATGTAAAGTAGAAGTAAACACCTAGCCATTATTCCACCTCACAACGTGTACAATAACGAAGTAAACATTATTCCACCTCACAACGTGTACAATAAGTACGTATCGAGTTTGTTTTACTGTACAGTACTACGAAACTTATTGAATAGTTACGCCGATTCATTTACAGGTCATCTAGGGTAGTGTGTTTTTGCGTTGCATCAAATACCAGATGTTGACTCAGTCTCACTAAAAAAAAAACATACCGAACCCTGATTAGCATGGTACAGTAGACAAACTAGACATGCGCATTACTCCTGGTTCATACGAAAAAGATTAGCGGTTAACGGCGTTGCGTTTGCTGCGGCCCGTCTGGGGTTCAATTCCCTAGCCGGTTAACGAATAGTGTTGCTAACGACTCGCCATCGCTGCGACATTTCTTCTCAAGCTGTGTTGTCCAGGCGCGGAGATGAGCCCAGAGTCCCTACTAAATCGTATTCGTAACACGCTTCAGTGTAATTTCAAGAGAATAATAAAACTTTGATTTTTTGATATGCTACCGTAAGTATGGCTTTGTTTGAACACTGATCGTAAGCGTCACAACAGCAAACCTTCGAAGAATAAACAAACGCGTGAAATTCGAAATTACTTTCTACTTTCATTACTTAAGTAGAATTAATTTTGACTACTTTCCTACTTTTACTTAAGTGGAAATGCTTCGCCATACTTCTACTTTTACTTGAAAGGCATTTTTGAGTAAGTAACAATACTTCTACTTAAGTAGATTTTTCGACTACTTTGTCCACCTCTGGTCATAACTAAAAAAATATTTTGCTATCATAAGCCATATATTCATCTCAAAAAGTGTTCAAAGTCACCCCGATCTCTGGGGCGACTTTGAACACCTATCAACATGCACTTAAAACTTCACTTACAAGCACAAATTCGCCTTCGCCTAAAATGTCTTTGAATTAGAGCGTTGCGGAGTGGCTAATTTTTCCATTCCGAATCCAGTCTGAAATTTTTTAACTGACTCCGGCTCCAAAATTTTACAACAACTCTCGGCTCTCAAATACTCCGATACAAAAATACGCTTTGACGAAAAATTCAAATCAATTGTCATATTACTCAATAACCTGAATAAGCGTAGCCTAATCACATATTTTGATATTCCCAGAGAGCAAAAATAGCTGCTCATTCTATTACCAACTATCACCATAGTCGACTATGCTATCACTACGACTTAGAAGATTAATTAAAGTCACACTCCGATTCTCCATTTTTTTTAAATTGGCACTTCGCCTTAAAAATACAAAAAAAATGCATGGCAGAGTGGTGAGGGCGATAAACTGCCGATCACATCGTCATGGGTTCGAGCCTGCAATCGTCTATTGCTAACTGACCTGACTTGGTTATCTACATGTCAATAGTAATGGTGCAATAAATCGCCCTATTTTTGAGAATTATTTTGTTGAAATGGTGATGTCATTGTCACGTGACCTTGCGCTAGTCGAGCAAAAAAGAAAAAAAATCTACCAAAGTTCAAACACTGACCTAGTAAGAGACCACTCTTGGTCTTGAAAACTATTTAACTGAAAACAAAGTTTGTTTTAGTGAAGTGTTCAAAGTCACCACGGTGTTCAAAGTCGCCCTGGTTGATGACTGTGTTCCCCCTAACTTTATGGCTACTTGGCAAGTGGCTAAAATTTCTTTAAACAATTGCGCCCAAAGCTCTAAAACGACGTTTATGTGCCCTTGTACCAATCCAGTATTATATAAAGTATATCAAAGGTCATATTTCCACAAATTTGTCGAATTTGCTAAAGCTATGTTTACTATATTGCCAAAAATTATTTGTCTTTGCTCCAACAAATTGCCGATTGGCTGAAAAAAATCGGTTAAGTGGGAACACTGGTTGACGGTACATCAATCACCAAAAACAAAAAATAAAGTCTAATCTGACAGTCTGAAATAGACATGTTAGAAGGCTGAATAAAATTTAAATTCTTACTCAGCCTAGTCACCAAAACATATTATACATTATACTCAGCACAAAATGAGTTCTGAGGTACAAAATTAAAAAGTATCATAAACTTTGCTAAACAAAAGTTACAAAGTATGATATGAAAACTAAAACTGGGTCACTTTGTATTGCAACTTACTTAGTACAGAACAGCTAAATGCATAAGCTCTGAAACAGACCACTTCAATCTCAGATCTCAAACATTGGTCTACTTCAGTCAGTAAACAAACAGCAGATAGCATTGATCACTACCAGAGTTCCCTCTAAAGTTTTCACTTTTTCACCCGCTGTGTAAGCATCGGAAATGGCACGAAAGTGTCCTAGAGTTTTTGCTAAAATTCGTTACCGTAGCTTAGGCTTCGTAGCACCGCTTATCCAGTAGGCTATCCTCTACAGTGACACGAGCACACTTTTACTGCACTGCGCCCGCATCACCAAGGTTCTGTCCGCAAATAATTTGCAAACATTGCACTGCACCTGCGCTGCATCCCATAAAAACAAAATACAAAAAGTATGACAACCAAAAATATATGGCAGTGGCTACGGTATTTTGCCTCTAGAGGCAAAATAGCCCTGTGTTATTTTGCCATTTGGAAGCAAAATAGTCCTAACGGCTATTTTGCCGCAAGTGCCAAATAAGCCATAAGCCTAATGCTAACCCAAAATCTAACCCTAACCCAAACTCTAACCCTAATCCCAACCCTAGCCCTGACCCAAACCCTAACCCAAACAAAGGAAAAACACTATTTTGCCTGTAGAGGCAAAATAGCCACTTCCAAAATATATTGCAAGAATTTGATGATTTGCTGGCAAAGTACAAACACTGAACACTGAAAGTGAACAGTCATATTCTGATGAAGCAAAGCTTATTTGAATGCTAGTGTGCAAATATTGTAACTCAATCCTTATTTGTATGGAATCCTATCATCAACGTACTTTCATGAGGCTGGAGTGTTGGGAGTACGGTAGTTTGTCCTAAAGCTCTCTTGCCCTAACCCTCCTTCAACACTGAACAAAAAACACAGTTGTAGTAGCAAATACCGGTAAGTGGAACAATCACAAGTTTGGTGGCCATCCTCACAAGCCACGTAATCGATCACCATAAAATTTCAATAGACACAATCTCAACTAAAAACCTATTGCAATTCCAAATTTCCAGATTCAATGGTTTCAGAGTTATAGCATGCGCAAAAAATCTTCCAAAAAAAAAAAAATATATACATATATATACCGTAAATCTCGAAACTCTAACACATTGATTGTGAGAACTGAAACTTCATCTTCAGGCAGTTTGAAAACAAAAATTATTATTCTCCTCCTGCAGCTACTTTAGGTCTATGCAGCAATTTAAAACTAGGATTAGGGTCTCTAAAACTCGTTTCACATGACCGGCAGCCCTCAAAATTTGATGAAGTACAGTATTGTTTCATGCATTCAATCTAACTCCATTCAATATCAATTTCCTGTTTCCACCTTCAATTGTTCCGATTTCCGAAGTAATGTAGCAGAAAAACAACTGATTTTGCCAAAGGAACTATACCAATATTAGCCTATTCTTGTTATACTGGTACTGTACTGCTGTTGCATGATCACTTGTTTAACTCATTAGTCGTTACACTTTTGAGACAGCAAACTTTAGTGCCTAACTGTCTGGCGTCCGCAGCCCGCACTTCGCGGCAAACTGCGCAAAATTTTACACAATACCCATGCGGTGTGCGCTGCGGTTGACATCTCTAGTAGAGATTAGAGATGGTGCGGTGCACAAAATTCTTGTCCGCAAACTGCACCGCTCAATTCTATCTGCATACCGCACTGCACCGCAAAAAGTTTGTGAACTTAATACACCGCAAATCCTACCGCAATCCAAAATATAATGGTTAACTGTATTGCCAAACACCAATACTGTATCTTACTGCATGCAAAATTACAAACCAAACAGGTAGGCACCCCATGGTCCACCTGATGCTAGTTAAACAATAGATTAAGATAATGGTTTGGTCTAAACTGTTACTTAACTAAACAAGCAAATTAACTCAACCCTTGATGATAGGTCTCAGTTCAATTTTAACTAATAAAAAAATATCCCAATCATGAATCAAACCATGGACATTACCGGTATGTTTGGAATACTGAATATATCAGCACTTTTACTTGGTCGAGTAACCGATCAGTGGTCGAGTGGATAGAGCGTCTGCTATTGAAACGGTAGACTCGGGTTTGATTCCCGGTCGGGTCATACCAAAGACGATAAAAATTGGTATTCACAGCTTCCCTGCTTGACGTTCAGCAATTAAAGGGACAGTGTGAAGCCTCCGCCATGTGTGGTAGACAGGTGGGCAGGTGGCAGCTTGACTCGAAGACCGAAAGGTCCTTTCGCTGTCTCCTGGCCAAGGCAACTTGGTGTATAAAATGTAATTACAATTACAATTACAATTTAGAAGTTCCAACTGCCAAAGTTTGATGGCTGCATTCATGCAAACAGTAGCACTGAAAGCACCATCACATCTGACATTACTACTAGACTTGCCAGAGTAAGTCATGGTCATGCTTGATATGGTAAGTTACAATGTACTGCTCAAAGTTTCTTAAGCTTAAGGTGAAGAATTGTTATGCAAAAGTAGTTATAACTATTCCATCTTATTTTTTGTAACCAGTATCACATATGCTACGGGAATACTAACAAGTATAAATGAAAAAGGTGGTTTAATGTTAAGCACTTTGTGCTTCTGCACAATCAGTCAACACTCAACGAGCATCAACATGTTGAATTTGAACCATAATACAAGCAATTATTACTAACTATAATATCTATATCTATTGTTGATTTCGAATGGAGAGAAAAAGATACACTGACATCTTCACATCTCAATATGGCTCCTCTTGAAACAGTGAAATCTGAGGCTACTTCATGCTGTACAGTACAGGAATAGGTTGGCGAGTGGGGTTGGGTGACTGATAGTGAAACTACCTACAATCACACAATAAAATATCAAACTATCAATCTGAAATTCCTAACTCACTGCTCACACTACAATACTCTGGTACTGTAGATTTAAGCAGTCAATAAAATTTTGTCATGCTCTCAGTAGCCTACCACTAAATACCAATGCTTCAATGATAAACTTTAATTTTCAATGTAATGGAACCTTTAGTTTTTAGAAATATCCACTAGCCTGCTAGCCTTGGAACTGTGATATACTGGCATTTATGCAACAAACTCAACTTTACTAGGCTACACGTCAAAAAGCTAAAATAGACTTACCGTACCAGACTACTTGTACACAGTAGCCAAGTCCCTGAGTCATCGGTAAGCAACTCTGTACTGGTACCGGTATTTCATTAGGCCAACCAGTATCACATATGATACCAGTATCAGGCTACAATATTGGTACAAGTTGTGTACCGGTACTTACAAGTAGTACCGGTAAGTAGGCCTATCGGTACCTGCTTACAGTTTGACTATTATTAATTGTCAAACTCTATGCAGGTACCGATATTTACTACTTGTAAGTATATACTTGTGACAAATACTGTAATAGTAATATCACCTTATCTGTTAGTGTCCGGTGTTACGCAGTATAGCCTACACCGATGTGCAATGGCCTAGGGTATTACCATAGGTACCCGTACAGAATTAACGACTAGTGCACCAGCCTATCCAGCCTAACTCAGAGCTTACCAGTACAAGCTGCATTACTATTACCGGTAGGGCATTAGACTGTAGATACGCTCGGTAGGCCTATGATTTGAAGGTTACACCTAGGCTACCAGCACACCATGGTACCTAACAGGCTACATTGTGACTGAATTTAACAACTGAGATACAGTGGTGATTCCTAACCTAATCCTAAGAAGTGGTCTCATATTCCACGCTGCAGCTGCACTGCACTGCAAAACTACTGGAATTTTTCACGCGGCGCGGTGCTGTTGGTCTACCGCGTACGCGGCCGCGTACGCTGCGTGGCTACCATCTCTAGTAGAGATGGTGCGGAAAACAAAACATTTATCCGCATGCTGCGCTGTGTCCGCAAACCTTGTCCGCATGCTGCACCGCACCGTATCCAATCAAGGCTAAAAGTTCACGCTACACCGCGCCGCAAGGTAGCTACCGTTTAAATTTCCTCAAACATCAGAAAAAAAATTAGCTCTCTAGCTTAAGACATACAAAACCATTGATTTTTGGGGTATCGTTTTGGAAGGTTTTCGGAGGGGTGGCCCTCTCAAACCATGTCAAAATATTTATCTTTGAAACATCTGATGAAATTTTTAAAAAACTAATGCCCTAGCTTGAACCGTCCAAAAAATTGATTTTTAAGGGATCCATTTGGGGTCCCTTGGGGGTTTTCCGAGGGGTGGTACCCCCAAACTATCACTTCGGAAAGTTTCCGACTTCGTAAATAAGAAAACTCCTTTCCGATTACGGAAATATTTTTGATTACGGAAAATCAAGAGATAGGGAAAATGAACGGGATTTTGGCATAGATGGGCACAAGTCCGTTAATCGTTAATCCGTTAATAACGAAGCTAACTTTTTCATTAACTCGTTAATCCGTTAAAAAGTTTTTTCATGTTAACGGACTAAATTAACTTCCGTTAAGTGCTGTTAACGGACTAAAGTAACTTCCGTTAAGTTCTCTTAACTTCCGTTAAGGTTTTTATCGTTCATATCTTGCAGCTTCGTTGTGCATTTGAACTTGTTTTTATCTTGAAATTAGGTTAGACTGTAAAATGTAACTTTCAAAACACAAAAAGACCACCACAGCAATAAATATTTCCTTACAATCAGCTCAACAGCGTCAATACGTGTTCTAGAAGCGAGTGAACATAAAGAAAATGTAAATTACACGCAAAATGTTAACGGATTAACGGACTTTATTAACTTCCGTTAATTAAAGCTGAAAATAACGGATTAACGTTAACGGAGGTGTGAAGTTTGTTAACGGACTAGTGGTTAACGAAGCTAACGTTTTGCATTAACTTGCCCATCTATGGATTTTGGCCATTTTGCTTCGAAGTGCTGTTGCAAAAATTCCAGAAATTTGGGCAGCTTCTGACTATGACGTTCCACGTCAGCAATTAATTCCGCTTCAATCGATACTAAAACAAAAAGTTTCACTGTCTAGTTTTTGAAATATCTCCTTCTGAAAATTGGCAAAAATTAAAAATTTTTTTAGGACTTATCGTTCAGAGCTAAACACTTCGGTGCTTTGGGTCTTCTTTCTTCCAACTGATACCGCAAACAAACTACACTAAAAGTTACGATCTGATTATGATCTTCCACAGAGAACTATATAAACCCAGAGAGAACACAAGACTGTATTACGTCACGTCACGTCACGCATGAATGAATTGCGAAAATTCTTCCAGCTAAGCATCTGACTGCATAGAAAGTACGTAAATGGAAGCAGACAGAATCTGGGCCAGGTACTGATGCAAATTGGCCCCCCCAAAAAAATATGGGGGTGTAGGTGACAAACGAAGTGGAATTGGAGAAAGTTAGAGTTGTCTGTGATATCAAGGAACGCTTGTTTCCTCGAATGTATTCCGATTTTTAGCCTAAAGACGCCTTCCTTTGGCCTCAAAAATGCAAAAATTTGCGGTTTCTAGCCATTATTAGCCTATTTTAATACCGGTATCAGTTATTTTTATTACAGACAATAAATTGATTGGAGGCATAAGTTGAAATATCGTTTGTGAGGTAGCTAATCACTGTTGTAGCTGCAGACTGAGCGGTTTTAGCCTACTTTGGATCTATATGGCCTACCGTATGAGGCAGGTGTGAGGTAGAAATGCTTTATGACTGTATGATGTGCTAAAATATGACAAATCACTGTTAAATTAATATTGTAGTCCTTATACAAGACAATGAAGATTTAGCGACAAGCTCGAGGTTTGCCTGGTGTGCTCTAATAAACAACACAAATCTTATACCATGCCAGCTTCCATCTGGGTACCAGTTGTGTTTAATAATTAAATGCCAAATTTGTGCTAATTCTTTGCTATGATCTCCACTCTGATAATGGTCACACACCATCAGTAGTTTCCTCAAATCATCATTATGAATTAATTGAACAGATACTGTTGTATCTAAGATTAATGGTTGGACTTGTACTAGTAAAATAGATGACTTAGGCCGCGATCACACGATCAGGTTTTTTGCACAATTTTCTGGTATCAATCGTGTGAAACGTCGTGCAAGTCCATGACTCACTATTGCGGGCACCTGTCGTCAATTACATTGAATAGCCCGTGTGAAAAGGAAAATCAGACGCTAGAAATAAGTCTTTCTGACTTCTTGCAGAGAAATAGAACCGAGCTCTATTTTCCCCGCAAGTTTTCAAAGAGCCGCCGTTCTCAACAAAGAAAACTGAGCTTTTAGCCGTGCCTTTTAAAACATTTAGCTGCAGAATACAAAAAAATGCCGCCAAAGTCACCGGGCAGAAAAACAATGCTTCACGATTATCTGGCGAAAATGCTAAAAAAAATTTTACCTCATTTGTTTTAATCGACAATGACGTATTTTAACATCGTGCTTGCTGTTTTTTCATATTTCTTCAAAGACGTAAATGTGTTGCCCGCTGTTTTGTTTAATTTCGCGTATCGATTACCCAATTTTTCGTACTTCAAACTTGTGCTAGGCCTTTTCCAAATTCATTCTAAAAAGTTATCAACCAGAACTGCAGTATAGTTAATTAACTTGCCATCGTGGTCAACTCATGAAATTGAACTTTTAGCTAGATAGGAGTTTGCCAGCAAACCCAGTGAACGACTGACGCATAGCTAATGCTGTGACGCTCAAAAGCACTTTTTGTCTACCGTAAAATCAGCAATTATTGATTTTTAGGGGGTCCATTTAGAAGGGTCCCCGGGGGAGTAGCACCCCCAAACTATGTCAAAATATTTGTCTGTTCAATATCTACTGATATCAAAAAAAAGTAGAACTCTAGCTTGGGCCATTCAAAAATTGTTTTTGGGGGTCCATTTAGGGGGTTCCCGGGGGAGGTGGCACCCCCAAACTATGTCAAAATATTTGTCTGTTAAATATCTACTGATATCAAAAAAAGTAGAACTCTAGCTTGAATCGTTCAAAACTTGATTTTTGGGGGGTCATTTTGGGGGGGTTCCCGGGGAAGGTGGTACCCCCAAACTATGTCAAAATATTTGTCTGTTCAATATCTACTGATATCAAAAAAAAGTAGAACTCTAGTTTGAGCCATTCAAAAATTGATTTTTGGGGGGTCATTTTGGGGGGTTCCCTGAGGGGGTGGCACCCCCAAACTATGTCAAAATATTTTTCTGTTAAACATCTACTGATATCAAAAAAAAGTAGAACTCTAGCTTGAGCCGTTCAAAAAATTGATTTTTGGGGGGTCCATTCGGGGGTTCCCTGGGGGGGGGGTGGCACCCCCAAACTATGTCAAAATATTTGTCTGTTAAATGTCTACTGATATCAAAACAAACTGGCACCCTAGCATGAGCCGTTCAAAAAATTGATTTTTGGGGGGTCCATTTGGGGGTTCCCAGCTGAAATTTTGCACTCGTTAGTTGGAAAATGGCCGAGTAGAAACAAAGGAACATGCGACGCGAGCGTCGGTCGTTCCAATTAGCGAAATCGAAGAAAGGCAGCGCTTGTGATTTTAATCAAAGTATTGAAAATTTCCTTCTGATCGCAAAAAAGTTTCCGGCCCAGTATTCGCTAGTGCCGAATTTATGCAATTAGTGATACGTTTTTGATGATTTTAATATTTTTTTGTGAAAATTTGACGTGTCCAACGGCAAAAGAACTTGTTGCATTTTTCAGCAGTTAAGATAAATTTCAGTAGATAGTTTTCAGGTATTTCTCGCTTATTTTGTAACAAACGAAACAAAAACGCTCTTATTGGAACGACCGACGCTCGCGTCGCGTGTTCCTTTGTTTTTACTCGACCATTTTCCAACTAACGAGTGCGAAATTTCAGACTTTTGCTTATAACTCGAGAACGGTTGGGTCTAGCTACATGAAATTTGGACAGCAGTTTGAGATTAATGAGTTGTATGTTTGTACCAAATTTTGAGGCAATAGGTCACGTGACTTTGGTTTTAGAACCCGAAAACCTGCCCGCAAGTTCTGCGTATAAAGCGGTCACAGTCAAAAACGGCTTAAGTACGGCAAAAAATATTTCATAGGGTTGTATGTCTCAAGATACCCTTTCATCCCAACCAACCCACTTTTGGCGGCGATGAGGTTTATTCCTTATTTTTCCTTTTTTTCTTCCTAGTTTTTGTACGCTCTTCTTCCCCTAAACCACAAGACATCGAAATCTAATTTTCGTGTAAAGTTGTTGAGCTGCAAATGCAATTTTTTCTCCCGAAATTTTTTGGGGCAACTCCACCGAGAACCCCCCAAAATGGGGCCCCCAAAAATCAATTTTTTGAACAGCTCAAGCTAGGGTGCTAGTTCTTTTTGATATCAGTAGATATTTAACAGACAATCATTTTTGACAAAGTTTGGGGGTGCCACCCCCCAGGAATTCCCCAAATGGACCCCCCAAAAATCAATTTTTTGAACAGCTCAAGCTAGAGTTCTACTTTTTTTTGATATCAGTAGATATTGAACAGACAAATATTTTGACATAGTTTGGGGGTGCCACACCCACCCCCGGGACCCCCCAAATGGACCCCCCAAAAATCAATTTTTTGAATAGCTCAACTTGGGTGCCAGTCTGTTTTGATATCAGTAGATATTTAACAAACAAATATTTTGACATAGTTTGGGAGTGCCACCCCCCAGGGACCCCCCAAATGGACCCCCAAAAATCAATTTTTGAACGGCTCAAGCTAGGGTGCTAGTGTTTTATGATACCAGGAGATATTTAACTGACAAATATTTTGACTCTACTTTTCTGGAGGTTCCATAATCAGATATTTTTGAATAATTGCTGATTTTACGGTAGACAAAAAGTGCTTTTGAGCGTCACAGCATTAGCTATGCGTCGGTCGTTCACTGGGTTTGCTGGCAAACTCCCATCTAGTTCTTATTTAAAAATAATAAACTTTCAATTTGCCCTGACATCCAATTATTGAGCCCTCTGCAATCGCAAGTACCGAAAAGAACATACCTGGTTTAATATTATTTGATCAATCATGCAATATTATGCAAATTTTATTGGTGATTGACGATATAGGATGAAAAAAGCTACGCTATGCGCTAAAGAGTTCCACACAAGCAAAGTTATTTTGACTTTTTCCATTTTTTCGTAGCACTTTGGGGAACGAGAAATAACAAGGAATCGACCAAGCGTAAAATACTACAACCGCCGCGGCGGCAAATTTCAAAGAAATTCCTTAACAACCGCGTAAATGCTTTTACAGCGAAAAAATACATGTGACACCTTCAACAATTTTTTTGCGGAAAAAACGAAGTGCTTCCGTCTGGCAAGAAGTTTTTCAAGAAAATAGCGTCGAGATGTGATAGGTACAAAATTCTTTATGCAAACAAATTGTGCAAAAAACCTGATCGTGTGATCCCGGCCTTAGTAAAGTCACCAGCAAATGTGATCCAACGTAAATGGTAGCGGTTAACTACCACATCAACAGTCGTTAGCTTTTTAACCTTTTGAGTAGCAGTGGTCAACAGCACCAACCACCTCGCTGCAGTGCAATTTCAAGGAGAGTAGCAGAGCGAGTCAAAACTAACCATCAAGTTTCACGCTCTAGCGATCAGAATTTTTCTTTTATGCGTGACCAGTACAACGTAACTTAACCTTCCATGTGCTAGGCGAAGGTAAAGTTGAAGCTGAGCTTTAATTTTTTGTTTATTTTAATAATTGCTCTAAATTGCAGTGGTACAATTTTTTTCGTACTTGAAGCCGTTATTTGTATGGTATGGGTACCTGCAACTTGTCCTGACAATAATTATCTGATAATTATGCGTTGCTTGGTGTTTGTTGAAGGAAATCCGGCGGTCAGTTGTGCTAACCACCGCTACACAACAGGCCGTGATAGTATATTCCAAATTATCAAATTTGTTTGTGAACCGGTCATGTTTTCATGTCTTTAGTTTAAGTAATCATGTATTGAAGGCAGATAAGGTTTCAAACAATGATTTTTGAGATTTTTGACATAAAACTGTGTCTTGCAAATCATAACAATATTGCTACTTATGCAATATAACTTATCACCATTGTCAGTAATTGCAAAACTGAACAAATACAAGTTCATGTGACAATCTTGTGCTAATGCTATTGCTATGAATTGAAACAGACTTACTACTACGACACTTATCTCCTTTTAGGTACAGTATCTATGTTCTATATATAGTTTTAGTAAGCAAGTTGGCAATAATAACTGTGAAATAGCCTACTGTATATCCTTAATATAGGCATCCATATTCAGGAGAAACATTACGTTGCATACATCTTTGATTAGATTACACAATATTGCTTTTTTTTTTAATTGTGCTTCTGTAAACTCTGGTAAGTTTCAAGTTTTAGTGTAGCAGTGGTCAGCGCTACTGACCACCAGCGGTTTACCCCCCCTGATAATATTATGACCAAGGATGGCAGTACGGTACGGTACGTTCGGAATTTGCGTACTACGTACCTCGCACCTTGAACCGTACCGTACCAGCGTACCGTACTTCAGTTCAATTTTTGAAGCGTACCGTACCAACGTACCGTACCCGTACCATTCCAAAAAAGGCGTACCGTACCAGCGTACCGTACCTCTGAGCAAAAATTGAAGCGTAACGTACCGTACCTACGTACCGTACCGTACTGCCATTCTTGCTTTCAACTACTCGCAACTTTAACTGACTTTGAAATTACTAGTCTATGAATCAACGATCTCAATTCACACATTTAGCATCGGATTTAGCTGTCTTTTGCCTCTGCATACAAAAATCCGGTGCTATGTACGAAAAGTCTGGGATTTTTAATTCAAACAGCGTACCAACGTACCGTACCCGTACCATTACAAACAAGCGTACCGTACCTACGTACCTTACCCGTACCATTACAAAAAAAGCGTACCGTACCAACGTACCGTACCTCTTAGCAAAAATCGAGGCGTACCGTACCGTACCGTACTGCCATCCTTGATTATGACTATAAAACTTTTTTTTTGCGTTTAATGCATGAAAAACAGCAAATATCAAACAAAAAATGTCTGAATTAAAAATAAACGGCATACAAGTAACTCAAAGGGTTAACTCATATGTGTGTAGTTAAAAAAATACTGGTTGTTGTTTTGCTCTGCGTAAAGAGAAATGCTCTCAGAATTTATATATGTCTTGGTTAATTTGCGTAGCTTACCGTATCTCTCTAGGCAATCTTTAATTCTTAAATGTGTATAAGTTGGATTGAGATGGGCTGTTAGCTTATTACAGTATTAGGTTTGATAATGCTTTTTTTGTTTACTCTTATGAAACTATTTTATTTCTTACAGTGTTAGGTATATTTTTATATTTTTTACGTTTTTTTTTGGTCTTCACCTCAGAATTAGTAGAATTTTGCAATAGGCTACAGTAGGCTACGTAAATTAACCAAGAGCAAACCAGGCAAACCTCGAGCTTGTCACTAAATCTTCATTGTCTGGTATAAGGACTACAATACTAATTTAACAGTGATTTGCATAGGTGGGCAAGTTAATGCAAAACGTTAGCTTCGTTAACCACTAGTCCGTTAACAAACACCTCCGTTAACATTAATCCGTTATTTTCAGCCTTAATTAACGGAAGTTAAATGAAGTCCGTTAATTCCTTAATATTTTGCGTGTAATTCACATTTCTCTTTGTTCACTCGCCTCTAGAACACGTATTGACGCTGTTGAGCAGATTGTAAGGAAATATCTATTGCTATGGTTATCTTTATGTGTTTTGGAAGTTACATTTTGAAGTCTAATCTAATTTCAAGCTAGAAATAAGTTCAAATGCACTAACAAAGCTGCGATTGGAAAATCTTTGGAAATTGCGAACAGCGATGATTAATAGACGTTTGAGGCTGCAGCTTATTATTTGTCACAAAAAAGTGCTCCGTTCTTCGTTTTCTTCTATAAAACTCGTGCTAATAGGCAACAAGTGCTACCAGTGCAAACTGGTTTGTACCGGTACGATGAATGAATGGTGCAAGATATTAACGATAAAAACCTTAACGGAAGTTAATAGAACTTAACGGAAGTTACTTTAGTCTGTTAACAGAACTTAAGGGAAGTTAATTTGGTCCGTTAACATGAAAAAACTTTTTAACGGATTAACGAATTCAAGAAAAAGTTAGCTTCGTTATTAACGGATTAACGATTAACGAACTTGCGCCCACCTATGGTGATTTGTCATATTTTAGCACATCATACAGTCATAAAGCATTCCTACCTCACACCTGCCTCATACGCAGAGATGGAGTCGAGGACACAAGGCTCGAGGCCAAGGCCAAGGACACAAAGAACATCCGAGGCCAAGGCCAAGAACAGCCTTTCCGAGGACAGACACTCTCGAGGCCAAGGACAGGAATGCTCAAGGCCAAGGACCAAGGACACAAGCACAAGTGCTCTCCAAAAAAAAAGGTCTTCATAAAATTTTTCAGGCGATCTCCACAAAAAAAAAGTTTTCCAAAAAATTTTTCAAGCGCTCCACAAAATTTTAACAATTCAAAAAATAGTGCTGTCCTCGAGCCGAGGACAGGCCAATTTTCGAGGACTTGAGGCCTTGAGGCCAAGGACTTGACCTTCGAGGCGAAGGCCAAGGACTTCAAAATGTGTCCTCGAGGACTCCACCTCTGCTCATACGGTAGGCCATATAGATCCAAAGTAGGCTAAAACCGCTCAGTCTGCAGCTACAACAGTGATTAGCTACCTCACAAACGATATTTCAACTTATGCCTCCAATCAATTTATTGTCTGTAATAAAAATAACTGATACCGGTATTAAAATAGGCTAATAATGGCTAGAAACCGCAAATTTTTGCATTTTTGAGGCCAAAGGAAGGCGTCTTTAGGCTAAAAATCGGAATACATTCGAGGAAACAAGCGTTCCTTGATATCACAGACAACTCTAACTTTCTCCAATTCCACTTCGTTTGTCACCTACACCCCCATATTTTTTTGGGGGGGCCAATTTGCATCAGTACCTGGCCCAGATTCTGTCTGCTTCCATTTACGTACTTTCTATGCAGTCAGATGCTTAGCTGGAAGAATTTTCGCAATTCATTCATGCATGACGTGACGTGACGTAATACAGTCTTGTGTTCTCTCTGGGTTTATATAGTTCTCTGTGGATCTTCGAGTTCTATATAAAATCCGCTTTGATCCATTCCAAAAACTCGAAGTACTAGGAGCTAGTCGTACAAAACTTATGCAAGGAGCAGCACTCAAGTGTAACTGTACGTCGCTTTCGTAAGCAAAAAAGCTGCTGCCACGTAATTGCTATTCCCTCAGGCTGGCATTGCTTCTCCAACCTTAACTATAATGCAAGATTTTGAAGCCAAAAAAAGACAGCTTTGTGTTTATTTTCCCACCCTTCCTTTTACTCCGTATTGTTCCATTCCACGCAATCGCAACCCCAGAGCGAAATGAACCCGGGTACGATGGTTGGTAGCTGAGCACGCTAACCACTACACCACGCTGCTTGCAACAATGCACTGACAAAACGTCGTATTTCAACCAGATGTATGAGAAAAAGGCAATAAGGGTCACGTTTAAATGCAGCTCGCTACGTGACATGTGCATGAGTAGCTTTTACTACTCGAAGTAGTGGAAGCTAGTCATGCAAAACTCACGCTCTTGCCATTGCCTTTTTTTCATACTTTTAATTGAAATACGACATTTTGTCTTTGCAGTGTTGCAAGCTGCGTAGTGTAGTGGTTATCTTGCTCAGCTTCCAACCATCGCACCCGGGTTCAATTCGCACTTGAGTTGTGATTGCGTGGAATGGAAGAATACGGAGTATAGATGCAGTACGCAGGAACGGGTAAGGATATGCAGGCAGCAATTTTTTTCTTGCTTCAAAGCCTTGTATTACTGTTAGGGTTAGGGCAGCGATGCTAGCCTCAGGGATAGCAATTACGTGGCAGCACCTTTTTCGCTTGTGCAAGCGACGTACCGTTATGCTTTAGTGCAGCTCCCTGCGTAAGTTTTGAATGACTAGACTAGCTCCTCGTACTCGAAGTTTCCTTTTCGAGTTTTTGGGATATTACTCCCTAAAAGTTACCATTTTTTTTGTGATTTTCAGATCATGAGCAAAGCAAGCTGATGTTACAGATCTTCTTTTAATCTGCCTATTCTGTGAATAGAATGCGCGAAAGTACATCCACTTAAGTCTTAGTGTGACGTTCCGCTTCGTCTGAATTGAAACCATTGATCCTGATTATTGGAACGACCGACGCTCGCGTCGCGTGTTCCTTTCTTTTTACTCGGCCATTTTCCAACTAACGAGTGCGAAATTTCAGACTTTTGCTTATAACTCGAGAACGGTTGGGTCTAGCTACATGAAATTTTGACAGCAGTTTGAGATTAATGAGTTGTATGTTTGTATCAAATTTTGAGGCAATAGGTCACGTGACTTTGGTTTTAGAACCCGAAAACCTGCCCGCAAGTTCTGCGTAAAAAGCGATCACAGTCAAAAACGGCTTAAGTACGGCAAAAAATATTTCATATGAACATATGTCTTAAGATACCCTTTCATCCCAACCAACCCACTTTTGGCCGCGATGAGGTTTATTCGTTTTTTTTCCTTTTCCTTTTTTTTCCTTTTTCTTCTTAAATTTTGTACGCTCTTCTTCTCCTAAACCACAAAACATCGAAATCTAATTTTTGTGCAGAGTTGTTGAGCTGCAAGCACAATTTTTTCTCCCGAAATTTTTTGGGGCAGCTCCACCGGGGACCCACCAAAATAGGGCCCTAAAAATCAATTTTTTGAACGACTCAATTTTGAGTGCCAGTGTTTTTTGATATCAGCAGAAATTTAACAGACAAATATTTTGACATAGTTTGGGGGTGCCACCCCCCGGGAACCCCTCCAAATGGACCCCCAATAATCAAATTTCTGATTGGCTCAACTTAGGGTGCCAGTTTGTTTTGATATCAGCAGATATTTAACAGACAAATATTTTGACATAGTTTGGGGGTACCACCCCCTGGAGACCCCCAAATCGACCCCTTAAAAATCAATTTTTTGAACGGCTCTACTTAGGGTGTCAGTTTGTTTCGATATCAGCAGATATTTATCTGACAAATATTTTGACATAGTTTGGGGGTGACACCCCCCAGGGACCCCCAAAAATCAATTTTTGAACGGCTCAAGTTGGGTGCCAGTGTTTTATGATATCAGGAGATATTTAACTGACAAATATTTTGACTCTACTTTTCTGGAGGTTCCATAATCAGATATTTTTGAATAATTGCTGATTTTACGGTAGACAAAAAGTGCTTTTGAGCGTCACAGCATTAGCTATGCGTCAGTCGTTCACTGGGTTTGCTGGCAAACCCCCATCTAGTTTGTAACTAAGTTAAAAACCCCTTTTTTGAGAACTGGAACTACTTCTACAATCTTCAAGAAATTGGAAAATTCTCCTTGATGATTACAGGAGTTAAAAATGTTGCTTAAAAATGGAGAAATTACAGTATTGCTCAATTTTTTGAGTTTATTATGATTAAATGAATGAATAATTGGAACGACCGACGCTCGCGTCGCGTGTTCCTTTGTTTTTACTCGGCCATTTTCTAACTAATGAGTGCGAGATTTCAGACTTTTGCTTATAACTCGAGAACCGTTTGGTCTAACTACATGAAATTTGGACAGCAGTTTGAGATTAATGAGTTGTATGTTTGTACCAAATTTCGAGGCAATCGGTCACGTGACTTCGGGTTTATGACCCGAAAACCGCCCCGAAAGTTCTGCGTAAAAAGCGGTCTAAGTCAAAAACGGCTTAAGTACGGCAAAAAATATTTCTCATGGTTATATGTCTTAAGATATCCTTTCATCCCTAACAACCCACTTTCGGCCGCGATGAGGTTTTTTTCTTATTTTTTTCCTTTTTTTTCCTTTTTTTTTCCTTTTTTTTCCTTTTTTTTTCCTTTTTTTCCTTTTTTTTCCTTTTTTTCCTTTTTTTTCTTCCTAAATCTTGTACGCTCGAGTTCTCCTAAACCACAAAACATAGAAATCTAATTTTTGTGTGAAGTTGTTGAGGTACATACGCAATTGTGTCTCCTGAAATTTTTTTGGGGCAACTCCCCCGGGAACCCCCCCAAAATGGGGCCCCAAAAAATCAATTTTTTGAACGGCTCAAGCTAGGGTGCCAGTTTTTTTTGATATCAGTAGATATTTGAGAGACAAATATTTTGACATAATTTGGGGGTACCACCCCCCCGGGGACCCCCCAAATGGACCCCCCAAAAACAAATTTTTTTAACCATATAACCTAGGGTGCCATTTTTCTTTGATATCAGTAGATATTTAAGAGAGAAATATTTAGACATGATTTGGGGGTACCACCCCCCGGGAACCCCCCCAAAATGGGGCCCCAAAAAATCAAATTTTTGAACGGCTCAAGCTAGGGTGCCAGTTTTTTTTGATATCAGTAGATATTTGAGAGACAAATATTTTGACATAATTTGGGGGTACCACCCCTTCGGGGACCCCCCCAAATGGACCCCCCAAAAACAAATTTTTTTAACCATATAACCTAGGGTGCCATTTTTCTTTGATATCAGTAGATATTTAAGAGAGAAATATTTAGACATGATTTGGGGGTACCACCCCCCTCGGAAACTCCCCCAAAATGGGGCCCCAAAAAATCAAATTTTTGAACTGCTCAAGCTAGGGTGCCAGTTTTTTTGATATCAGTAGATATTTGAGAGACAAATATTTTGACATAATTTGGGGGTACCACCCCCCCGGGGACCCCCCCAAATGGACCCCCCAAAAACAAATTTTTTAAGCATATAACCTAGGGTGCCATTTTTCTTTGATATCAGTAGATATTTAAAGTGTCTCTGAACCCAAGCAAAAAAAAAATTTAGTTTTTAAGTTTTTGACTGTTAATGCAATGTCATAGCAGCATACATTCACGAACTAGTTTATTTTTTGGTACTGGGTTTGGTTTTTGCTTGAAATTGTCGATTTAGTGTTTGGGTATAAATCAAAATCACTCCGTTATTTTTCCGCAAAACAAAACCAAGCAGGTAATGCTAAGAGGTAAAATTGATCTATAATGTAACAATAGATAATTGTGGCCATTGTGATTTTTGTAACTTGCGGCATAATAGGAAAATATTTTGCCGGTTAGGTCAATACTGGATGCAAGCAGCACTGAACTGTAAACTATTGCATGGAGAAACGCTTTCGTAGTCGTGACCGGACGCATTCGGAATTTGGTGAAAAGCTTGCTCCAAATTCAGGTGAAAACCAAAAAAGGTCTTTACCGCAATTTGATGGAATGTTCGGCCGGAAATTGACATTTTATCAACAATTTTTTCGTCTATACGTCCATGACGCTTTCTTTTAGTAGGGAACGCTGAATTTCCGTAAGGGAACGCTAAATCTCCTTGGGGGGACGCGTCTCCCCTACAATTTACGTACTGGATAAGCGGTAGGCTACCGGTGCGTAAAACATCCAGAAATTGTAGCTAGCCTGCAGTTAACACTTAACTTACAGCAACGCCCAGCAACACTAAATAGTATTACAGTAGCTTCGAAAAAATTATCATGAAATTTAAATAAACTTACCTCTGTCGTTCACTATAAACAATCAGCAGCACTACACTAGTAGGTTACAGTGGCAAATCTATGCTAGCAAAGTATTACCAACCATGCACCACAGTATGACGAAGCTATCAATATATTCAGCATTAGCAAGTTAAGACTGTTCCAGTAGGCTACGGTAATCAGTAACCGTAGGCAGATAAACGAACCTGATTTTGCGGGTACCATGCACACGAAATCCAAATAAGGCTCAAGTGACAACAAAAGGTCCAAGCATCTCTAAACATAATCGTGAACATAAATAAGCCAACAATACAATGAAATGAGATTACTACAAACACTAATCCGTGTTGTGTCAAGGCTACTACAGCAGGCTCGCTTCCATCAGCTATCCGAGCCCCTACAATACCTCAGCAAAAGAAGTCAACGACAGCAAGATAAGACAGTATAAAACGGTTCAGTACTTCAACTACTGCAGCAATCAACACTATCATTTAATAATCAATCACCAACAACCCAGGCTAAGCAAACTACGCATAGCCGAACAAGCCTAAAACATGCTAAAACCAGTAAAAAAGTATACGTACCATAGCTTAATCTAATTGATACAACATTCCAACAGTTTCATCCACGTTCAAGACAGCAAACTTAACCTAAACTTAACTCTAAGCAACCTCGGTCATCAACCAACTTAATCACTCACAAAAAGACCTAAAATAGTAAACATTTTGCGGTTGTCAACGAGATCATTGTTGCCATTTATATTCAAAGCAGAGTAAAAAACAAAAAAGCGGAAAACTAAGCACGCATGCCGTCACAATTGGCATTAAAAAGATGCATCATTGGCATGTAGTTCGAAAGTTTTAAATGATGATAAAATAAATTAATATTTTTGAATTGATTGTGCAATGGATTTACGCCGATGTAAACAATAAAGTTTGAAGCTAATTAGACTTAGTTGTTAATATTTTGTTCAATTGTTTTCAGACTTAAGTCTTGAAAGTTTGTAGATAGTCCACTGGGTGAAGTAGAAGAGTCAATTGCACAAATAATTTATTTCTAAGGAACAGTACAAAAGTCATCTTGCTCAGGCTAACAAAATGATAGTGATGGGCCATATGGGGCTGTGGGCATATAAACTTAACATTGTCTTCCAGTTGCGGTTCATTTACCCATAAAATGAGACCACACACCAATTAAAGTTATACCAGCATGCCACAAAATCCATGCTTTTAACCTTTTGGTATACTGCTGGTAAAAAATCACATGTTGCAGAAAAGTTTAAGTCTGAGCAAATGTACTTGCATCCAATTTGATTCACTGATATTGGGTGATAAAAGTGATGTGAACATGTTCCAGGATAGTTAAATATGGTTAGGGAAGCCTATAGCCTACCGTTTATAAATTTTAAACATGGCAAATGAAAAAAAAGCTCTAAACAACGCCCAAGCTATTATTTGATACCTGATAATGCAAGTTAATTCAGTTTGACAAAGCTTGGTTTCATAATAGACATGAAAAGTAGTCATTAAAATGGGCATAAAACATTTTTTAAGAAAAAAAAAGTCAGAGCACCCCATAACCGAGGCGCAAAGAGAAACACCTTTTTTATTAAATAACTTAAAAAGCAATCTTTTTAGCTTAAAAATAACCGTTTTATTGTATTTGGCATGGTCAAAAATGGGGGGGTAGCAATTTACTGCATCCTCCTACCTCAACTTTGAGCGTTAGAGGTAAAAATCACTCATGCATATCCTCAAAATTCACTTTCTCGCACAATTTTAAACAGACCATATCTCAGGAACAGCTTGTGCTAGAGAGGTGAAATTTTTTGCAAACAGGTTTTTTTTACTTTGTTCTACCTACCCCCATGCCAAGTTTGGAGAAGATTCTAGAAGATGGGTTGACAGCCTGTCAAATTAAGCATGGATTGACCCACAGGCTAGGCAGATAGCCTAGATTTAAACAATTATATAGCTTCACTTACACAGCAGGTCGTAAGTAGCCTAACATCACTTATTTTCTAGTCAGTTGCTGTTGTCAATGCAATTGTAGGCTATGCCAATCTTTGAATACAACCAACACAGCATCAGCATTAGGCTAACTAGTGGTCTCGCTACCGGTAGGCCTAGTCTAACTACTACTAACCTAAACCAGGCCTAATATAGTCAGTACAAAACAACATTTTATACTTTATCTTTGGTTTGCGCTGTTACCCTACTTATTTTCAATCCTGGCCTACACCAGGCGAAGCTCTAATCCTGAACTGACTGACTGAACAAGCGTACTATCATGCATTACCACTTGTGACGCGGAAGCTTGTGACGCGGAAGCTTGTGACGTAAATTTCTATTTGTGGAATGGATCAGTGATGTTTGACATGATGTCACTCAGTAACGATGTAATGGAGAGAAATAATTTTTTTTGCACAAACCTTACAAAACTCCAGAGTTTTGATTTATTTAATTTTTAACGAAATTTAAACATCGTTCAGCCCCTGTTTAAGAGAGAAATATTTTGACATGGTTTGGGGGTACCACCCCCTCGGGAACCCCCCCAAAAAATCAAATTTTTGAACGGCTCAACCTAGGGTGCCAGTTTTTTTTGTTATCAGTAGATATTTGAGAGACAAATATTTTGACATAATTTGGGGGTACCACCCCTTCGGGGACCCCCCCAAATGGGGCCCCCCAAAAATAAATTTTTTAACGATTTAACCTAGGGTGCCATTTTTCTTTGATATCAGTAGATATTTAAGAGACAAATATTTAGACATAATTTGGGGGTACCACCCCCCCGGGGACCCCCCCAAAAGCAAGTTTTTTAACCATTTAACCTAGGGTGCCAGTTTTTTTTGATATCAGTAGATATTTAAGAGAAAAATATTTTGACATGATTTGGGGGTACCACCCCCCCGGGGACCCCCCAAAATGGGGCCCCAAAAAATCAAATTTTTGAACGGCTCAAGCTAGGGTGCCAGTTTTTTCTGTTATCAGTATATATTTAAGAGACAAATATTTTACCATAATTTGGGGGTACCACCCCTTCGGGGACCCCCCAAAAATAAATTTTTTTAACGATTTAACCTAGGGTGCCAGTTTTTTTTGATATCAGTAGATATTTAAGAGATAAATATTTTGACATGTTTGGGGTACCACCCCCCGGGAACCCCCCAAAATGGGGCCCCAAAAATCAATTGTTTGAACGGCTCAACTTAGAGTGCCAGCTAGTGTTTTATGATATCAGTAGATATTTAACAGACAAATATTTTGACATAGTTTGGGGGTGCCACCCCCCCCGAGGACCCCCCAAAAATCAATTTTTTGAACGGCTCAACTTAGAGTGCCAGTGTTTTATGATATTAGCAGATATTCAACAGACAAATATTTTGACATAGTTTGGGGGTGCCACCCCCCTGGGGACCCCCCAAATGGACCCCCAAAAATGAATTGTTTGAAAAGCTCAACTTGGGTGCCAGTCTGTTATGATATCAGCAGATATTCAACAGACAAATATTTTGACATAGTTTGGGGGTGCCACCCCCCCCCCAGGGACCCCCAAATGGACCCCCAAAAATCAATTTTTGAACGGCTCAAGCTAGGGTGACAGTGTTTTATGATTTCAGGAGATATTTAACTGACAAATCTTTTGATTCAACTTTTCTGGAGGTTCCATAATCAGATATTTTTGAATAATTGCTGATTTTACGGTAGACAAAAAGTACTTTTGAGCGTCACAGCATTAGCTGTGCGTCGGTCGTTCACTGGGTTTGCTGGCAAACTCCCATCTAGTTTATTTATCGCTTTACTCAAAATTTCAAACACAAAAACTAAATATCAGATATAGGCTATACCGGTACAATGCGAAAGGAGACTGCGAAATGACCCAAGAGGGTCTTTGAGTCGAGCAGCCACCTGCACCTATGATAAAAAGTTTATATCTTCATTAGATCTAGAGCCCTCAAAAACAGCCAAAAGAAAGGAAAAAAAAAAGGAAAAAGCTGCAAACACTACAGTACTTTTAACGTAACTGTTACAAAACCAGTTGTAGCAAAAAATGAGTTTGTATATGTCTTTTTCAGCAATATTTTTGCAATAGAATTTTCTTGTATTTATTACAAAATTTTTTGTAATGCATTCTTCTTTTTTCAAGATCTCTTTTATTCCAAATGGATACACCTTGAAACTTAATTGAGTGTTGAGTTTTTTTGTTTTGAAAGTGGGGAGAAAATAGTTTTTATGAAAAGAACTACGGGTAGCGCAATTGTGAACATTATCTAAATCTACTTTTTTAAAATATAAATTAAGTGGAGATGGTAAAGAATTTGTGGAAGCTTTGTGCATTATCTTTGCAGTTTCATAATTATACAGTTCTTCAATTTTTAAGTTGAAATAATGTTTTGTGATAGATTCTCGTGGCTGAATTCCGGAGATTATTCTTATCGCCTTGTTTTGAAGTACTGCAGTCTTTTTAAATATGTCGGATACAAAGAAGCCCGAAATAGGCAATGTGTATAAAAGATGAGCATGTACAAATGAGAAGCAGAGCATAAGAAAAACAGATCGTGGCATAAATTGTATTAACTTAAATAGAATGCCTATAGACCTAGCTATTTTACTTTAAAGTGCACTTAAATGATTTTTGAAATTTAACGAATCATCAAGTGTGACACCAAGGTATTTAACTACAGTAGTTCTAATTATTTGCGTGTTATTATAATATAAACTTACGACATCTTCTTCCAATTTTGGTTTTGAATTGGGACGAATTACGGTAGTATAAATGTCGATTTTGATGGATTTATAGTCAATTCATTACTGTCACACCAGCGATTTAATTTATCAAGAGCGTTGTTAGATATAATTTGCCAGTCATCAAGATTATTACCTAGTATGCCTACTGCAAAGTAGGCAAGTGTCATCTACAAATTGTCGTGGAGTTGAATTTAAAACATTTTGAAGATCATTATTAATATAATTAAAAAGAGTAGTGGCCTCAATATGGAACCGGAACCTTGTGGGACTCCAAATGTAACTTGCTGAAGTTCAGATTGAAAATTGTTTGCTTATACAAATTGCTTTCTTTCTGAGAGATAAGGTGTAAGGAGTTAATGAGTAGGGCCCCTAATACTGTAGTGATATAGCTTGTGTAGTAACTTTTTATGATTAACGGTATCGAATGCCTTTTTGAGATCCATCATCATTAGGATAGTGTGTTGTTTGTTTTCGATAGGCGTCATAGCATGCTGTTTAGATGTCAATTAGAGCATGTGTGGTTAAGTGGTTTTCACGAAAACCATATTGATGTTCAAAAATAATCTTATGTTTGTGTAAAAATTTTACAAGCCTTTTTCTCTAACTGCTTTTAATATTATTTAAGTCATTTTCTCTAACTGGTTTTCTAATTTTTATATTACTAATAAGCATAGGTGGACAAATTAATGCAAAACGTTAGCTTCGTTAACCATTAGTCTGTTAACAAACTTTACTCCTCCGTTAACGTTAATCCGTTATTTTCAGCTTTAATTAACGGAAGTTAATAAAGTCTGTTAATTCGTTAACATTTTACATGTAATTTACATTTCTTTTTATTTACTCGCTTCTAGAACACTATTGACGTTGTTGAGCTGATTGTAAGGAAATATTTATTGCTGTGGTGGTCTTTTTGTGTTTTGGAAGTCGCATTTTACAGTCCTATCTAATTTCAAGATAAAAATAAGTTCAAATGCACTAACGAAGGTGCGATCGGAAAATCTTTGGAAATTGTGAACAACGATAATTAATAGACCTTCGAGACTGCAGTTTATTATTTGGCTCAAAAAAGAGCTCCTTTCTTTGCTCTCTTCTATAAAACTCGTGCTAATACGAAACAGGTGTTACCTGTGCAAACTGATTTGTACCGGTACGATGAATGAATGGTGCAAGATATTAATGATAAAAACCTTAACAAAAGTTAACAGAACTTAACGGAAGTTAATTTAGTCCGTTAACAGAACTTAAGGGAAGTTAATTTAGTCCGTTAACATAAAAAAACTTTTTAGCGGATTAATGAGTAAATGAAAAAGTTAGCTTTGTTATTAACAGATTAACGGACTTGTGCCCACCTATGCCAATAAGTCACTAATCGCTTCAGCAGTAGCAGGAGAGAAAAAGAACTAGTTGGGGAAATTGGGTACTGTAATAGAGAATGGGTTGATTCATGAGGTTTAATGTTTGGTAGTGTCTAGTGCACCGTCCCGGTTTCCGACATCAAATCGCTGGATCACCGGCAGCCAATCAAATTGCTCTTTTCTCCTTGATTCACTTTAAATACAGCACTATGACACATTGAATTCGAAGTCCTGATGGCGTAGTGGTTAGTATGTCTGGCCACAATGCTGAGGGTTGGGATATCGAATCTCGATGGACATGCTCACCAAAAATAGCGCTAGAGAACTATAACTCTACGAATTCCTTTTTTTTTCTCTAAAATCTTATTCTTAGAGTTAGGGTTAGGGCAGCGATGCTAGCTGAGAGATAGTAAATTGAACAGCTAAATAAAACAACCGCCGCCGCCGGTGCAGCAGCGATTAGATGTTGGAAACCGGGCCGGTGCAGCAGACACTGCCTTAATGTTTTTACCAAAATTTTTCCCAACTTTTGCAAAGTGAACGTTGTAAGCTTCACAAACTTTTTGTGGATTATCTATCACTTCATTATCAGTGACTATTAAATGTCTTCTTATTTTTTTTCAAGTTGGCCAGTTCGCCAGTAATTTTCCCCAGTGTACTGGAGTTGGTTGTCATCAATCAAATCTTTGTCGCAGTTTTCTTTAGCTTGTTTGATTTCTCGATTTAAAGCATTTTTTGTTTTTTTATTTTTGGAAAATATCTTCATCAAATTTCTTGTGAAGTTATTTATAAGGTTTGTTTTTTTGTTTGATCAAATTTAGCAGTTAATGTGACATCCAAGGTTTTTGATTGAGCTTTTTTCCTTTCTGAAAGCTTTTTTCAGAGTAGCAAATTTATTTACTACAATATGAAGCACTTCTTTGAATTTATCAAAAGCATCATGAGTTGATTTAATACTGTCTAGGTTGGCATCAGTTAAATCATTTTCACCTTCCCTTAAAATTTTGTCTAAATGAAAATTTTTCATGTCTTGAATTAGATACTGTTCTGTGCTTTCAACTCAAGATTTTTTAGTGGAAATGCAAGCAAAAGTAGCCATATAGTCTCTCAGATTGCATAAGAGCACTCTGCTACTGTAAGAGTGTTTTGGATCGTTCACATAAATGTGGTCCAGCAATGTTTTCGAGTGATCTGTTATGCGAGTCGGGAGATCAACAGCACACTTGATCAAAGTGCTCAAGATATTATTTACGAATTTTCAAAAGTTGTGGTTGCCAATAATTTGCATTAGGTCAATGTTATAGTCATCGACAACATAAAAAGCAGTGTTACTATCACGAAGATCAGCAAAAATGTCAATTAAATGTGTGGAAAAGCATTCATAGTCATTAACAAGTGTTGTGGGATGTTGATAAATTACTCCTATCACTATTGGCTAGTTGTTAGTTTTAAATTCAATCCACATATTTTCCACAAAATTTAAATTAATATTAATGTCAGATTTGTGTTTGTAAGATAAGTTTTGTTTTATGTAAAGGAAGTGGCTATTATTACGTTAAGTAATGCTGGTAAAGAGATTAAGAGAGCAAAGAGTGAGTGCTCATTTGCTCATTTACTGTTTTTTGTTTTTTTAAATTTTTGTTAGGGTTTGGGTTAGGATCATCATTAGCGTCAGACCTAGGGTTAGAGTTTGGGTTTGGTTTAGGATTGGGGTAGGGCTAGAATAGCGATTTTCTTATTCTTACGTGACGTAACAGCAGCCTCTGCCTTATGTAAAAACTGACCCCACCAGCTTTTGTTATACTAACACAATAGATGAAATCATATCCACTAATGTCAACGTTGACTAATGGTTGATGAAATGTAAGTTTAATTTCTGGTATTGCAATGGTATTTGGTGTTTCAGAAAAAGTAGCCAAAAAAGTGATTAGCTTGTCAACATTGTTTTGCAGACTGCGCACATTAAAATGCAAGATAAATAGATCATCTCCTTTAAGCTTTATCAAGTTATTTAGCGACAAAATATCATGATACACGCAATGGTTAAAGAAATCACAATAATTTGAGTTACCATCACAAGTTCCTAAAGTAAAGTTTTCAGATCTCATTAAATCAAAATGTTTGTCTTGGCTTGCATTAACCATTTGTGAGTCGCAAAGCAAACAACTGCTTAATAATTTTTTCTTTTCAAATGGATTATCCAGTCTACAGCTTTTAGGCACGGATGCTTAGGTACCGCCAATTACGTGCTATGAGTTTTATATACTGATACTTTTAGGCAACAGAGGTGAAAAAAAATTTTTTTTCCAAACAAGGTTTCAAATAACTGTTTTTAAAAAAAAACAAATTTTTTTAATTTTTGTTTTTCGAAAACATATTTTTCTTTCACACTAAAGCTTTTTTCCAAAAAAAAAGTTTTTCAAACAAAAAAGTTTTACTTCAATCAAAATGTTAATATTTTCGAAGCTTTTAATCTGACACTTGTCAAGAGGAATCATCAGAAGAGAGCGCAGGAAAAGGAGCGGCTGTAAGAAAAAGCCAAGCAGTAATTGGCTGGAAAAGGATCGATGAGAGAGTGTCATTTGTGTACAACTTTAAGTTGAGAGCAAATTGTTTTTGTCAGCAGAGGGTGGGGTTAGAAGTTTTGATAAAAGTGTCTTCAAAAGCAGACAGATCGAAGGAGAGCGAAAAAAGTTATACAAAAAATTGATTTCTTATTGTATTTTTTTCAATAATTTCACTTTTGTCAAAACTTCTAACCTCGCTTTCTGTCGACAAAAACAATTTGTTCTCAACTTTAAAGGTTGTATGCAAATGACCCTCTCTCATCGATCTTATTCCAGCCAATTACTACTCGGCTTTTTCTTATAGCCGCTCCTTTTCCTGCTCTCTTTATTCTGATGATTCCTCTTGACAAGTAAGTGTCAGATGAAAAGCTTCGAAAATATTAACATTTTGATTGAAGTAAAACTTTTTTGTTTGAAAAACGTTTTCTTTTTTGAAAAAAGCTTTTATTTGAAAGAAAAATACGTTTTTGAAAAATAAAATCAAAAAAATCGTTTTTTATTGAAAAAAACAAACAAACTGTTATTTGAAGCAAACAGATTTTTTTTTAAAAAGATTTTTGTTTTTGGAAAAATACTTTTTTTTGAAAAAAATTTTGTTTTGAAAAAAATTAAAAAAATAAATTTTGGAAAAAGAATCTCGGTGCATAAAAACTGTTAAGTCCTGTTGCCTAATTTGCAGTGCCTAAACATTGCATGCCTGAATGTCTACGCTTAAAAGTCTTGGTTTGTGGATTATCTTGGATTTTAGAATTTGAATAGGATATGTGCAATCTATGCGATTTTCATTTGAATTCTGTCGTTATATTTATGGCAGAGAACAAATTTTCCATCACAGTCATTTTTAACGTTATTCAAAAGTTTTAAGCGAAGTGGTGTCTAATCTTCTGTAATGAATGCATGATTAAATTTTCGTTTGTTGCAATTTTTCAGCTTTGATTTTGAAAACAAGATGTGATTTAGATGCTTGTATTTGACAAACCTGGTAATTATATATAGGACGAGATTTTGCCCATGGTGATCATTTTCTGCCCAAACGATAGGCCTTCAGTATATCATAACTTTCAATCTTGATACCTAGCTTTTCAGCCAGCTCAACAACCTCTTTTTCTCCATCATCTTGGTTTCCCTAAGGCTCAGGTACAACTTAAATCCTTATATTCTCTCTTCTGGAGTATTCTAAGCTATCAATCTCAAGAATGTTCTTGTTTACGGCTTGTTTGAGTTTTTCATTCTCGGATTTAAGTTATTTAATTTTCTAGTTGTTTTTCTTCAGGCTCTTTTGTAGATTTGAGACTTCCCTTGTCAGGTTTGCAATCCTACCATAAATTTTGCTTAATTTTTGTCTGTCAGCTTCAGTGAAGTTGCTTTTCTCTTTGAAGTTGGCACTAGAGCTCAATACATCTTTCATGTTTTGGTTTTTACTAACTTTGCCTATCATGCTAGTGTTAGCATTAGCTTATTCAAATAGAATAATACTCCTAGCTCTAACCTTGCAGCCTTAATGTTAATCCTAACTTAAACTCAAAATCGAACCCAAACTCTAACGGTAATTTAAAAAATAATAAGTAAATGAACGCTCACTCTTTGCTCACTTATTCTCTTTATGGGCGTAATGTAAGACTAGCCACTTCCGAATTTATTTTATATTTACACCTTATTGCCTTGTTTGATTGGTTGCCAGTGATTTCGTCACAAAGCGATTTTGTCACAGTGATTTCGTCACAAAGTGAATATGTGCCAGACAGCATTCTGAAGACAGATGAGGCCTACCTACCAACCGTATTCAGTATTGCACTATTGCATTATTAAAATTAAACTTATCATAAATTAAAGCATTTACTGAGAGCAGCAGTCATTAAACTATTTTACTATCTTACTATCCTCAGAGCTGTCTTGCCCTAACCCTAGCTTTGTGGCGAAATCACTTTGTGATGAGATCACTGGTATATAACGGTTTTATTGAAGTTTTTGGAGGTGATGCATTTCTACTTTCAGAACTTTAAGTCTTGGATTTTGTTTTTGCTCACTGCAGCTTTATTTAAATAGGCTTCTGCTTATTTTATCTAGTTTATGATTTTATCTGCTGTCCAGTTATTAACAACTAACAGTAAACAGCTGTTTCTTAAAGATGAAGGTAATGCGTCAATCTTCAAGATACTGCAGAGGATTTACTCCAGCCAGAAGAATCATATTGTTATGCACCTTTTTCGGTTTGTTTCTTTATGCCTTTTTCTCAATTTCAAATAATTCATGTGACAAAAATGTTGTAAAATATTTTGATGAAAATAATGTTCCAAAGGATTACATAGAAAAATTAAAAGAAGAATGGCTTGTGGAACAGAGAAAAACCTCCCAACAGCTGATTGGTGATGAACCACCCAATAGCAATTTAAAGGCAAATTCCATTGAGTGTTTGATAAATGATGATTATACAATACAGTGCTTACAAAGCATTTCAAACGCTAATGATGTCTACATGCCTTTTAGCTTCGTTGAGAAATATTTTGATGTTACTGGAAAAGTGAAGCATTATGATGGCTATAATCGCTTTGAGTTTTCTCAAAGCTACTCAAAGGTTTGTATTCTAAACTTGAAGCAAATAATGATTCATTCATAATCATTAATAATTTGAATATGTGTTGGGACTTTGCCAATGTCACATAATAACTGTCAATATGTATGAAAGTCAACCATAAACAAGGCATATTTATGGTGATTCTTAAAACTTTTGCAATCAGACAAACTTTAAGTTTTCAAGCCCATGACAGCAAGCTAAGTGCCAACTAACCAATAATGGTTGTTGTTG
Source organism: Trididemnum nubilum (assembly GCA_963965965.1). Taxonomy (NCBI): domain Eukaryota; kingdom Metazoa; phylum Chordata; class Ascidiacea; order Aplousobranchia; family Didemnidae; genus Trididemnum; species Trididemnum nubilum. Next base: position 22,175,749 of record OZ014475.1, on the reverse strand, counting down.
TATATTTCTGATTTACGCAGTCAGGTAACATGTTTTGTTTATGGTAGACGAACTTTCAACTAGAATGTGACATCGCAAGCAATATTCGGGGACTTCGCAAAAGTATCTAAGTTTACTGAACTAAAGAACTTTACAATTGTGTTTAAGCATGTTTATGGTTTTTGATAGTCAAATCTGAAATACTCTTCTTTCTAATTTCATAATGTTCCATTAACTTGATCAGGTTTGAGGTTAATGGCTTTCAAAATTTTGTGTTAAATTTCCATAACAACTTTCTATGATTAAAAACACGATTAATTAGTAAAGTACTAAAGCTATAGGATACCAGTATATTAACACCAAAATATTGTCGACCGCTAACAAGCTATTCTTGCTGTCAACTAATGCATCTTCTCTGCTCGAATTTCGATTGGTTATGTGTCTTGATAAAAGCTACTGTCAATTTGCAATTTGCATAATTTGCAAGTTGCAGTCGTGTTGACAGATGAGGGTATCAAAATGGCGGCATAGTGAAAAATCTTCCAGCACAAAATGATCGATTTAGCAAATTCTCAGACTAGAATGACGATGATGAAACCATAATGCTTACATAAGTTAAACACTGAAAAATTAGAATGCGATTAGCTTACCGGGCCCATTTGGCATGGTCTCTTCAATGTGGTCCACCAAATTTTGTTACCTTTATTCTTGGATTCATATTAACCTATCCAATAGATTTAATTTGTTTAGCTTTTGTTGTTAATGGGGGCAGGTGTCAACATAATTGGAGGATTTGTATAGTATGGCATCCCCAAAATGTTTCATGTTATCTTTTTACCTATGTTGAAAATTTCATTTTTCTTTAAGCTTGAGTGGTTAGAAATTTTGAAAGACATATTTGAGAATTGTGGCAACTGAAATTAGTCATAACTTTATCGTTCCTTTCTATTCTGAATTTTTCTTAAGCCTAGCTTAAATGGTAGAAAAGTTTAAATTTTGTGGAACCCCCATTTTGTTACCCCCAAATTTCATCATATTATAACTTTCTGTTACGTTTACCTATCCTGAAAGTTACATGTGTCCAGCTTAAGTGGATAAAAACTATTAATTTTGGCAGTGCTGTTTGAGGAGGACCTCCCCATTGTGGTACCCCAAAGTTTTGTCAAATATTATTTTTCTTCACATTTGTCTATCCTGAAAATTTCATGTGTCCAGCTTAAGCAATTAGAAAGTTTAAATTTTGGTGTCCTCGTTTGAGGAAGACCCCCATTGTGGTACCTCCAAATTTTGGCAAATGATATATCTTTTACATATATTTACCTATTCTGAAAATTTCACCAGTCTAATTTGAGTGGTTTAAAAGTTTGATTTTTGACTGCCCTGGTTGGAGGGGGACCCCCTCATTTTTGTATTCCCAAATTCTGTCAAATTTTATCCTTTGTTTATGTTTGCCTATCGTGAAAATTTCCTGTGTCTAGCTTAAAAGGTTAGAAAGTTTAGATTTTGGCGGCCTTGTTTGAGAGGGACTCCCTCATTTTGGTATTGCAAAATTTTGTCTAATTTTATCTTTTCCTCATATTTACTTACCTGAAAAATTTCATTAGTCTAGCTTTAAAGATAAAAAAGTTTGAATTTTGGAGGGTTTGTTTGGGGGGGACCCCCCATCATGGCAGCCCCAATTTCAGGCGGGCACTTGGGGTACACGACTTTTCGGTGCGACCTGTTTGGAACGGATGTTTTTGGCGGTGTCGGCACCGGTCCTTTTCGGTGTGGACCTTTTTCGGCACCAATTCGGTGCTCATTTATTTTTTTCTTTTGTTTTTTTCTCTTTCGCACAACTCACTTCTTTAAAACAATAAAGACCAACAGTTGTAATTGAATTTCAATAGTTAAATTACTGCTGCATGCTTCGATAGTGATGATTATCTGCATGTTTTTTTATTTAAAATTGGAACCGAACTTGTTTATAAAATGTCTTTGTGAATGGGTTTGAATCTTTGAAATATATTAGACAGACCAAATTACAGTAAATATGTAGTGGTACATTTAATTATGCTGCATATTAGATCATAGAAACCTTTCAAAACAATTACAATTGTTACATTCTTTTTGCGTATTTGGCAGTAATTAAGCTTTGGTTAAAGTTATATTTTAAAGAATTTTAGCATATAAAATGAAAACAAAATCATGGTAAGATTGTTTCAATGCTTTTCTCGCTGTAGAGTGAGAAGAATAAATGCTCCAAAGATAAAGTCAATTTGATGATTGCTTTTTCAGTGACGGATATTATAAGCAAAAGAAATCAACATACAAAACAATAGCTAATATTATTGTAACAATTGCAATCGTTTCAAAAGGTTTCTATGATCTAATTTGTAATTAAAAGTACCGGTACGTATTTACTGTAATTTGCTCTGTATAATGTATTTCAATGATTCAAACCCGTTCACTAAGACATTTTATTAACGAGTTCGGTTCCAATTTTAAATAAAAAAACACACAGATAACTAGATGGGAGTTTGCCAGCAAACCCAGTGAACGACCGACGCATAGCTAATGCTGTGACGCTCAAAAGCACTTTTTGTCTACCGTAAAATCAGCAATTATTCAAAAATATCTGATTATGGAACCTCCAGAAAAGTAGAGTCAAAATATTTGTCAGTTAAATATCTCCTGATATCATAAAACACTGGCACCCTAGCTTGAGCCATTCAAAAATTGATTTTTGGGGGTCCCTGGGGGGTGTCACCCCCAAACTATGTCAAAATATTTGTCTGTTAAATATCTGCTGATATCAAAACAGACTGGCACCCAAGTTGAGCTATTCAAAAAATTGATTTTTGGGGGGTCCATTCGAGGGGTCCCTGGGGAGGTGGCACCCCCAAACTATGTCAAAATATTTGTCTGTTAAACATCTACTGATATCAAAAAAAGTAGAACTCTAGCTTGAGCCATTCAAAAAATTGATTTTTGGGAGGTCCATTTAGGAGGGTCCCCGGGGGAGGTGGCACCCCCAAACTATGTCAAAATATTTGTCTGTTAAATATCTACTGATATCAAAAAGAACTAGCACCCTAGCTTGAGCCGTTCAAAAAATTGATGTTTGGGGGTCCATTTGGTGGGGTCCCCGGGGAGGTGGCACCCCCAAACTACGTCAAAATATTTGTCTGTTAAACATCTACTGATATCATAAAGCACTGGCACTCTAAGTTAAGCCGTTCAAAAAATTGATTTTTGGGGGTCCATTTGGGGGGGTCCCGGGGGGGAGGTGGCACCCCCAAACTATGTCAAAATATTTTTCTGTTAAATATCTACTGATATCAAAAAAAAGTAGAACTCTACCTTGAGTCGTTCAAAAAATTGATTTTTGGGGGGTCCATTTGGGGGGATTCCCGGGGGGGTGGTGCCCCCAAACTATGTCAAAATATTTGTCTGTTAAATATCTACTGATATCAAAACAGACTGGCACCCACCTTGAGCTATTCAAGAAATTGATTTTTGGGGGTCCATTCGGGGGGTCCCTGGGGGAGGTGGCACGCCCGAACTATGTCAAAATATTTGTCTGTTAAATATCTACTGATGTCAAAAACAACTAGCACCCTAGCTTGAGTCGTTCAAAAAAGTGATTTTTGGGGCCCCAATTTGGGGGGTTCCCGATGGAGCTGCCCCAAAAAATTTCGGGAGAAAAAATTGCATTTGCAGCTCAACAACTTTACACAAAAATTAGATTTCGATGTGTAGTGGTTTAGGAGAAGAAGAGCATACAAAAATGAGGAAGAAAAAAAGGAAAAAAAAGGAATAAACCTCATCGCGGCCAAAAGTGGGTTGGTTGGGATGAAAGGGTATCTTGAGACATACAACCCTATGAAATATTTTTTGCTGTACTTAAGCCGTTTTTGACTGAGACCGCTTTTTACGCCAAACTTGCGGGGCGGTTTTCGGGTTCTAAAACCAAAGTCACGTGACCTATTGCCTCAAAATTTGGTACAAACATACAACTCATTAATCTCAAACTGCTGTCCAAATTTCATGTAGCTAGACCCAACCGTTCTCGAGTTATAAGCAAAAGTCTGAAATTTCGCACTCGTTAGTTGGAAAATGGTCGAGTAAAAACAGAGAAACACGCGACGCGATCGTCGGTCGTTCCAATTATCATTATCAAAGCATGCAGCTGTAATTTAACTATTGAAATTCAATTATAACTGTTGGTCTTTTTTGTTTTAAAGAAGTGAGTTGTGCGAAACGGAAAAAGAGCACCAAATTGGCGCCAAAAAGGTCCGCGCCGAAAGGACGTGATCTCGGCACCAGTACTTTTGGATGTGTGCAATAGCTCACAGTATGATCCATGTGCGTTTTGTGGTTTAAAAATAGATAGTGATGGAAGAAAGAAAAAAATAAGGAAAAATTTTGTCCAAGGCAGAATAAGTGAATGTGACCATGATAAAGGTTGTAAGTAGGATGCTCAAAAAACACAAACTTTTTTTCATTTATATCGGTGGTTGCCACGATATATGGATTTAAAATTGTCCACTTTTGCTGATTTTCGGCCTCTGAAATCGCGATCACGTGACTGGGCGCCCCCAAACTTTGTGTGCATGCAGTCTCTATCTGCACCCAAGTTCTGTTCAAATTTTAGCATTCCATGTTGGAGTTGTAAGCAAATTATTAAATTTTAGAAGTTACATAGCAGACTTGAAACATAAAGTTTTTGTTTTTTTTCACAGCTGTGAGGTAGCACTTACCTCACATATCTGCTTTCCCATTAGGCTAGTGTTTCATCAGCATCTGAATTCACACATAGCCTATCCTGGCATCCCACCCGAACCTTCAAACCACACACGAGGGCAATTTCTACTCTTGCCATCGTACCCTCTTCTCAGATTACTCTGATCTAAGTCTGACAACAAGTGCCAGTGTGATACTGGTCGAGAATCTTCTTTCTGGTGACCTTGTTGTCAGACTTAGATCAGAGTAATCTGAGAAGAGGGTACGATGGCAAGTGTAGAAATTGCCCTCATGTGTGGTTTGAAGGTTCGGGTGGGATGCCAGGATAGGCTATGTGTGAATTCAGATGCTGATGAAACACTAGCCTAATGGGAAAGCAGATATGTGAGGTAAGTGCTACCTCACAGCCGTGAAAAAAAAAAAACTTTGTTAAATTTTCTAGGCAAAAATGGTAGTTTTTCTCAATTTTAGGATGCCTAAATCATGATCACGAGACCTAGGTTCCTCAAACTCGGCATATATGACGCTTTTAATTATTGTCATGTTATACCTAAAATTCAACTTTCTATGTTTATATAATTGTTTTTTAGTTATAAGCAAATAAATAAATTTTGCTCATCTATCAAAATGGCTGAGTAAAAACAAAGGTCCAACGTGCACGCGTGCGAAGCCCAAATAAATTGGGTAGTTGGCAATGGACATTGTGTTTCTGTTGGATTCAAGAAAAGTTTGCTTTTCTAAAATTAGAGAGTGAAGATAGTTGAAAAAGTTTTTACTTTCGAGACCAGTTGGTGTTGCATTTAGTGAAAGTTTGAATTAATATTTTGGTTAACCTTTTTCACTCCTATACTATACGGTATACAGTCATCTGATTTCGTTAGAAATGTGAATATCAAATTTATTAGTATTAATTCATGTACCGTACCTTTTCTTTAGAAATTTTTTGAGCCAAAGCAACCATACAGTTATCATGGAATATTTATGAATTTTGAAGGTTATTTTGTTGAATATCGAGACCGTGTAAAATGTGTTTCTGGAATAGAAGGTATGGTAATAAAGTAATCATATATTAGTGTAATTCTAGTGCTGCCTCTTCTTTGAACCTTATCGGTTAGAGCCCCATCGCTACCAGTTATGCTGTAGGTTTCCTAAAGATCTTACTGGAATTTCTAACTACTTAACTCCTAAACTGCCTAGGGTCTGCATAATTTTTGCCCACATGCCTGGACTTGTGTTTTTGAAAGGTTTCTGCATTCCCTGTTTGTCAGCAATAAATGATGTCTCTTGATCTTGTCTTAAAAGGGCATTCAACTCAAATTTTGAAAAACTGAGAAAAAATCTTAAAAAATGTGTTTACCAACATAACCCCATTGCAATTCTTGCAACTTATCAGATGAAGAAAGTCTAAGAGAAAAAATTTCATGTTTTTCTCTTAGAATCCAAATTTCGGCCATCTTGTTTCAAGGAGATTGCACAATAAATTAGTTAGTAAACTTCCATTTCAAGTCTAGCTAAGTACCAGGCTTTTTGGAACTCGGTGACTGCTGAAGGTATTGGAAATGAATTAGTGGAACAACTGCTGTTTGAATTCAGAGAGGTCAGATGTTTTTCGAATGTGGTTTGTCCGGCAAGTGCTAGCTAATTATTCTGAATCAAGATAAAGTTTTAGTGCTTTAGGCGAATAGTAGCCTAAAGCCTTTTGTGACTATTGCTCACTCAAGATGTCCTAACCAAAAAATGATTCCATGTTGAACGCTAAAGCATCGTAGCTGACTAGATCTTACGCTTAGATTCCAGGTTTCAGTGAGCCAGTAAGTTTTATGCAATTATAGCACAATTGGTTTAGGCCTAAAATCAGAAGGCCAGTTAGTTTTTTGCGTAATTATGCAATTTGCAAACTTCAATGCCAAGCATTTTAGTTAGCATTGTTTGTTAGGGTTTGCTTGGTTATCAGCAGGTACCTACAAAGCCACTCCCTCGACAGCTGCTAATGTAGTCACTAGTCAGTTATTTGGAACGATTTTGACTCACGTCTGTTCAGTTTGGTAATGTTCGGAAAGCGTTTCTCCTTAGTCTAAGGGGAAAAAAAATTGTGAATATCTTACGATTTCTTGGCCGAAGAGAATCAAAATTGGTGCGAAAAAATTCTAAAAAATTGCCAAAGTTGTTTCACCATGGTTTCACTGTAAAATTTTTTGAACAAAAACGTCCTGAATGCCCTTTTAATTGCCAATCAGTTTGAACAGTAATTGATTTCTTCATGACAACTTCAAATAAATTTTTAGTCAAAAACTTTATTTCAAGAATTCAATAGTTAAGACTCAAGAACTTTATAACAAACTCTTATAATTTGTCAAAAATTGTTTTGTTTGTAGTATGTACTTGAAAGCTGATTCATTCTGTTGCTAATGTTTGTTACAGGTGTTCCTTTGTCAATTCAATGGAGCGAAAAAGGTTATTTTTATGCAATTCAAATTGCACAGTTTGGTCTGGGACACTATTGCAGAAATTTAGTGGAAAAACCAGCTAAGTTTATCTTTTATGAAGATGGAGAGAGTGGCATTCAGGTATAAAACTGATACCAAAATTTGGTGCAAAATTATTTCAACTTTTTGTTCCCATTTATTGTTTTACTTTACTTTTTTCTTTTGGTGTTTTTGAACCACTGCAGTGTTTTTTTGCATGTGGCCAAAAGCCATTGTGCGGCTTCACCTGAGTTCTGGGTGCAATGTGTAATTCGTTATTACCTTGTTTTATATTTTTTGCTATTGTTTTTGCACCCCAATACAATACAAATACAAAAAGTAAAAAAGTTCAGCATTTGATGTAATTCATTTCTGCTGATACTAACCTAAAAAAAAGACTTTTTTACTTAGTAATTTTTTTGTTTTGTTTTAATGGAAAATTACGTTTTATATGAACAATTTTGTTGTGGTGCAAAATTTGAATATGACTTTCAGCAAAGTTAATTTTGTTTGAGCTTTCACAGAAAGCTTTTCTGACAAAACTTTTCAGTAGACATTCTAGTGGAAAGATCTCAACTCCTGATTTTGAGACCAGCGTGTACCAAAAGCCAACTTTTTCTGGTCAATACATTTGCTGGGAATACTTTGGCCCATGAAAATGACAAACAAATTTAATCGCCATGCTGGTACACAGAGCACGTATGAAATGTACAAAAACAAGCTTAAGCAAGAAATTGATTTTATCAAAAAGATCTTGTTCCACAATGGGTACCCTGAAGATATAGTTCTCAAGCTCATATTCAAGAAAAATGCGCAATTTTCTACAGCTAATTTCTATGGACCAGATAAGTATCCATTATCCAGTGTACCTTAGGGCCTGTGGATAGGCTCAGCTTCTCCTCAATTAGAACAGTAAATTAAAACTGCTGTGCAAAATATCTCTGGAGCAGTATCACCACGCTTGATTTTTTCAAGCCAATGCATGTTACCTGCTTCCAAAAAGGATGTGCTACCTGCCATTCAAAGAAGTATGGTTATTTATGATTACGTGTGCCTCTGTGATAGTCGGTACTATTCAGGTTGCACAACCCAAAGGCTGCAGGACTGCATTGTTCCACAAGTAATGAGGCAAAGAACCACCCTTAGTCGGGAACTGGGAACTTACCAATCCCAATTAACAAGAACTCAACCAAATAGGAAAAGTAAAGCAAAAAGTAAGACTCAATTTGAACCAGAGAACGATCAGCCATTGACCAACATTTCTTGGAATCCAACCAGAGTTCCAGCAGCTATTCTGGTTCATGGTTTAAAATCTTAACCACAGCTCGTTCTCAATTTCACTTGAGTCTGGTAGAAGTCACTTATATTTCACGAAAAGAAAAAAGATTTGTGCAGGCAAAAGCAGTTGGTATTTACCCTTCAACTGTTCCGATAAGATCAGAGCCTGCTGTCCCTGTGTAGATTGCATTTCTCTTTACCGCTAATTGTGTAATTGTCTTTAAATAAATACAGTAGTCCCCGCTTCATAAGCCCACCTCGGCACCGGACGATTTTGGGCTTATTAAGCGGGTGGGCTTATTAACCGGGGGACAAATTTTCGCCACTCTCATGCGCATAAATGAATATGGTCGACTGTACTAAAGGTGAATTTACACAGTATCCGTTTTTCGTACGTTTTCGTTCGTTTTTTACGTTTTTGCTTCTCCTTAAAAAAGTATGCGCTTTTTCATCCGCATTTTTATAAGTCCATGTACGCACTAAGTAGACTGTTATATATAGATAAAAATTTTGTTCAAAAATTTTGTGTATGAACGATAAGAGCGATATTTCGAAATAGAGCTGTACTCCTTTACAAAAAATTTTTTTCAGAAAACTTTTGTCCAGTATGTGACTGTCTGGTTAGTGCGGATATGGACACATAAAAATGCGGATGAAAAAGTGCATACTTTGTCAAGGAGAAGCAAAAACGTAAAAAAACGGACGAAAACGTACGAAAAACGGATACTGTGTAAACTCACCTTAAGGCTAAAAGTTGCTGAATCTATTAATACTGTATGCAACAGTTACAGATAACAAGCAATTTATCTGTAATCAGCAGCCTACAGTAATATCTTCAGAGCACCAGTTGTCTTGCCAATTGATTACCGCACAGATAAACGATCTGTGACGAAACAGTTGAATTAAGAACTAGGGCAGCAGCGTAACGAAGCGTGAAATCATCGAAAGCAAGACAAAGAAGTGTGACTTTCGACGCGTTTTCACTCAGTTTTAAGCAAATGTGTTCGAAAATTGGGCTTATTAAGCGGGGTATAAAGCAGGTTTTTTATCTATAGGAATAAATGGAGTAATTCCGGACCGGACGATTTTGGGCTTATTAAGCGGTTGGGCTTATTAACCGTGGGCTTAATAAGCGGGGACTACTGTATCTCCTTATTGTAGGTTGCAATTCTCCTTAGTGCATTATCCTAAAAAACCACAAACTTGAAATTTGCATTGGCCTTTACATCTCATACTAAACCAGACAAAGATTGCTACTGAGAGGTTCTGTCCGAAAAGCTTATTGCAAAAGCTCAAATGAAATTGACTTTGCTGAAAGTCATTTTTGAAGCACATTTTGTCCGTTTTACAACTGATTTATTGACACAAAACTTACAAATTCTTAAGAATACTGGATTGATGTGCAGTGTGGTTACTGAATGTTAAGAAGCAAGAAACTAGAGTAGTTAAAACACAGCACCTAGGTATTTTTTGGGTAGGCCCCTGTGTTGTTGCAAAATAATTTTCAGCTCGATTGGTTAAGAATTGCTATATGAATCCACTTTTTTATTTTGGGGGGTATCGCGGAAGTGCCAAATCACGGCATAACTTATGAATTAGACATCCTACAAGCTTGTATCACCCCTCAAAATTTGCAGAATACTGGTAGTTATCTAAAACACATAAAATTGCTTTTGCTCTTACTTGCTGACACGTTTTTAGAACAATGTAAAAAATTTTTTTTTAAATTGAATTTTTGACAAATTTGATAAGCAGTATGTAAAGCTTAATAAGCAGAAAACACAAATTTCAATTCAAGATGATATAGACCTGGGCGTACATTGTGCTAAAACATTAAACTACTAGCCCTTAATGATTAAACATAGATAAGTGCTGGAGTAGCTGTTGCAGTTTCTTGAAAGTGTTTTTCTTGTTAGGCCAATTGGACTTTAGACTTTGTAGAACACTGCTAACATAAGTTCATTTAAATGTTGTTTGTTCGATAGGAGTTAATTTTATGGTACCTGTAAGCAAGCATAAAACAGCTTGACAGCCTTTTTTATAAACCTAATATTAGATCTAGTTCCAGCAGACTTATTAGCTTTTGCAGTACAGTCCAATTACCGCAGTGCAGCAAAAAATAGATGTTAATTAGTTCTATGAAGATAATTTTAGGCAACGTGAGCTGTATGAGATCTTGTGTTAATCAAATATCTGATAAAGGTATATTTATTTTTTCTTGCTGCAGATTAGTTAAAACTTACAGCAATATGTGATCTCCCATATAATTAAAACCAAAATCAAGCTAGTAAAATGGAGTTAAGAAAGGACATTAAACAGTGGAGTGGCATAGGGACAGTGAGCGACAAACCTTTTTCTGGAATTAAACTTCCAACAAATTAGGAGGTTATCAGACGTTTTCTCTACTATCTAAAAGTTGAAAAGTATACCGTGAAGCAAGCAATGAGTGAAAGCTACGATCAAGTTATTGCTGTTTGGAAAAAAGTTACAGATGTAGCAACATCAGGCTACACCTGCTATATGAATTGAAAGAGTATTTTAAAAAGGCTGAATGATCTTTATGAAATGTTGAAAAGAGCTGAATACCCAAAGTCTTCTAGAAGCCATTGTGATAAACAGCATTTATGCATAGACAAGCTCTTTGACATATCAAAAATGATATTAAAGACCATCTTTGCAAAGACGACTTCGAATTCATACAAGACCAGAAAGGGCCCCATCAAGCTACTTTTGGTGGTAGAGACATGAAGTTAGACAAATGAATCAAAAGATGTCTATACAGAGAAGAATCTACTTAAAAATGAGCAAAAGCCTCAGAATCTGAGCGAGAACTGTTAAAGCAAAGTAGTAGAAAGTTTTTCACAATATTTTTCAAGTGCTAGTAGCCAAAGTTGTTTATCACCGTCGAGCACTAGCTCCAATTTCGAGGATCAACTGCTCTACAGACTTTGTTGAACTCAAAGTTCCCAGAAAAATTGTTAACTCGCCTAAAGTTGTTGCTGCTTTAGATCACCATAAATTATCTCCCAGTGCTTTCAATGATGTTTTTGCTGCTATCATTAGAGCAAGCAGCGGGTACCTCAATAATTTTGTGATTAGCACTAGCACAACCAACAGAACCGCAAAAAAGGTCCGTACAAAAATGTTTGAAAAAGCAAAAGAAGATTTAAAAAAGCAATACAGCATTAATTCGTTTCGATTCATTGGGATGAAAAACTTTTGCGAAAAAGAGGTGACTTTACTCCAACGGAACACATTACAGTTCTATTAAGTCATCGTAGTGGAACAAAGTTGCTGGGAACTCCTTTAGAACAAGGCACTGGTAGAGATCAAGCGGAAGCAATCAAACACATACTAAATGCTTGGAATCTTGAAGAACAGTCTGTCGCAATGTGCTTTGACACCACAGCTTCAAATACTGGAAAATTTCAAATACTGGAAAATTTAATGATAGCAGCATTCTTTTGGAAACACTTCTTGATCATCCTCTTTTGTGGACCACATGTCGTCATCACGTACATAAAGTCAGTTTAGCACATGTTTTCAAATGTCTTTTTGGTAATTCCAGCAGTCCACAAATAACAATTTTTGAACTTTTAAGGAGGAAGTGGCCAAGTTTAGACTTTGCAGCAGACACAACTCATATCAACACATCGTTTTTTCAAATGGATTCTGAAGATGAGCAGTGCCTACAGCACACTTCATAAAATAAAGTATGATAATGCCTTGTACGTTCCTCGAGATGACTATGCTGAGTTCTTGGACCTTGTTATTTTTTATTAAAAAAGGATTCATTTGGTACTTTCCGCTTTAGACAGCCTGGAGCCCAGCATAGGGCCCGCTGGATGTCTTCAGCAATGTACATTGAAAATACTGTTGTTACAAACACAACTTGATATAGATCCAGAGATTCTCAAACTTTTAGAACTGTTAGGTTATTTTGTTGCCGTCATTTATACGCCAAGCTGGTTTAGAGCTCTTGTAGTTACAGAAGCAGCTGTTATTGATCTGGAACTGTACAAGAGTTACTCTCTTTCCACAAAAATGAAGTGTTCAGAGATGTATGCATTGCTGCAATCCCTGCATTACGAAGACATCTCTAGTACTTAATCGAGAAACTTATTCCATTTACTTTGTGCTCTGGTGATTTACAGGATGACATAAAGCAAAACCTAGCTGCCAAGATATTTTGTGTGTACCAGCAGTATTTCAAGGTAACCATGACCCTGCAAAAGCCAGTTTTTCCAGTAATATCAGAAGATACAAAACTCGAAAGCTTGGCTGGTGAAAGATCTGTTATTATGTTTCAACGTTTCAAATTTTTGGTTGAAGAAGTTCAGTTCCTTCAGTATTTGCGCAAAAAGTGGAACAATTTTGAAAGTTTTCATAAATTCAAAGGATTAGTTTCAACCCTACATGTTACCAATGATTTAGCAGAAAGGGGCATCAAAGTCATGCAAGACTACTAAGATATCTTAACTGAAGACTCCAAACGCAGGGAAATGATACTGCATTGCATGGAGAAAAGTCACCAAGAACGACTTCAAAAAGTCAACCTTAGCAAGTACATCGTCGGCAAGATAACTTTTGGTAATGTTTCTTCTCGATCATTTTTAATTGTAGCAGGACAACTGTTTTGTAGTTCCCATTTTTGCACTTGGTGTTAAGAGTTGAACTTTATACAAATTTTCATGTCCTTGTAGTTCAATGTTTTTGTGTAGTTTATAAATCTGAGTGAAGATATTGCGCTAATTTTTCTTAAATTTTGCTCTATTGGTAACCAAAATTTGTCAGCAAGTAAGAGCAAACGGGATTTTATGTGTTTCATATAAATAGCTACTTGTATTCTGTAAATTTTGAGGGGTGATATAAGCTTGTAGGATGTCTAATTCATAAGTTATGCCTGTTTTAGTTATTTGGCATCCCTGCGATACCCCCCCAAAATAAAAAAGTGGATTCACACAACCAATTCTTAACCAGTCGAGCTGAAAATTTTTTTGCACAGTTTTTTCATGAATTAGAATAATTCTAGAGGGTCCCCTCTTGATTTTACAGCAAAAGTGTATTTTTGAACAGCCCTATTGTAGAATATCTCAGGAACGGCTGAGTCAAGATTGATGGGGTCTGCGCAGTTTAATCTAATACGGTTGGCCTAACTTTAGATGCCTTCATTGATTTTGCCTTCAGTCCTCATTTAAGGAGATTAACAAATAATTTATGTGTCAGGAATTTAACTTTCAAGATAACATTTTAAAAAGTGAGCTGCTTTGACTATTCAGTAATAATAAACATTACAAGGCAACTGATTAAAAATATTTGCTTGAACTACTTTCTATTCACAAACATGTCTAGTCAATACAGTAAATTGCTTAGCAGTAACCTAGTGCTTCATTCCATTGTCACTGCTTTGAGATTTGCATCATTGCACACTGTTTAGTCAAAATGGAAAACAACCAATCGTCATTGTTCGATTAAAACAAAACTTGATAAAGAAACTGGAAGTAACGTTGTTCAGTTTAGTGTTCCAGGTATGTATGTTACGCATTTCACATGTTATATATACCTAAGTTGTATCATTGCTAAAAACTTCTTTTGATTTCTTAGTAACGCAATCTTCATCTTGCAACTGACATGAATTGAGGTTTCATTGGTATGATTTTATACACACATTGCACAGCTGAGGTTTGCTCCGAGATAGTGTTAAGATGTTAAAGTGTCTTAAGAACTAATTTAGTCAAAAAACTAAACTAGATAAAAGAATTTGTAGCGATATTTTTAAGTACGAATACTTTATAATTGTTTTGCAGTGTTAGTTAGTAAGTGTAATTGTAGTTCTAAGTTTATAAGTGTAAAAGGCGATAGTTGATAGCCGCACATAAATTGTATATTTTTAGTGGTAGAATTAAATTTTTGTAGGTGGGGCTAAATCAATATCATTAGTATACAGCATTTTATTGATTTTTGCTGAGTTTGGTTTAAATTTAAAGAGTAAAACTGAATTTAATTTCTAGAGAACAGTGAAATTGAATTAGAGATTATGTTTTACTTCGATTTTACTGATTTATTGAAACCAGTAGCTTTGTCGTGTATTTAGGTTTTTTTTGTTTTTTGATAAAATTTAAACTGGGAAACTCATACGCAGTTCATACTTGATCAAATGTGCAGTGCAAAAGGAATATTGGGCAAAGTTTAGACATTATGCTTCAACGTCAATTTTGAAAAATGTCTATTTTGGTCTAGTTTATCTGTACTTGCAATATAGCGAGATGACATGGGGAAATACAACTGCTAGATGTCTTATCAAAATTCAAACTCAACAACATTATCTTATTAAAATTATAAGTAATGCTCTGTTGATCAAAACTAAACTGTCTACTTTATATGAACAACTGCATTTGTTAGAATTAAACATTTATGAACTTGAAGTATTAAAATTTGCATGTAAATTTAAAATGAATTCCCTGCCTAGATGTTTTGAAAATTATTTTCAATTGTCTTCTTAAGTCCATATCCACTCAACAAGATTTGCTGCTGGGTCATTCCATCTCAAAACAGCAAATTTTGAGAAAAGTTCCCACTTGACCCTCTCAGATTTTGCTGAAACTTTATCAAAATGGGTTTTTTGATGAGTAATAAAGATTTGCAAAATTTTAGCTTTGGGCCATTTTTTGTTCAAAAAATATGCCCCCCCAAAGTTTTGCACCTCATGGCGGCAAAATTTTTTTTGCATTTTCGCCCAATTTTGAGTCATCATATCTTTGGATTGAAGTTACTCAGATTGCTCAAACTTGGAATTTTTACTGACATTTTTCACTAATTTCAGATATGGTTTTGAGTTTTTGATACTGCGTTTAAATTTTGAGTTACAGACCTCCAAAAATGCTCGTTTTTTCAAAAGCATACTTTTTTACACTTTTTTTAGGGGGGATATATTTTACATCGCAAATATTATAGCCTTATCAAACTTGCAATGCTCCTTATTTATACATATGAGATTGTCATGAAACAATATGAAGGGGGGTAGCTGCAACAGATTTTGGGCAATTATGAATCAAATACGGCCCATTTTCTGAAAAAGTGGAAATTGCACATCTTGTGAGCCCTTGTTGACAATGTGGGAAACATTTTAGAAATCTGAAATTTTGCACAAAGTTTGCTCACAGCCACAACTATATCATATGTGAATTTCAAGACTGTGTCTCAACTGTAAAGTAATACTCAAAGGTGGTAAACATTCACATATATCACTAAATTTGCTTGTGTGATTTCCCTAGCAATGGCCATAGCAACCATTTTTTCTGTACATTAAGGTGCTCCGAATTGACAAAAAAGTTCTTTTTAATGGAAAATAACAACTTCTGCAATGAAAACGTACAGTTTTCAATCACTTCTGATATTTAAACCTGTGCTCCATAGCAGAATAATTCAGTGAAAAGAACACCATGGTAACATATTTTGCTCAAAAATAACCTTTATCACTGTTTACTCAAGACACCAAGCCAACATTTCAACATTAGTCATGTTTCAGCAAGCGCACAGTATAGAACACATTGTACAGCAAAATATACTTGTATGCAATGTTTCAAAGCCTTGAAAAGAATCAAATTTTATACGATGTGTATCTGCAATAAAAAGCAAATACCGCAACTTACAGATTTGAAGTTCTGCAAGTTTGAAGGCTCACACACTGTACAACAAAAAATTCACTAAAATGCATAAAACAATTTTGTCAATATTATGGTTAGTTAGCATTGCAGTTTATCATCAGTGATCATTGCATGTCAAGACATAAAGAGTTTGTATCAATTAAATATGGAAGCGAAAAAATTCCGAAACTAAACCACCTTCTGTTAGTTAACTTGAGAGAACTTTAAGAAACAATTTCAACAGGACAACAGTGATGCAATTGGGTTGTGAAAGTTTTGTGAACTTTGACCAAACGGTGTGTAACCGTTAACTCTAAGGGTAAGCATTCTGTGTGTGTTTGCAAGAACAATCAGAATGCCAAGCATCTTTGCAGTGGTCTTCCTGAAAAAGTTTCATATCTAGACTTTCTAATGCACATAGTTTGCAGTTTGTAAAATCGAAACAGCGTGATGCACCAATGTTTGCAATGGCCTGGAAAAGAGCAACTTAAGGATGTATTGAAACAGACCTTTGAGCAAAATGATGTTGACTTGGAAAATACTATTAACGTCAATTAGTGGTTCACATGGATAGGACAAAAATTTTGCACCTGCAATATACTGTAGCTGAGTTTATTGAAACCACTGGTGAAAATTTTTTAATTGTTGAGACAGCATCACTATATTGCTAAATCTCAATCAGCTTTTTTGAAACAATAAAAGAGCAAATCAATGGCAATGAAATTATTGTTCTTCTTGATTTTGCTGAAAGTTATAGCTTTCTGGCTCGAGACGCTGTCCAAGGATATCATTGGGAAAACAGCCAAGCTACCCTCCGCCCATTTTCTGTTTACTTCAAGAATGATGTTGGTGAGGTCAAGTGTTCAAGTATCTGCATCATATCTGATAGCATGAAACATAACAGTAATGCTGTTCATACATTTATCCACAGTGTGGTCATCTATATACAAGAAAAGCTTCTAACAGTTTCCAAAGGAGTATATTTCAGTGATGGCGCTGCAAGCTAATTCAATAACTTCAAGAAATTGATGAATTTGTGCCACTGTAAAAGAGATCGTGACCTTGATGCTGAGTGGCATTTTTCTGCTACTAGCGATGGAAAATCGTCCAGTAATGAAAGCAAGCTTACAAGCAACTGTAACGGTTCAAATTTTAAATCCACAACAAATGTTTGCTTGGGCTATTGGTGGTATAAAATATCTGTACATCAGTGAAAAGGATATTGCCAAGAATTTTCAAGACTTTGCACTTGAAGAGCGCCATGCCAGGTGTAAAACTATCCCAGGTACTCGATCACATCACAGTTTCATACCTATTTGTGAAACTGACCTGGAAATGAAAAGACTTTCTTCAGATGTTGTTGGCAACCAATTTTCTTTCGGATTTGAAAAACATGCACCTTGCCTTTCTCAGATTGTACCAATTCAAAATGATGCACAATTCCAACCTGGTCACTACATAGCATGCAATTACGATGAACAGTCGTATGTTGGGATTACCACAGCATGATGCGATGAGCAGAAAGATGTTTATGTTAAATTCATGCATTGCAATCAAAACCACACTTTATCATGGCCATACGATGCAAGAAACGAATGTTGGGTTCCATTTCAAGGTATCTTGTGTGTTGTAGATGCACCTGTTCTTCAAAATCAGAGTGGACGATACTATAAACTAAGTTTTTCAGATCTGAATTGCATTATTTTCCTTTTCAATGCCCTGAAATTTTTATCCTTTGAACAAGTTTGCTCTTTTTTAGTGGTATTACGTCTCATGCTTATTGCTCAACACTCTTAAAACCCTAGTCCAATTTTAATTCGTTGGCTGTTCTTCATTCCTTCTTTGAATGAAAAGGATCAGTATTTTTAAAGTGATGATGTTTGGGGTATTACACATTTTTTTATTAAAAACTGTGAATTTTTAGTTGCGGATGGCTGTTCTTAAATGTTTGCAAAGTTTAAGCCTTATTTGTACTTGACCCAAACTCATTCTTGCTTGGTTAAAAGGGCTCTGTCTGTAGTTATAGATAATGACTACTGCTGCACAAATCAACAATCGCAAACACTACTGGTTACACAAATAAGTTGTGCTAGCATTTGTTCTGGATTAATTTTTTGATGCTGGGCCTGGCATTGCTCTTAATTTGTTCTTAAATTTTGAACAAAAACGAATCTTGTGTTCTTATGAAACTGTTCTTATAAAAAAAGAAGTGCAATACAAGACTATCTAGATACCAGTATGCAGAGTATTTTAGCTGAAATGAAAAGCGCTGCAACGTCTTGACATGCACTGATCACTGATAATAAACTGCAATGCTAACTAACCATAATACTGACAATATTTCAAAGCAGAGAATATGGGTTTAGCACTTAGTTTAATCAGAAAAATTAGAGCCAAAAATATATGAAACGTATTTCAATTAGAAACGTTTCGGTTTATTCTCAAACCATTGTCAATCTTATTCAAATAGAATCAGAATAAGATTGATAGAATCAGAATAAGATTCTATTTGAATAGAATTCTAATTGAATAGAATCAGGTTCTATTCAAATAGAATTCTAACAGAATCAGAATTGAATAGAATCAGATTCTATTTGAATTGAATCGGAATAAAATTCTATTTGAATAAGATTAATAATGGTTTTAGAATAAACCGAAACGTTTCTAATTCAAATATGTTTCATATATTTTTGCTTTAATTTTTCTGATCAAACTGACAATATTGTTTTATGCATTTTAGTGAATTTTTTGTTGTACAGTGTGTGAGCCTTCAGACTTGCAGAACTTCAAATCTGTAAGTTGCGGTATTTGCTTTTTATTGCAGATACACATCGTATAAAATTTGATTCTTTTCAAGGCTTTGAAACATTGCATACAAGTATATTTTGCTGTACAATGTGTTCTATACTGTGCGCTCGCTGAAACATGACTAATGTTGAAATGTTGGCTTGGTGTCTTGAGTAAACAGTGATAAAGGCTATTTTTGAGCAAAATATGTTACCATGGTGTTCTTTTCACTGAATTATTCTACTATGGAGCACAGGTTTAAATATCAGAAGTGATTGAAAACTGTACGTTTTCATTGCAGAAGTTGTTATTTTCCATTAAAAAGAACTTTTTTGTCAATTTGGAGCGCCTTAATGTACAGAAAAAATGGTTGCTATGGCCATTGCTAGGGAAATCACACAAGCAAATTTAGTGATATATGTGAATGTTTACCACCTTTGAGTATTACTTTACAGTTGAGACACAGTCTTGAAATTCACATATGATATAGTTGTGGCTGTGAGCAAACTTTGTGCAAAATTTCAGATTTCTAAAATGTTTCCCACATTGTCAACAAGGGCTCACAAGATGTGCAATTTCCACTTTTTCAGAAAATGGGCCGTATTTGATTCATAATTGCCCAAAATCTGTTGCAGCTACCCCCCTTCATATTGTTTCATGACAATCTCATATATATAAATAAGGAGCATTGCAAGTTTGATAAGGCTATAATATTTGCGATGTAAAATATACCCCCCCTAAAAAAAGTGTAAAAAAGTATGCTTTTGAAAAAACGAGCATTTTTGGAGGTCTGTAACTCAAAATTTAAACGCAGTATCAAAAACTCAAAACCATATCTGAAATTAGTGAAAAATGTCAGTAAAAATTCCAAGTTTGAGCAATCTGAGTAACTTCAATCCAAAGATATGATGACTCAAAATTGGGCGAAAATGCAAAAAAAATTTTGCCGCCATGAGGTGCAAAACTTTGGGGGGGCATATTTTTTGAACAAAAAATGGCCTGAAGCTAAAATTTTGCAAATCTTTATTACTCATCAAAAAACCCATTTTGATAAAGTTTCAGCAAAATCTGAGAGGGTCAAGTGGGAACTTTTCTCAAAATTGGTTTGCACCTGGATTTAAAAAAACCTATACTCAACATTCAATTAGATACAAAGGTACAAATAACATTCAACAAATTGTGGAATGCGCTCCCTGCAGACCAAAGAGATAATTATCTCAAAAGTTATGCTATCTTTGTTAATCGACTGAAGCAGTTTTTACGGAGTAATCAATTGTAGTCTTATCTCATAATTTTTAATCGGCGTTACAAACTTGCAGATAATATAGCTATTCCAAATTTAATCTTATTATTAACCAAAAGGATTATCATTTGAAATACCTGTAACTGCAAAACTTTTTGGTTTTCTGTAATGTACAATTTTAATTTTTTTGTTTGTAGTTGATGAGAGGTTGCAGACTCGGCGACCGTACCAGATACTTTGGTACCTGGTCGTCATGCTCTTTTGCAGCCTTTCATCAGAAAAGGATTATATCGTTTGATGTTCTTTGATGACAATAGTTTTTTGTTTGTTCGTTGCTTCGTTTCTTAGCAAAAATAAACTATGCTGCTACTACTACTACTATGGTCTTTTCGCAACCTCTCATCAGAAAGATCGTTCTGCAATTTTGTTGTTTCATTTTACTTGGTGTCTTACTGTATTTTTTGTATTTTGCAGAGTATCTTTCTAAACACAGACAAGTGCCAATTAAATTGAATTATACGGCATTTTATTTTGTGCGGTTTTTGCTGAGTTTGGTATGAATTTGAATTTAAAAAAGTGAAAACAGTTTGGTTTGAAGTTACAGAGTGAAAAATGATAACATTTTTAGAACCTTTATTTTTCAGTTTTTAAAATACTGTACCGCGAAACTTGGTTATTGCTCTTATATGTCTAACACTACAGAAAATAGTTTTTCATATCGTAATGCATATTTGTAATTTCTACATTAATGTTTGCATATTTGCAGAAAGCGTACCTTTGGGAAGTGGAGCCATTCTTAGTCTGGGCAATTCTCACGAATGCGTAATATCGTTTGATATAATGTTTGTCAGCAATGGATCTTTGTCAGTGGTGCTGGATGCTGCGGGAAAGGGCAACCACTACTCCATTCACTACGTAACCACAGAGTATGTTTCTTGTCAGAGAGAATTTTAGCTGTATCAGTTGTTACTGGTACGGATTGCCTTATCTGGTCAGATTTGGAGCTAAACATTTTTCTGGTTTGTTTGTTTGTTTTTTTTTTTGGGTCGGATGCAGCAACGTGGAGTAAATTTGATCTTGAACAAAACTTGAAGGGAGAAATTAAAACAAGTGGCTGGGCAAATTGCTATAAATGTAAAGTAGTTCAAAAATAGCGTCTCTAAACTTGCAAGTTCAGTTTATTTTGATTTAGTAAGATGATCGGTGTAAAAGATAGAAAGTTGATGATCCGCGGATCATAGTTAATCCATGTTGGAATGTACGGCCCTTTGTGTTTGTCTTCGCCTGGTACCAAAAAGTCAGAACTAATGTTTAGGACTTACAAAGTGATGCTGAGAATTGTTTTTTCTTCTGTAATGAACCCTTGACGATACTAACTTCTACTAAAAATTTTTACATTTAAATTGTACGCATTTGTTTTATACTGTATGTTACTATCGCATATAACTGGAGTTTTGATTTACGCTGTAGCCCTTGGATGTAGATTATTGTCCTGAATTTGTTGAAAACGAAACTTACTTACCGGTAATTCATTTTTAACTTAACTTGATTTTTATAGCTTGGTCATGGAATATGACTCTCGATCAAATATTTTTATTGGGATCGGAAAATCAAATTCCAGGAGGCATATTTCTCGGGATTTGATGAGTGATTTGAGAGGAATTGGAAGCGCTAACTATGCAAAGCTGAAATCAAAAAGCCTCAGCCTCAAGGTACTGAGCTCATTGCATGTTGTGAAAAACGTTGTAATACGTGGTTGATTTGGGTGTACATTTTCCCACTTATAGTCCATTGTTTTCGACCAGTTTTCCAGCATGAGAAAATGTAGATTATAAGCATTATTTCAAAATTACAAAAGTCGGAATTTTTACTCTAACAAAACGAAGTATAATTCTAATGCTGCAAAATGTTCTCTGTCGAAGTACTCAAGACCTTCAATTTTTTCGGCTATTTCGGCAAAAACATCTAAAAGTTTTTGATCACTAAAGCTTTAGGTCAATGATCATCAATTGACGAAAAAATAATTCTAGAATATAGCAGACCCTCTTTTACGAAGTGTATATTTACTGGAAAGGTAAACAGAAAAGTGAGCATCATCCACGCATTTTGCTTACGTACGTTGTTACATGAAGGGTTAAGATTTTATCTTGAGTTGTTAGGTTTTCAGTTAGAATTAGAGCAACTGTGCTATCAATTTAGAGCTTTTTTTTATTGCTCTGCTTTGATTAAAATGTTCATGCCTTCGAAGCAGCTTTTCGTGTGACACTAGTCAAGAAGAATTGTTCCATTCTGACGATTCTTCTTGACTTCTGACGATTCTGCTGGACAAGTGTCAGACGAAAAGCTGCTTCGAAGACATGAATATTTAAATTAAAGCAATTCTCAAGTTCTGTACCACCAATCAACTTTTGAAATGCTCTCATTTTTGGCCAGTTCTATTTTTCACATTTTTTTGTGCTTTCGTTTTTATTTTTATTATTTATGTGATGTGTTACTTTCATATTTGCTTGTTTAGGTTTCTCGTCTTATTCTCAGAGGAGACGGTTATATTGACAACGTCACTCTTTCAAAAGCGGCTCATATGACTCACGTCCGAGACGCTAGCAATTGGTTGATGAAAAATCAAGACCAAGCCACGGGCGGGTGGAAAAACGACATTTCCAGGTCCTTTAAAGACAGTTACAAGACTTTGAAGCCTGGCTGGATATCGGCAATGGGCCAAGGGCAAGCCATGTCATTGATGGTGCGAGCTTATTTTTCATTTGGCCGTTCAGGCTATGTCAAGGCATTATCTCAAGCTTTAAAACCATTTACAGTTACTTCTGAGGACGGTGGTGTAAAAGCCATTTTCATGAACAAATACGTCTGGTATGAAGAATACCCAACTACTCCGAGTTCCTTTGTTTTAAATGGATTTATTTTTTCCCTTTTTGGTTTATACGACTACAAAGCGTTGCTGGAAGACAAATTTAAACTCAATACTACCATTCCTGTACCAGATGCTATCAAACAGGAGTTTCAAGTGCTCGGCGTTGACTTGGAAAAAGATTACAAACTTGTTTCTCAGCTTTTGGACGAAGGTATCACGTCACTGAAGGCTATGTTGCCTCTCTACGACGGAGGTTCTAGAACTTTCTACGATTTGCGCCATTTTATGCTGAAAATGCCTCCAAACATTGCCAGATGGGATTATCATTTAGTTCATGTAAATCAACTCTCACTTTTAAATTCTATGTCGATTGACCCAATTTTTGAACGTTATTGTAAATACTGGCTAGGCTATATGAAAGGAAAATTTGCTCCTCATAATTGATCAAGTACAGTATAACAAGGTAGCAGTTCTAATGCAGGAAAGAGTTTTGCGTCTAAGCCCTACAACGAAAAGCAAAATAGTGAACTAACTTTTTCTTAGGATGATTTAAAACTTAAGACGTGAAGCATATCCGACCCATTCGAACCTTTTGCCATCTCTCTACGATCAATTTGGTAATGGCATGTGAATGGTTAATGCTTACAGGTGCTTTAAATTTTTTCGTTTGCAGACCGGTATTAATGACCGGGTAGTCAGTTCCTTTCAACTGAAAATCATACACAACTGTGGAACTTTTGTGGATCTGAAACAAATTGATATTGTGTTTTCAATCATGCATCTTCATTTCTCATTTATTCAGTTATCAGGAAAAGTTTTTTTTAACTGTCTCATGACCGCATTGTAAGCAGTAAGCACCAGTACTCCGTTTAAGGTTTTGATGCGTATACTTGCGCCCAAAAAAATCAGTCATTTCCTTATTGTTGACGATGGAAAGCCAAAAATGAGTTGGCTCGCTCCTTTAAAAACGCTCAATTCGCTGACAAAAATCGGCCTAATAGTTACATAAGTTTCTAAGCGTATCTTGGAAAAGATGTGTGCCAGTTACGTAGGTAAACATTAGGAGGTTGTAACCGTTGACAATCTGCAAATTTGGCCGACCCAGGAATTGAACTGAAAATTTTCGAGACCAAAAGTGCTATTCGAATCGATAACCATCGATTTGCATAATTTCCCTATTTTTTTTTTGCGTCATTTTACTGTTCCTTATTTGTAACGTGGACTAATCATGTTTGTGCAGTATTATTGCTATTTGTTGCATTCTTGATATTGTGCAGGTGTTAGACATCGTTACTAAACCACTGTACTGAATTCAGACGGTTTTTAGCGCTTACAGTGCATTTTTTAAGAGCGAAATGTTTAACATTTGCCTATTGTTTTTGTCAAATTTGAGTATATTTTTTCTCAAAACTATTCAATATTCATGCCATTTCAAGGCGGTCCTTCACGGAATAAGCATGGAGAAAACCTTGGTGCTCTTCGTTGTGGTGAAAGTGTTCGTGTGTGTGCTGTTTTTCTTTTTGAACTTGAAGGAGATTACAAGAAAAACCTAGAGGGTTTTTACAGTTTCTGCAATAGTAGGTTATAATAGTATATTTGCGTCAGTCTATCCTTCTTGAGCCAACTGTTAGCGTCTCAATCTCAGCATTACGTCTACTGCAAACGTGTCACAATCTTCATCGTGTCTCCAGACTGTATAGCAACTTAATGCGATTTTATTCAGCAACACTGACGTTGGCCAATTGGTCGAGTGGTAACACGCTTGTCTCTGGAGCGGGAGGTTTGGAATTTAAATCTCGGACCGGTTAAATGAGATATAGTGTTTCCAACGGCTCGCCATCGCTGTAACATTTCTTCAAAAGTAGCTGTGTTTTCTGCAGACCCACGTGAAGATGAGTCCCAAGAACTCGTTACTCATTTCGACGTAATACAGCGAGTATAACGAAAGATTTGATTTGAACACTGACTTTGATACTCGTCTGTGCCTTCGTAGCGCATCACCAATTGGTTCTGTAGTGTGGCAGTGATCGTACAGATCGTAATTAACGTCGGTATTGCCTGCCAAAATCGTCAATGTAGCATTAAGAGAGTCGCGAGGCCCAACGAAGCGTTTGAAGTAGAGAAGCTCTGTAAAGAGCGAGAACTAATACTATTGCACTAATCGTAGAAACCCCATTGATTTGGCCTGCGGCCCTCTTAATGAGATGCTGCTGATACCTAACTCGAAGTTCCTTCTGACGTCATCAAGAGTTTCAAAATTTTTCAATTCAAGTGAAATGACTAGATATTATACAAGGCTAATATTAAATAATAAACGGTGGGTATATTTTCTTAGTGTGTCAGCTGCTCATTTTTTTATAAAAATAATGTTGAACAGCTTTAACAAAAAAACCAGGGCCAAGATAAAATGAAACATTCTATTTGCGGGACGTTTCGACTTTAACTAAAGTCATTATCAATCTTATCCAAGTAGAATTGCTTTATTCGTAAATAAAATGTTTCATTTTATCTTGGCCCTGTTTTTTTGTTAAAGCTCTTCACATCGTATCATTTTGGTGCTCAACTGCTTATTTTTGTTACCTGTGAAAGCAGCCTTTAGTAAATTGCAATTTAAGTTTCTGACTATCACTGAAAAGGCATTTTAATTTTTACTCGAGCAGTGTAGCGTCCCTTCGGCGACTTTTGCTTGCAAATTGCTAGAGTAGAAATGAGAATGTTGACTTTCCGCCCGCAGCCTTTAAAAAGGAATGTTATTTTAAGGCAGAAGCCTCTTGAAATTTCCATATTCCCAATACTGTATCGCGCAATTGCAAGCGATTAAATTGCTAGTGGGACACTATACACTGCAGTGCACTTGATACAAAAAGTTTATTTTTGAAATGAAATGATTCAATGAAGCGTCATTAGCAAATTGCCGTTCACTTATGGGTTAATATTTCGAAAAACATTGTTCCTGTATCGCTACTCGCTAGTATGGGAAAGAATTGCTTTATTGCTAGTTATTAATAACTAATCTACCTTTAGTGTAAGATCAAGTCAGAATGCTTGTGAGAAATGTCTTTAACCATAACAAATTATTGATCAAATGTTGTTGTAGTTGCATATTTTTCCTCTTGTCATCGGACAGCGTCAGGCGCTAAGTGTTGCATGATCCGGACACTTTTCATTGCGATAAGTAATTTATGTTTGGAATAATCCGCACCTGCTTAGAAGTTTCCAGGGATCCAATCAAAATTCCTATGCATTTTCTTCGAATTCTTGTCCACTAAAATTACTGCTTGTTCGAATATGCCAAGCAGAGATAATCATCGTAAAGCGTCTTATCCAAGAACGTAATTACGTTCCAGGGTGCTGGTTGAACCAACATTATTCGATCAAGGCCGTAGTAAAAACGACGCCTGAACTCTTTCAGCCACGCTGCCAACAATGTCATTTAGGCTATGATTGTATTTGTATCCTAGCCCATGTTGCACCATAAATTATGTTTCGTGGACTTTGGAACAAACAACTGAATGAAATAAAAAAAGATACTGGTAAACTTTCATAATATATCTGTATAACGCGGTTTTGGATTCGTCCAAAAAATAACGCCACTGTCGCTTTCTCTTGGCAAGAGATGCTACTATCAATATCAGTTCTTGTGCACTGTTACTATACCTTGAGTTACTTACTATGTATTGGTACCATAAGCAACACCATTTTACATACTCTAAGTTTTTACAAGTTACTGTAGATGATTGTTGCTGCTGGTAAACACAAAGCAAATGTCGCTTGTACATGACAGAGTTTCGGGATGTATTTGTAATTCCAGGTTTGGACAGCGAAAGGACCTTTCGATCTTCTTGTTTAGCTTCCGCCTGTCTACTACACGTGAATGCTTCGCATGGTCCCATTGCTGAATGTCCAGCAGATAAACTGTCAAAAGCAATCTTTATAGTTTTTGTTTGACCCTTTCAGGAATCGAACCGAAGTTTATTTTTAGTAGCAGGCGCTCTATTCACTTGACCGCTGATCGAATGCCTCAAGTTGTACCATTCTTAGAGGGGGTAAAGCATCCAGCCAATTCCGATAGTTTACAATAGCTAAAATTCAAATGTAATTTTGGCAATTTTCTCATTTTGTGGTTCGGTGGCAAAGATATTTAACAAATACAAAGAGATATTCCACTAATAAGTTTTGGAAACCCTGAGTTTGTTCTCGCAGCCTGCATTTTCAGAAAAAGGGGAGGTTTACCAAAATTGGATAGGTCACGTGATGTTACTGGAGGGCCAAGTATTATTCAGTTTTCTTTTTCCTAGGCTGAGAGAACAGAATTAAGAGTTTACAAAAACTTTTTAGGGGGAATATCTCTTTGTGTGTGTTGAAAAGCTTTGCTACCGCAGCCCCAAAATAAAAACAAAAAATTGACAATATTATATTTCGACTTTAGCTGTTATAAATCACCGGGATTGGCTGGATGCTTCACCCCACTTAAGATTTCTTTAGACGATGATTATAAGCGTGTGTTGTCAATTTTCACATTTAATGTTGTCTTACTGTCACTTTTCCTCTTATCCGGTTTTCCATTGTATGGCTGTTGGCGTAAAATCGTAGCTTCCACTATAAAATTTACGTCAGATTCAGATACACTGGTATATGCCATTTTACGCTTAACTAGAAGTACAAAAACTGCAATTGCTTCCTTTTTGATAACGCTGTTTCATTTTTGTGTAGTTTATACCTTGGGCCATGTTGGTTGCTCTCGATATATTCATATTTTTGTGTTGTTTCTTATATGTATGTACTGATTTTCATAATATTATCATTTGTTTTCTAAATCGAAGTTCTTGTTGTCAATTGTGAAGTCGTTTTATGGTTTAGAAGGTAGAAGTGCCTTGCTGTTGTCATGACATATCAACAACGGTGTTCCCACTTGGCCGCTTTTTTTCAGCCAATCAGCGATTTGTTGGAGCAAGGGCAAATAGTTTTTGGCAAAATGGTAAACTAGCTTTAGAAAACTCAACAAATTAGGTGGTATACAACATTTGATGTACTTTAGTACTCGATTGGTACGAAAATTAGGGCACATAAACGTCTTTTTAGAGCTTTGGGCACAATTGTTTCAAGAAAATTTGGGCACTCGCCGATTAGCCATAAAGTTAGAGGGAACACTGATCAACCAGTTATTTTTCATGGTCAATATGGCTCCTCCATTGAACGCTGGTCCTGAATTGTAGCTAAAATGTCGAGTGTCCTCCCGAAACTTGTGTATGCATATGAATTGTTTGTAGTGAATTATTTCGCTGTTTGTTTTGCATGCATATTTATTTACAATTTATAGTATTGTTATTATATACTCTTTATCTTTTCAGGTTTGGTTGGGGTAAGTTTTTCCATTATCTCTAATTAGTCTACAAAATGACCCGGTAATAGAATATCTAGTATTGATAAAAAAAGAATTACTTTTTCATTGAAAAAAGAAAACTGATGCCATGAAATGGGAAAATTTATATCAAAAATAGCACCAACCATCAATTCCGGTGAAGCATTGAAAGCAACCAACCAAAAGGTGCCACGAAAAGTTTTATACCGGCGGTTGCAAAGTTCAAGGCCATATGATGAGAGAGAATTCGTGCCGTTTACAGACTTTGTTAGACAATGCAGTGGCTTTATCATCATGGGTATGCTTATATATATTTTGCACAAGTGAGTAACTCACTGGCTTGTCGGCTTTGATTGTCATTGGTTTTTAAGTTTAGGTCGGTTTGACATGCAAAATTCATCATTTATAGCTGTTTTAATTTATCTTCTTTTCTGACTTTTTTTTATATCTTAAGTAAAGAGTGAGCAACTGAATGACATGTAATGACTCTCATATTACGGACCTTATGTCTTCAGCAAATTTGTTTGAGCATTTTGAACGCGTGGTTAATTCTGTGCAAAATGTGAAGTCGCTCACCCAGTGAGTCGTAAAACGCGACCATCAGCTGCGCCGTCTGTGTGGTTATAGGACGCCCACTAATGCCACTTTTTTCTGGGTTCAGTCTGGCTTGGGTCTGTGGTGTAGCATTTCTGCTGCACCATGCTGTTATCCACAGTGAAGTGCGGGGTAGTATCAACAACTACATGACATTTAAGTTTCTAGAGATCCATATTGCATTACTTAACACAATGAGTTTCCGATTCTGCACTAATCAAAAGTCTATTGTCGTTAAGTAATCAGATATACGACGTACGTACTACAACAACTTCTTTTACCCTAGAATTTTGCTTTATGAAATCATAATTGAATTGAAAATTAAAGAACAAGGTAATCAAATACTTTACAAAATCAAAATGCGCTTGTTGCAGATATTTGTTTGTCAAAAGTTGATCTTTTTTTGCGTCCTAAAAGTGCTATTTTCATCACAGAATATGAAAATTTAATGAATAACCTTTTTCTTGTGTGTTACCAAAACCAATAGAAATACTTCGGTACTGATTGCACGGCGGTTTTATTTAATTTGATTAAGAACAGTAAAGCCTTATTTAAAATACTAAAATTTTTTAACGTTTCGGACTTAGCTATGTCCATCATCAGTGAAAAGTAAAATCTAAAACAGTAAAAAATGTAAAGAACAAGGCTTCTCTTTCTGGGATCAATCTCAGTGCAAGTACAGCATGAAATCGGCAACTTTTTTGCAAAAAATACAAATGGGAAAATCAAAGTTAGAGTTATTCACGACACATTCAAATTAAAAAGTTTTTTTCGAGTCAAAGAAGGCCAAGCACTGCTACATCGGTCAAATTTGGTCTATCATATTCATTGCTCATGCGGCAGCAACTACATTGGTGAGATTGCCAGAAATTTGCTTACACCACTCAACGAACGCAACCCCGGCTCCAAAAAATGTAAAAACACAGACGTTACCAACCACCTCTACGAAAATTAACTGCCAGGAACCGAACTAAGCTCTTCATTTTAGAAACTTTAAGCATCAACAAACTGAAACCGGACATAAATGTTGACCAGTCATCGATAACTTTGTATCTGTTCAACACGTGATTGTTTTTGTTTTTTTCCCTCTTTTTTCATTCAGTGCACAGTGCTAGTATCACAGGAATACTTAGTGTGTTTAGCAGTGGAACAGCAGATTGTTTACATCAGCAGGTTTTACTCAATTGCAGCGCTATGTTACATCTTGTACTGAAATGTGTCTACTTTCATTCGAGACTTGTTCTTTACATTTTTTACTGTTTTAGATTTTACTTTTTACTGATGATGGACATAGCTAAGTCCGAAACGGTAAAAAATTTTAGTATTTTAAATAAGGCTTTACTGTTTTCAATAGAAATACCTTTTGACAATTTTCTGTCTTTTGCTCAATTGCTTTTTTCTGAGCGGTCGGTAGGCTAGAGCCTTGCTGAGGACAGATATTTTGCATTCATTTCATGTGGTCGCCGTTCTGTGGCTCTTTTCGGTCTTGCCGCTTTTTGCAGTTTTTGAAGTCAAAAAGTACAAAAAAAAAAGGAAACGTTAGATACGCTGGTTACGCATATGTTATAAAAATGCAATCAAATAAGTTGTAATGCCACAATTCACATCTTTTTTCGAGTTTTGGAAAATAACGTCCAGGCTAAGCTCGCACAACTCGATACTCCTAACTTTTGTGCCGATTTTCCATTTTCAGTGCTCCACAGGGCCATTGAGAGAAATCTAGAGCCTGGGGGCAAGAAATACGAACGGGCTGTATTGCGAAAAGGTCTTCGCTGCGTTTGAATATAATTTTTTCAGTGATTTTTGCTTGGTCTTCATCGGAATTGGACATGATTTTTTCAGAAATATTCGCATTTAGGCTTCACCTAACTCTATCATATAAAAAGGCGAATGCCAAAAAAAGGTCCTCACTAAAATTTGACCTAATTTTCGTTGAAATTTTGGTAGAAAAAAACGCATTTGGAACTATTCTCTGGAAGTTTAGGTAAAGACCAGACTAAAACAAGGTCTTCACCGATTTCGGACGCATATTCCTGACCAAGAATAATTAGCTTCTCATTGACTTTGAGTGTTTGGTGCTTGTTGAGCTCAACATTGAAACCATTCGGGCTCCTAAGTTTTGACGGGCCACCCAAAAATTACTGGTCCCTGGTATTCTTACTCTCTGTTCTTAACGGCCCTGGCCCTGCTCCTGAGTTGTAAGTCGGGCCGGACTTTTTGGGTGGGTTCGGGTCTAAAGTTGACAAAAATTTCGGGCTTATTTCGGGCCTGAGACGTTCTTTTTGTCTTAGATGCACAAAAATATAATCAAAATAACTTGGGAAAATTGCTAATTTTTTCAGACCTACGTTAACTTTCGGGTTTTTTCGGTCATGATTTGGGCTTCAAATAAGTTTTCGGGTTCGGGCCTGAACTAGTCGGCCCGTTTACAGCTCTGCCCTGCTCATCCTAGACAAAATAGTACTGCCAACCTGCCTTAAAAAGCGACCGATGAGCACCCATTAATTTACATTGGTCGCCTGTCTGGTAGTTTGGTGCTTACTTTTTTAGTGATAAAAGAAATGGCTACTTTTTTCGTGAGTTTCTAAGTGCATCGCTGGGGTTGCTTGGTGTGACAACTGTGACATTCCTTTGCATCATGCTCTCATCCACTAAAAAAAAGCGGGGTAATCCCAGACTCTTTCCCAGAGCGAGGTAATCCCGGAGCGTTTTGGAAGGTTGGCTTCTTACTTTGCGTGAGAGTTCTAACTCAAAGCTTTCTAATGCCACTTGCATGAACTCTTGAAACCTGTATCTTCAATGTTACTTGAGACGTCTTGAGAAACTTGGCGAGGCAGATTGGGAAAGGTTTTGTCAAAATTATCTCTTGATCACTAACGAAGAAAAAAAAAAATTTACGAACTTGCAGACAGCTAAGTCGGTTATTTTTTTTCGCAATATATATGAAGGAGTATTCGGCTATTTCGACTCTTTTCTGTTGGTGCCTGCGAAATTCTTATGTTTTGCGTGCGTTCGAGTCAGGGATGTTCGAGTTCGCCTTTATCCAGTGTTGCCACAGCCTGGAAAAGTCTTGGATTTTTTTTGCTTTTCTGGAAAGTCCTTGAATTTTGTTTATAAGTCGTGAAAAATATCTGTAAGGTTTTTCCGTGCTTCACCGGGACAAAGCTCACTTAGCCAATGAGCAGTGGCACAACCACGGGACTGAAATCCCCTCATAGCCAATTCTCTTAGAAATTTTAACCCCAAAATGCAAGCATCTAAACGTGCTTTGAACTAGATTTGTAAAGGGGGGAGGAGACTTGAAAGAACTAGGCAATTTAGTTCTTCAACCGGCTTCCAAATTTTTACAATTTACGTAGTTCTTTCAAGCGGCTTTAAAAAGGTGTGGAATGTGATGCGATATGCTTTAAGTGGCTATTTTTTCCGGAAAAGAAAAAAAAAATCGTCTGTTTCCAAAATGGGAAGTTTTTTAAACAGAAAAAAATAATTTTTAACTTTTAGTTTAAGCCTCCTCCCCCCCTTTTTGCAAAATCCTGATTGCGTTTCTGCGAGTGAGTCGTTAGAGGCGACAGGAGGGACTTTCCTTTGATTTTGGAGTAATAGAGATTAAATTAAATTTTAAGTCCTGTAGAAAGAGTCTTGAACAGCCCTAGAAAATGACCTAAAGAAGTCTTGGAATTTAATTATGCAGTTTCTGTGTCTATATCGACACTTTGTTTTCCTCCCTCGGAGCATTTTTTTCGTTTATAGTGACATTTGAAGCTTTTTTTAATTTAGAGCAACCCAAAACTTAAACTTAGCATATCCACATGCGAATTAAGGTACAATAGTACTTCGTGAGTCGTTTGAAGTAAACAGAAAGTTTTCACGGAGATGCGGGGTGTCCGCAAATGAAACCACACATGCGCACGTTGTGCAGTTGTTTGCCTTATTTTTCACGATCTTGTTTGCGTTTTTCATAGCCGAGTGTATGCCAAAACACGAAATCAAACGGCAGTGTTGAATAGAATAGGCATTGAACACTTGCCAGACCCTTGATTAAATTCAACTTAAATCGCGATCTAGGATCAAATTGTAGTGATTCAGCTATATATCGACACTTCGCCTATTTTGACTCTTTTTTTTTTTCATTTCCATGAGATATAGGCGAATTATATGTATATGTAATATCTTTAATTTTGCAGGCGAGGTGCGTTAGTAGATATGTTGCCAGATGATCACGATAAACCTTGGCAATTACAGCAAAACATGTATGAAAAAATTAGAGGCGGATATTTCAATCAAGTAAGTGTTGCACTTGCCGGGTGTTATTTGCAGCAAGCAGGGTTTTTGATGAAATAGAATTCGGGATTTTGTCCGTAAACACTCAGTAACAGCTTGGTCAAGAAAGATGGAGTAAAAACCAATCCAATACGATCGCCGTTGCTTAAAACACCCAATTGATTTTGCTTGCCGTCCTCGCCTAACACTTTAGAAGAAAAACATATGCGAATTACACATGATTGCAAAATCTGCAATGAAAAAAAACGTTCGAACCGGTGTCAGGTAGTCAGATTCCAACCATGCAGTTGCGGTGTTCCCAAGTTCCGTGTTTTATATACCGGTACCGAGTTTCATTTGAGGTGAAACTGTTTCAAATCGTTGCTATTGCTACAGACACAGTGTTTTTACCTTCACAGAGGCCGATCAAAGCGTTTCCCCGATTATTTGGCCTTGTTTCTAGATATGAAACAGTAATCCC
Organism: Trididemnum nubilum; assembly: GCA_963965965.1. Lineage (NCBI taxonomy): Eukaryota > Metazoa > Chordata > Ascidiacea > Aplousobranchia > Didemnidae > Trididemnum > Trididemnum nubilum. The sequence goes on along the minus strand of OZ014475.1, from coordinate 22,142,060 downwards.
GGGCTCGATTTCTTAAAATCCTTTTTGCGTGACATTTAGCAGTCTGAAAGAGGTACAATAGTTATGAAAAGAGGTGAAACGTTCAGAGGCCCAGAGTTCCTTGGCAGTTGACACTTCTTTCCGTAAAGGCTTTCACTGACCACATACTTTTTTTACCTTTACATAAAAAGTCGGCGGCATTGAGAATATATTTTACGTGTACGCAATGTGGTTCGAACATGCATAGAATTATTGTACTTACAGTAGTGTGTAAAGTAGAAAAGTTCCCAGACAGATCGCGTCAAAATATTAACGATCAAACGATAGACTCTTTATTAGTAGACTGGCAACTGGCAGTTTTGTTTTTTTTCTTCACGGTTCACTCTTTCTACAAATAAGTTATATCCAATCAAATCAGTCGAATATTTGTGATCGCAAAAAATGTTCGCTGCAAGAGCAAACTTGGTTTCTTCAATCCTCTTCTTTTTTTCTCCGCGGGGCTATTTTTAGTCTACTAAATAAAGAGTCTGTGGTCTAACAATCTCGCCTAAAAATTTTTGCACGCGTATGAGGCGCCCTTTGTGTACCCTAATTTGTGCAATGTTATTTTGCATATTTAATTAAATAGTCATTTTAATTAAGTATACAAAAATAAATAAACAAACAAAAAAAAACACGCGCAAAAATAAATAATTTTATGCGAACATTTTTGAATATTTATTACACCATAATTTGCGCAACGTTTTTTTTGCATACTTTATTAAATAGTCATTTTAATTAAATACACAAAAATATATGCCGCAAAATAAACCGTTTCAAAAATAAATAGACAAAAAATTGTTACACAGAAACTTTTTTGCGCAAAAATTTTGACACAAAAATTGTTGTTGCAAAAATAAATTCACAAAAATTTTTGTGGATTTATTTTTGCAACATCATTTTTTGCATCAAAATTGTTTGCATTACAATTGTTTGTGTCACAAATATTTGTACATTTACTTTTAATAGCAAAGAAACAACACACGCCGAAATAAATGCGCAACATTTTGTGACGCAAAAAACGTTGATGCAAAGTTTCTTGTCGCAAAAATAACGCGTGCAAACATAACTCGTCAAAAATATTTGACTATTTGGTTCAGTCCATAATAAGGGGTTGGAATCATGCGGGCCGGAAGGTACTGGCAAGGTACAAAACTGGAACTTCAAGACGAAAACTTTGGGATGTATGGCAGCCTATAATAAGGTACTAGCCCGCTTGTGAGACCTCTCGTTGGGCTGGGAAATGAAGGTTCATTCACCCGTACTTTCCCGCCCGCATAATTCCAACCCTTTATCATTATGGACACGAACTAAATAGTCAAATATTTTTGACGATTTATTTTTGTGTCAAGAAATTTTGCATCAACATTTTTTGCATCGCAAAATTTTGCACATTTATTTCGGCGTGTGTTGTTCTTTGCTATCGAAAATAAATGTACAAATATTTGTGACACAAACAAATGTAATGCAAAAAAATTTTGATGCAAAAAATGATGTTGCAAAAATTTTTGTGCAACAATTTTTTGTCCATTTATTTTTGCAACGGTTTATTCTGCGGCATATATTTTTGTATATTTTATTAAAATGACTATTTAATTAAATATGCAAAAAAACATTGCACAAATTAGGGTACACAAACGGCGCTCAATACACGCGCATGAAATGCGCTTCAGAAGCAGTGCTGCCGTCGAGTGTATGCTCTGTAGGCTTGACCTACCAACTTTTTTTTGCCAGGGTAGGTTCCCAATCGTATAGCCTCGTTACTCTCCTAACTTATTAATTCCCGTTGATAACCACCACAGGTTAGCGGAAAAATGCAACGACGTAACATGGCAAATTTTGGCGAAGACCTTTCCGTTTTTTTGTCTTAGCCTAATTTTGACGAAAAAAACACCGAATTGTATGTGCAGACCTTTTTTTCTGTTTGGTCTTACCCTAAATTCGACGAAAAAAATACCGAATTCTTGGTGAACTTAAGTTGCTCGAATTAAACGAGGACTAAAGGGGGTGTCTGAAGATGGGACAATCGCGTTAGACTAGATTGGCGTTGGTTTCGTCCCTTTTTGACCCATCCGTGCTAGAGATATTGTAGGCCTACTTGAAACACGAAGTAGTAGCCTTTAATGTTATAATTTCTATTGGCAACCCTGACGGTGATAGCCTTCGCGTCGTTAGCGACGCCATTCAAGTTCTAACCTAAAACAACGCTATTAGGCTAATGCTTCGATTTGCAAACATTTTGTTCGTTGAATGATGACTTCTTAAATGGAAATCTGCTACGATTTGAAAACTAGACCTGTTTTATGTTTCTCGCACGTCAACGATGCAAAGTTTTGTAACTAAAGTACGAAGTAACGTGTTAGAGAGCTACACCAAACTCACTCAATACCTTTCTCCTTTGACTAGCTGCACACTTGAATTAATGAGTTTTTCATAAAAGTTTATTGTTATAATGAATAAATAAAAAATCCGGGATGCGAAATAGTCTTTAAATCAATCTGAAAACTATTTTAGGGCCTTTCTTCAAAGTCGTATGATTGTTTCCCCACAGTCAATAATCAAAATTCAAAGGAAGGGGTTTGCAAAACGCAATTTACCCAAGTTACGCAGCTTAAACGCGTTTCACAAAAAATGACACTGTTTGCTTCAATCCTTGCTAGTCACTGCTGTCTTCCACGGCTCCAAGCACGATTAAATCAGTAACCGAGCAGTGATAACACATGGCAGATCGCCTTCTTCTATCACCCAAGAGCCGAAAATTAAAATACAAAAGTTGCTTTCTGGCAAACTAAAATCGTCTCGAAAAACAAATAAAGCAGAAGACTTAACACCAAAAGATGGCCCTAGTAGATGCATTAATTAACAGCTTATTTTTTTACAAAGGATAATTACACAGCTATTTAACTTAAGCGCAGATTAGACAATGACAAAACCTTTTTTTATTAAGTCACAGAATTGCGAAAAACTAATCATAATTAATCAAACAAAAATGCACGAAGATTAGGTTGTCTTCATTCACGTGGTGAGTACCGGGCAGATTATTTTTTTATGATTTTAACAGCTACTACATTGAGTCGTTTCGCTGCGCACTAATCAGTTTGGACATATACACACATTTGAATATACCACAGATCCGAGCTGGAAAAATAGTAGACTATTCGGTAGCCTAGGTAACAAGCGTCTAAGAACAAGCAAAAGAAAGGCTATTAGAGTAGTAGGCTATTGTTTGCAATTTAGTTTGAAAAGTTTTTGTAGGGTCACGAAATATTGTAAGCAAATAGAGAAGGCCTACTCAGGTAGTGGTAGCCTTATTATCAGGTATGATTTTATACTTTGCAGCCTAGTAATTAAAGCTTTATTGCTAGGCTAGACTGATTTAGACTGCAACGTACCTTGCAGCTTAATTTTTACCGAGATCGCTAGGCTACCAAACAGTCTACTCTTTTTATCAGCTCGGATCTATTGTGCTGACACGATCAAACTAATTAGTGCGCATCGAAACGACTCAATGCAGTAGCCCAATAGTGGCGTTGCTTCAAGTTAGAACTGGGGTGGCGTCGCTAACGACGCTAAGGCTATCAACGTCAGGGCTGCCAATAACAATTTTAAAATTAGAGGCCCAAACGTCCTGTCTGAAGTAGAATATCTCTGGAACGGGTTGGTCTAGAAGGATGCAGTCGACGCCAATCCAGTCTAATACGATTCGCCTAGCTTTAAATACCCCCATTAATTTGCTTTTAGTGCTTGTTTAAATTTGAACCCCTTGTACAAAAATCTAGTTACGTTACTGATCGAGCCTATTACCCATTTTTGTTTAGGACGGCAGTACGGTAATCAGAAGCTCCTAAGTTTTTACGTGCAAGCGTTTTATGCGCTTGTTCAGTAGAAGCGGCTTTACTATGGTTAGTGGTTTAGTTGATGCAATTCTGCTGTTTTTTTTTTGTTTTTGACTAATGAAAAGCATTTTTCAGCAGGAAGATGTCAAAAAGGATAATTCCTCGGAATGAACTGTTCTGCCAATACAGCAATTTTTTTGTTTGGTGACTTCCATATACACCGTTCGCTTTCTTTGCCTTTTGACGGATCTATTTGTTTTTCTGGAACTGAAAAATCTGTTTTAGCTATTGGAGTTTTCGATTGTCAATGGTATCAAAGCGAAACGCTGTAGCCCTATCTTCGGTTGTTTAGTTTTTGTTGTGCTATTTTATTTATTCCGCTGAACTGTTTAGAGTATACTTTCTTTGTTTGGGATGGTTTTCTCATTTCTCTGTGGTTTATTGGCTTCTAACCTTCCTGACAGTAGATAGTTTAGATTATAGTGCATTTTGAAATTACAGTGCCAAGTTCATCATGTTGACTTGGGTTTGCGCCATGTTGTAGAATGTAGATGATTAAAAATTGATTGATAACACTATATTTTGTGGAAAAATTGTACTTCTGGTTTCGCTTTTACTGCAGAGTACAAGTTTTTTTTTTTTTTTTGTCAAATTTCAAACCGTCGCATTGACTATTGCCTATTGGCTTACTGTATTCCTTAACGATAAAGAAATAAGATTAAATTTTGTTTAAGTAGAATGCTTTTGTCATGATTTAGATGAGACTCATACATTTTTGCATGTTTTTTTTGGAGGGATAGAATATTAAAGCCGCCGACCCAAGTGATCAAATGAGAACCCATCAACTGTGCCTCCTTTAATCGTTGAGCGCTTTTTTTTGTGGTAACTTATCTAAAGGCCAGAGGGGTCATTACATGCTTTTCGTTATTTACCGAACATTCGTTATGGTATTTCGTTCATATTCGTAATTTGCTGTTCATATGCGGCAATTCGTGATTCATATTCGGTATTCGTTATTCATATGAGTTATTTGAAGTTTTTTTTCGAATAACACATTTTTGTGCTGTAACGAATAACGAATCGAATGCTATTACATGCTCTGTTCCTAACAGAAAGATGCATTCGAAAAGAATGAAATTACTTCGTTACAATCAGTTATCATTGGTTGGAATTGTTCAGTAATGTTATACACCACAATTATTTCATCGCTTGGACTGCTGTCAATTAATAAGCTTCGGTCATTTATTTGTTACAAAGAAAAAATATCACTGGTAGAGTTTCATTAACTGAAGCCAGTTCTTCAAAAATAAACATGAAAGAACGTGAGTGAAAGGGGTAAAAGGCCGAGCGCGGAAACTTAGATATTTATCGATTTGATAGTAAAAACTCCTTTTTTTCACTGGAGCATTATTTTAATCCTGCTAAAACTAATATCAAATTGTGGAACGAAAGTACTCTATCTGTTAATGCAGCTGGAACTTGAAAAAGTTGGGCGATTTCAAAGCTGTGCTCATTCTTTTTTTTTTTTTTCAACGACGATCAAATTTTATTTAGTGCCAAATAGTTCTGTGATTGTTTATCAAATACCTTTTGTATTTCTTAAAGCATTTATAAGAATACTGCGTCAAAGTTTACGTCGTAAAGTTTGATCGAATTCGTTAAGAAATGATTTAGCTTTAATCAACAGCATTCGATGAATTTATTAATTTGCGTGAATGGTAGGCTACTATGCTATTATGTCGCATATATTTTTTTGATTAAGTTTTGTGTTATCAAGGGGAATAACCTAGCCTAATCCAAAGTTAGTTGCTATCAGCAATTTTTATGTCGTTAAATTTTGGTATATCGTATTTTTGGCAATAATGATCTTTCCTACAACATCTATCAATTTCTTGTCTAAGACAATATAAACATGCAAAACGATAAAAACGTACCGGTATTTGCTTTTTTTTCAACTTTTTATACTAATCAAAAATAAAATATCGAGTCAAGACTGATAAAAATAACGTTAACAAATGGTGTATAGACTTCAGCGTATTTGCATAAAATGACGTAGTAATCGAATATTCGCTATTCGTTATTAATATAATTTGAGCATATAATACCAAATAACGAATAGTAAAACAATATAAAATTGCGAATAGCGAACATTCGATGGTAGTGGAATTTTTTGTCGCAATTTCCGAGTGGTTACTGCCGGTTATTCGTTATTTTTGAAGCAGCTAATACCATTTTTTGGTATTTTTTGAATAACGAATATTCGTTAAATAACGAAGAGCATGTAATGACCACCAGGTCTCCACTACGTTCTCCAGCGCATTGCTATGATTTTATGGTGTGACAGTTCGTTTCACCATGCCGTCATTTACAAGAAACGACCCTAGTAATTCGAATTTTTTATAATGACTTTCTAATGATTTGTCTTTGTTGTAATGAATCTCCATCTTTCCCCTCAAAGCGTTAAATAACATGTTTGAAAATTTTATTATGTTTTATCGTTATAAAATGAGAACATTTCATAGAATCGACCACTAAATAACGTTTTTTCAATGTTTCAGAGAAAATAATATCCTTGAAGGCCCTGATAAGCAGTACAGTAACCAAGTGAATGAAACGACCTCGATCGCACGATCAACTCCCAGCAAATAGGCATTTTAGGGGGTAAATCATCCAGCCAATTCCGGTAGTTTACAATAGCTAAAATCGAAATAAAATTTTTGAAATTTTATGCTCTCATTTTGGAGCTGCGGTTGCGAAGATATTTAAAAGTTTTAGAAACCTTGAATCTATTTTCTCGGCTTGAAATTCCAAAGAAAAAAGAGAGAACAAAATTAACTCTTCTAGTTACACCACGTGACCAATTCAATTTCGGTAAACTCCTTTTTCTGGAAGTTCAGGCTGGGAGAATATCTTTGCAACCGCAGATCCAATATGAGAACAAAAAATTTCAAAAGTAGTATTTCCATTTAAGCGATTGTAAACTACCGGAATTGGCTGGATGTTTCATCCCTTTTGAGGCAAAGAATGGAGCGAAAAACTTGTCGGCGATTGAGAAATTGTTAAAAGTACAGCGTTTTCCATCGCTTTTGATCGTAGAATTGCGTCAAGTTCATCATGCAATTTGAATTTTGAAAAAATATCAAGTGTGAGCAAAGTTATCCTATTTTTTGTGACAATGTTCGGCTTTTTCCGTATGAAAGAGGAAAAACGGAAGATTTGGGAACCACTTTTGTCTCCATTGTCTGCTTTACAATGTAACGAATTTTTAGCAAATTTCCTGTTTTATTCTGCATAAACAACACGGGTGCAATATGGCTGATGATGCGATGTCTTGTGGACCATTGAATTAGTTCTGCATATATTAATATTGTATTCGCATTTTGTGAGTTGTTTACCCCTGTCTTTTACTCACTGGTCCCCATAGGTGGGCAAGTTAGTGCAAAACGTTAGCTTCGTTAACCACTAGTCCGTCAACAAACTTCACACATCCGTTAACGTTAATCCGTTATTTTCAGCTTGAATTCACGGAAATTAATAAAGTCCGTTAATTCGTTAACATTTTGCGTGTAATTTACATTTCATTTTATTCACTCGCTTCTAGAACACGTATTGACGCTGTTGAGCTGATTGTAAGGAAAAATTTATTGCTATGGTGGTCTTTTTGTGTTATGGAAGTTACATTTTAAAGTCTAATCTAATTTCAAGAAAAAATAAGCTCAAATGCACTAACGAAGCTGCGATTGGAAAATCTTTGGAAATTGCGTACAGCGATAATTAAAAGACCTCTGAGGCTGCAGCTTATTATTTGCCACAAAAAAGAGCTCCTTTCTTCGCCTTCTTCGATAAAACTCGTGCCAATACGCAACAAGTGCTACCAGTGCAAACTGATTTGTACTGGTACGATGAATGAATGGTGCAAGATATTAGCGATAAAAACCTTAACGGAAGTTAACAGAACTTAACGGAAGTTAATTTAGTCCGTTAACATGAAAAAACTTTTTAACGGATTAACGAGTTAATGAAAAAGTTAGCTTCGTTATAAACGATTAACGGACTTGTGCCCACCTCTGCTGGTCCCCTTTACTCCTTGCCCAATAGGGTGGTTCAAAAATACACTTTTGTTTCAAAATCAAGAGGGGACCCCCTAAATTTGTTAAAATTCATGACAAAACGCCACACAAAAAATTTCAGCTCGATCGATTGAGAATAGGCCGAGTAAATTCATTTTTAAGTTTTTGGAGGTATCGGCGGCTTTTTTGGGGGGGGGGCAAAATAACATTAGCGATAATAACTTTTGATTTATATGTCGCATAATTACGTGTGACTACTTAAAATTCGCGGAATGACCGCAGCTTTCCACTTATAGCAAAACTATTTCTGTGTTGTGACACGATCAGCTTTTTCAAACACTAAAATGTAACGCCAACCCACCAGAAAACTACGGTAATCGATCAAATTATGCACTCCTATTTATGAAAAAATTGTGTGGCGAAATAAACGATCAGTGAGTCTCAACAAATCAAATTGTTTAACGACACCTCATCAACCATTAGCTTAAGCAAAACTAGATACCGCCCATTGGCGTAGCCAGGATTTTTGATTGGGAGGGGGGGCAGACCACAAATTACATGCAATGACGTCATCGGAAACTTCGAAAAAGGAATTTTTTTTGGAGGAAACGATATCGCAGAATGGAAGATCAGAAGCCGTGGCGCGTAACTAGGAACTCGTTCAAGGGGAGAGGGCTTAAAACCCATAGGTGGGCAAGTTAATGCAAAACGTTAGCTTCGTTAACCACTAGTCCCTTAACAAACTTCACACCTCCGTTAACGTTAATCCGTTATTTTCAGCTTTAATTAACGGAAATTAATAAAGTCCGTTAATTCGTTAACATTTTGCGTGTAATTTACATTTCATTTTATTCACTCGCTTCTAGAACACGTATTGACGCTGTTGAGCTGATTGTAAGGAAATATTTATTTTTATGGTGGTCTTTTTGTGTTTTGGAAGTTACATTTAACAGTCTAATCTAATTTCAAGATAGAAATAAGTTCTGTTATGAAACGATCGCGTGGCCCAGAGGAGCTCTAAGGCCTTCACCGGTTTGGTCTGCTTTGCTAAAATAACCAGAAAACTTTTCAACTAAAATATGATATTGTATTTAACAGAAATAAAAACAGACTTCCACACGGCATAAAAAAATAACTGAAGTTTTGGTACGTTGAATTAAATTAGAAAACTAAAATTGCCATGTGTTGACAGTACGCTTGAAAATTAGGAATGAAATTAAAAACCAGGTGTCGGGTCAGTCGTTTCTTTCTTTAGAGATTGCCATCAGCAAAAACTAAAAATCGCAGTAACGTAAACAAAGAATGATCAAATTATATGCAAATAAGGTGTAATTTTGCGACGCAGCAAGCTGAAATATCCTGCTGCTCGCAACAACGCATGAAGGTGAAAATTCGAGTCTTGGGGTGAAAAAATAACCCTGTAACGAAACACAACACAAAGATATAGGTTCGATTCTAGGTAACTACAAGTAAAAAAGGACTGTGCTGAAACATCGCGGCCCCTTGGAACCGACAATAATCATGAGGTTACAATAAACAATTAGTAAAAGCACTGTCTATAACATAACGGTGTCTGTCAAATCAGGTGACAAAAAATCTAAGACAAAAATATATGTATATATAGAAAGTGCAACACACAGTTCTGTAAATTAATTAACGATTAAATGCTAACGACAATCAAAGGTTCCTGACCCAACATAGATAAAAGATTTGGCGAATTCTTATAACAGCGACCAGTATCAGTATATTTAGCACAGGATCCAGCGGAGGACAGGCAGAAATACAAAAGCACGAGATCACAAAACAGGATTATGGTAAACATATTTACGCATACATTACACCTTTTTAATATTCGAGCAAACGAAAAACTACAACACAAACAAAGTCAAACAGGAGCTATCTTTGATATATCCCGCAAGATATATTCAATCGAACAAGAGTCTGCTGCTGCTGTGCCCTTGCCAATTACTGCCACCGTTACACGGCGAACAATTTCGGACCCTTTGCGGATCTGAGGGTGTAAACAATGTATTCGGCCCAGCCGGTAAGCCCCTTTATGACGGAGGTCCTCACTATCGCCCACCAGAACAAGTTGCCCAGGGACAAGATTAGTTTTTAAAGTTCTCCATTTATTACGACCTTGAAGGGAAGGAATGTATGATCTCATCCAGCTAAGCCAAAAACGATGAGCCAGAGAAGAGTTGTACAAAAAATCTTTTCGAATGTCTCCTTTGTCATGGTACTCGCAAAGGGGAGTGTTGGGCGACAAATGTTGGCCCAAAAAGGACGACGGTGTAATAGGGGACAAGTCATTAGGATGGTCGCTCACTGTGGTGAGAGGTCTATCGTTAACAATGCGCACTGCGTCCGCAACAAACGTTTGTAATTCGATTAAAGAAGGTAAGCGGCGAGTATTTCCAATGGTTTTGTTAAGTGCGCCTTTAAACAACTTGACCATTATCTCCCAACTTCCACCTTGGCTCGGGGCGTAAGGTGGAATGCGAACCCAAATAATGTTACATTTACGTAACGAATTATGAAATTCTGTAGATTTAAGCAAGTCCGGTAAACGATCGGCCGCAGCGCAAAAGGTGGAGCCATTATCCGAGTATATGGTATCCACAGCTCCGCGCAAGTTTGTAAAACGCGAAAAAGCAAGGAGGAAGCTATTCAAATCGAGACTAGTGACTACCTCCACATGCAGGCAGCGGGTGCATAAGCATGTAAAGAGTAGGCCCCAAGCCTTGCAAGAGCTACGTCCAACTCGAAAGTGAAAAGGTCCTAGATAATCCAAGCCGCAAAACTTAAACGGTTTATTGCACAAGGCAACTCGACACTCTGGAAGATCCGCCATGAGCTGTCGAATCGGCTTGGCTTTACGTAAGCAGCAAGGTCCGCAATCAGCGATAAAATGTTTCACATTTACTATGCCATGAATTATCCAGTAACGCTGGCGCGTCTTCATTAACGTGTAAGAAGGGCCAGCATGTCCGCAATTTACATGTTCAAAAAGAATTATTAAACGTGTCAAAGGGTGCCTTCCCGGTAAAATGAGAGGGTGTTTGGTGTCGGTAGGGAGCTCTGCATTCTCTAGCCGACCATCGACACGTAATAGCATATCATTTCCGACGCAGGGGCGCAGGTTTCTCAAAGTTTTCAATTCCTTTACTTGCCTTTTTTCATCGGGGCTGTTTACGTTATTTACTCTCCGTTTAAGGAAAGTTTCAAAATCGTCCGGCGAACCTTTGCTTAAGACGTCAATGGCGGCCCCGAAGTTCTGTGACTGAACGTATTTTACCGCTTTAATGAGGGCGCGATCCAAAAAATCAGCATTAAGGTCCGGTTTTTTAAACGTTGTTCCTCGAAATTTGGCAGTGACATATTCTGCAAAGGCTACGAGATAAGCCAAGCGCTTTTTTAAGGTGTACAGGTCACTAGCAGTAATAATGATTTGATCTAGGCCATTTTCGCCTTCATCACGTGATTTCTTTTCGAGTAGGGCCATGCAAACAACAGGCACACACTTCGACCCAGCAACACTCACCGGCTCGTGCCGAAGGAAGACAGGCCCCCCCAACCACAAATCAATACACTCAGGGTTCTTACCAATAACATCGCGGGTACCGACGTCAGCAGGATTCTGTGACGTATCAACGTACTTCCAAACATTACCAGGAGCAACTTGAAGTATTCTCTCTACTCGACGCTTAACAAAGCGAGAGAGGTTCAAGTCCGGGTTTGTCAGCCACCCAAGAACAACTTGGGAGTCTGTCCAACAATGCAAACTACAATTCAGATCTTTCAAAGAGTCTTTAGCCTGTAACAACAACTCGCTACACAATTTGGCGGCCTCAAGTTCTTTACGTGAAATGATCCAGTTAGTCTGATGCGACAAAACTAATTTAGATTTGCCAAGAATAAATTTTACCTCCGGTTTACAATCAGCCAAACTCCGCAAATGGACGACACAACAAAGAGCCGAATTCGACGCATCACAGAAACCATGCAGTTGATATTTGACTTCAGCATTATCACACGAATATTCAGGCAAAATATTACGAGAGATAAAGAACTTTCGAAGCAAAGTTGAACTCTCTAACCACCTTTTCCAACTATGCTGAATGTCGACAGGAACCAAATCATCCCAGCCAGCGCTCACAGCGGTAGCTTTTTGCAAAATTAACTTACCCCCGAGAATGTAAGGTCCAATCATGCCTAAGGGATCAAATTGACTAGCCAGCTGGCTGGTCATCTCGCGCCTCGTAGTAGCATGAGAAAACTCTTTAACATTAATCCGAAAATTATCATTTTGAGGGTCCCACGTTAATCCGAGGGTTTTCGAATTAGGAAGGGGATCTGAACAAAGGTCAACTTCTTTAAAACAGGTAGCAAGATCAGAAGGAGAAACAAGGTTCAAAATTTCCTTGGCATGACAATTCGCTACCCACTTACTCAACTTAAAACCCCGGCTATTAAATAGGGCAATTCCTTCCTCAGCAACAACTTGGAGATCCTTAAGCGAGCAAGCAGCCAACAACAAGTCATCCATATAACAATTATTAGTCACAGCATTTAAAGTCAATTGACAAGCATTGGTAGGATTTTCCTCAGCTAAACGCTTCATAGCTAAAAGAGCTATAAAGGGACTAGAATTTACCCCCCAAACATGGCGGGTAAAGCGATAAATTTGAGTATCAGTATTATCAAGATCATTATCTTTAAACCACACCAAGCGAAATAAATCCCGCTGATCGGTGGGGATTTTAATCTGGAAAAAGCATCTACTCAAGTCTGTAACACAAGCATATTTACCCATGCGAAACCGAGTCAACACTTCCACTAATCCATTCAACAAGTTTTCACCAGCCAACACCAATTGGTTCAAACACACACCATTAACAGTAGCTGCGCCGTCATAAACCACACGGGGTTTAACCGATTTGGTCACGAAAAAAGGTAAGTGCCAAGTAGGTTTTTTGTTAATTGAACACTCAACGGGTTCGATCCATTTTTGAGATATCAATTCATGAAATGTATTAGTGAGAGTTTGCCTCATTTGAGGATTACGCAAGGCGGTCTTACGCAATGACAGCGTGCGATTTAGTGCAATATCATAGTTGTCGGGCAAGATTTCAAGTTTTTTTGATTTGAGAGGGACGGGGATTTCGTACCTGCCCTCATCTACCACTTTGATATTGGGTACAGTCAGTTCATGAGCAAGTTCTTCATTTCTTGATGGTTGAACCATCTCGTCCTGAAGTTCCAGTTCAGACAAAGCCTTTTTTAGGGCAGCGTTTTCCTCTTTTAACTTCGTGCAGTCACAAGGGGCTGCGTTTACAGGGGCTTTAGATTGAATGTTAACCCTTAAAGTAGATAATGAATTTGAAGAGCTCGTATTAGCATTTATTTTCCCTCCACTTGCAATGGGCCCCAGACGCGTGAGCACATAATTCGGCTCCTCCGGATCCGCGCCCTCGCGCTCCTCAAGGACGGCCAACAACGACTTGTCGGCCTGACCAATCAAAACGTCGACGTGCGCCCTGCCCGGAGCAACAGGAATGTGAACTCCTTGAAAATGTTTTAGCGTCGTGGTGTCCACCGCATGCGGAAGAGTATTGACATCATCAGAAAATTTGGGGACCACAAGGGCATCCCTAACCATGAATTCTTCACCACTGTGAAGAGATTCCAATTTAAAGTTAGTGCGGCCCCCGCTCGCGACGGGGAGATCTGCAAGAGTCCGAAGACTTACCGCAGGGTCAGGCGTTACTTTTAGACCAAGCTCAGATTTTAAATCGTCCGAAATAAGTGTCGCTTGAGATGCCGTGTCATGTTGAGCATACGCGAGGGTTGATTTTCCCGTCAAGGAATTTGCAATTTTTACGGCACTAGTGCGAAGCAAGATTATGCTATTTTCATGAGCGCTAATTTTGTGCACATTTAAGCTCTGTTTGTCATTCTTTTCATTTTCAACGGGAGTAGAATAGGGACCGGTCTTTACGCTTTCTCCGGCGTTCGATCCTTCCACGTAGTAGTCGTGTAGCGCGCCTGAATGTTTATTTTGACAATTAGGACTACATTTGCGACACTTAGAGGGGTGAGGACAGTCGCGAACAAAGTGTTCCAATGACAAACAATTTAAGCAACGTTTGGCGTCCATCACAGTTTGCCTTTTAAGTTTATCAGAATAGGATTTGAAAACTTCGCAATCCGCCAGAAAATGTTTTAATTCAGGTCGCATGCACACAAAGCATGTCGGTGCAGGTTTATCTTTAGCACGTTTATAGTCAAAGGTCTTAACATTAGCCGCGTTGTTTTCATGCTTAGCAGGACGAACAGAATTAGAAGATGTTGACGAACTATCACTTTTAGTACGCTTTTCCGGTCCGACGGTCGTTTGACGAACTCTATAGGTCTTAGAACCAGAAGACTGTGCATGTTCTTTATCGTCAGATTTAAAAAATGCCTGCGCGTATTCAGATGTCATCATGTCAATTTCATGCGCTACAAAGTCTCGCAGAGAATCGAAGCCAGGACGACTCATATTTAACCCTTTTTTATCGAGATAATCAAGGTAGCGCCGCTTTAACAAATTAGGCAAACGACTTGCGGTGTCAATAAGTAATTGTCCGGAAAGTTTATCCACCTCGTCATGAGCAAACGCATAGACCTCAAGCGTATTGAGATCCTCATTGTACATTTTCATTGAGCTAGCATTAAAAGCCACTTACGTATAGCAATTATTTTTGGTTCTGAGGTCAAGCCCCCCGAAACGCCATATCTTTGCCTGAGGCGTCCGAGCGCTTTTTCGATACGTTGGGAGGTAGTTATACTTTTCATGGGGGCACAGAAAAGGTTCACCATCTCGCGCGGTTGACCAACGCAGGACGCCCTCAGAACTTCGAGCCTCCGTTCATCATATGGGCTCTCGTTCATGAGCCGGCGAATCTGGTTTTCATAGAAGATAAACGCGATATTCTGGCCATCATAACCGATTTGAGACGCAAGATTAATGTACTCATTGCGTCCTTGTCTCTGAAGGTATTCATGCAAAGCCGTTTCATTATTTGAAGGTGCGCTAGAACGTCGTTGATCAAAACGCATTTTAATTTCGTCATCAGGTGCTGAGTTAATTCCCGCTCTCGTGTCACGATCACGAGGACGAGCATCAGTACAGGAATCAAAATTCATATTGCAAGTGAAATGCGGTTTAGTTTCGACGCTTTCATTTTGCCAATTTAAAGAGGGATTCTCAAAATCTTTTAACATCTGTTCTTTGTAGGATGCGACTTTT
The DNA here is from genome assembly GCA_963965965.1 of Trididemnum nubilum. Classification (NCBI taxonomy): domain Eukaryota; kingdom Metazoa; phylum Chordata; class Ascidiacea; order Aplousobranchia; family Didemnidae; genus Trididemnum; species Trididemnum nubilum. The sequence goes on along the minus strand of OZ014475.1, from coordinate 22,126,842 downwards.
GCAGTAACGAAAGGATTCTGCTGTACAGTGTCAGTTAAATTAATCGCTGGTTTTGCGATTTTGATTTTGGGCTCAAGTTTACAGCGTTTTTTTTTGACTTTAAAACTACTTTCGCCAGGCCAACGTGAACGCGTAAATGATTTTGATACGCTTCCGATTTTAGAGCCTCGCTCAGAGCAAGCAAGCATTTTTTCCTCGGCTTCAAGATTCGCAGTTTCTAAACGTAACTTTATCGAAGCTTCTTCGGCCTCAAGCTGGGCCTTACGCGCTTCCGCCTCAAACTGGGCCTTACGCGCATTAAGTTTATTAAGTTGTTCAAGACTTTGTAATTCAGCCTTTTTACGTTCCAATTCGATACGTTCAAGAACAGAAGAAGTATTAGAAGTCCCACTAGCATTCGTAGTGGTCTGAGAGATGCTATCCCTAGGATCAACGTCATCCTCACCGGAATCATTAAGCAACGATGGGTTCGAGGATTTGTGGCAAAAAAGCAACTCACTGCGTTTATAGATTTTAGCGCATTTATCAAAATAATCTGCCATATTTTCCGACAGTTGATGGAGCACGGTGGCATCATTTATATTTTTTAACCCATCGCAGAAATTATCGTACGCATCTTGAATCAGCGCAAATTGAAGCGCATCAGTAGCAAAATTGCCTCCTGATGTTCGATCAGGGGCTTTCACAAAATCTTTCATTTTAACCATAAGTTTACGTCGCATTGTAAGTAGTTTTCGAGAAGGGTCTCCAGGGCCCACATCCACATAAGATTTTGATGCTCCCTTGGGCACACACAACTCGTTACTTGCAGTAGGTGGGTCAGGATAATTTTGCCCACTAAAAAATCTATTATCTAAGCATTCGGCAGACTCAGCAGCAGTAGACTCTGCATTCACTGCAGGATTACTGAATAAAGCGTTTGGAGCGTTAGTTAAGCCTTTTCCAAGTGATAGGGCAGTACCTACACATTCATTAGGCGAAGCTTGGTCACCACCAGCATGGTCGGTATTTTCCATAACCAAAGTAAACAGTAAGTCTCGATATTAACGGTACTATAACAAGCACAAAAAGCAAAATACTGTAAAGCAGTACCTTAACGAAGATACAGTTCGTCAGCCGACAAATTCCAGATTGCCACAGTCTAGGATGGAAACGGATAACGATGTTCCTTGAATGCAATAGACGTAACGTCGACGAGAAATTTGGAGGACAGAACCAAGAGAGCACAATTTGTACGACGAAGTAGGTTACAGTCTCCAACAGCAGGTGAAGTGCCTGGAATTGGCCACTTCCGAGGAAAGCGATGACGCACGTCCAGTCCAAAGGAAACGATCGTGAAGAGCCGTGCAGCAAACTAGAATCGTCCGACAAACACAAGCAAAGGTGGCGCTTCTCCAACAGCAAATCAAAGACTTTCCGCAAAATTCCCAGTTTCCAAGTTCTTGCCAGCTTCCAACAGATATTACCATATGCAGTTATTTTTTTCTTTTATGTTATGAAACGATCGCGTGGCCCAGAGGAGCTCTAAGGCCTTCACCGGTTTGGTCTGCTTTGCTAAAATAACCAGAAAACTTTTCAACTAAAATATGATATTGTATTTAACAGAAATAAAAACAGACTTCCACACGGCATAAAAAAATAACTGAAGTTTTGGTACGTTGAATTAAATTAGAAAACTAAAATTGCCATGTGTTGACAGTACGCTTGAAAATTAGGAATGAAATTAAAAACCAGGTGTCGGGTCAGTCGTTTCTTTCTTTAGAGATTGCCATCAGCAAAAACTAAAAATCGCAGTAACGTAAACAAAGAATGATCAAATTATATGCAAATAAGGTGTAATTTTGCGACGCAGCAAGCTGAAATATCCTGCTGCTCGCAACAACGCATGAAGGTGAAAATTCGAGTCTTGGGGTGAAAAAATAACCCTGTAACGAAACACAACACAAAGATATAGGTTCGATTCTAGGTAACTACAAGTAAAAAAGGACTGTGCTGAAACAAGTTCAAATGCACTAACGAAGCTGCGATCGAAAAATGTTTGGAAATTGCGAACAGCGACAATTAATAGACCTATGAGACTGCAGGTTATTATTTGCCACAAAAAAGAGCTCCTTTCTTCGCTCTCTTTTATAAAACTCGTGCTAATACGAAACAGGTCTTACCAGTGCAAACTGGTTTGTATCGGTACGATGAATGAATGGTGCAAGATATTAACGATAAAAACCTTAACGGAAGTTAACAGAACTTAACGGAAGTTACTTTAGTCCGTTAACAGAACTTAACGGAAGTTAATTTAGTCCGTTAACATGAAAAAACTTTTTAACGGATTAACGAGTTAATGAAAAAGTTAGCTTCGTTATTAACGATTAACGGACTTGTGCCCACCTATGCGTTAAACCAATAGTTGAAATGCGAAAATCTCTAAATTTAGAGACGTGCTTGAGTAAAGAAGTGTACTGTAGGCCTAATACAAAGCGAAGCCCCCAGCCGCCTGGCGATTTTTCGTAATTTTTTAAAGAAGAAAGCTATTTTAATACCATTGGATCACATTTCGCACGTCTATTCAGAACCATTTGAAAGTACTAGATTTTTAGGATTTGAAAGCCAATTGAAAAAATTAAGTTGTTAAGTCCTCCTTTTGCTTGCAATTTAAGTCCCAAAACTAATTTTAAAATCTTGCATTTTGGGGTTAAATTTTGTAAGTGATTTGGCCCAGGCAGGGGGAAGTAAAGTACAGTGTCTCCTGCAATATTTTCGCAGTAAATAACAATCCGGTCGGATATTTTCCTTAGAGATTATTATTTTGTCATAAAAACAACCAGTTATAGGAGTACATATGCGGCCAGGGGGCCCAGGTCCTCTCAATTCAAAATTTTGTTCAATGAGCATTCTCCTTACTGTAGCTAATTTTTTTCAAAAGTATTTTGTTGCATAAAAAGTGGCGAGATGGAGGTGAATTGTTTTTGAAAAACGTAGGTACAATAGATAGTTTCGCCTACAAAGCATGTTATTGCCCGGGCCGCATTTACGTTGAGTTGGGCTCCTGACACATTGGGAAGAGCAAAAAACCTCTTATCTGAGCGTGGGGCCCCTGGCACTGTGCCATATGGTAAATCCTCCCTGATTATTGCATTACGTTTATAAAAAGGTTAAATGAGGGCCTGAGTTAGCAATTTTTAGGATAAAACCTTTATATGTAAATACCTGGTAACCACGGCATGGTATGGAATGAAACGGATCGGTATGGAATATGGGTTTGGAAAATGCCGAGAAGCTAGTCGTGCAGAAGTCACGCAGGCAGCCGCAATCAAGCGTAACAGTACGTCGCTTCCGTAAGCGAAAAAGCTGCTGCCATGTAATTGCTATCCCACAGGCTGGCATCTCCGCCCCAACCCTAACTGTAATGCAAGGTTTTCAAGCAAAAAAAAGATTGCTCCATGCATTTTCTTTCCCCTCTTCTGAGTACTGCGTCTATACTCCGTATACTTCCATTCCACTCGTTCGTAACCCAAGTGCGAATCTGCGATGGTTGGAAGGTGACCACTACACTACGCCAATCGCAACAATGCAATGTCAAAATGCTGTATTTAAATTAAATGTATGAGAAAAAGGCAATACAGGGTTACGCTTGATTGCGGTTGCTTGCGTGACTTTTGAATAACTAGCTTCTACTTTTCACACCTAGGTACGTTTAAACCGGAAGCAACGCGTAATATGTATTTTACTTTTGCAGCGTTAAGCGTACCGTTGCAAGTAGGCCTAGTGGCTCGCGAAGGTAAGCAGCATGGTACAATGCATCTCATCCCAAATTTGAAGCACTATCACAATGACCTATCATAAAAGTTCAATCAGCATGAAAATATCAACCATAGGCTTAGCCAAGATTTTTGATTGAGGGGCCACCCAAAACGCAAACCACATCCAATGACGTCATCAGAAATTTCGAAAGGTGGGATTTTTTATGGGACAAACATACTGTAGAATGGAAAATCAGAAGCCGGGTCTGAGTGTGTGGCACATAATCATGATTTTGCTAAAGGGGTAGAACTTCGACCAAAAGCTATGAAGTTTTCCCAAAAAATCTAAATCGGAAGACGACGTGGGCTAACTATAGTGTAACTAAAACGGGTCGCAGATGGGGGTCTGCGGGCAAAGGCCCCTGCCACTAGGCTATTTTTTGTAATCTTTTGGAAAGAATTGCTATTTTAATTTAAGTGCCACTTGGATCACATTTCGCACGTTTTTAGAGCCATTTGAAAGAACTACATTCTTCAGGTTTGAAAGCCAATTGAAAAAAAATCAGATTGTTTAGTCCTGCATTTACTTACATGTCAATCCCACCATACGTTTAAAATCTTGCATTTTAGGGTTAAATTTTGTAAGGGACTTGGTCCAGGCGGGAAGAAGCAAGGTGCATTGCCTCCTGCAAAATTTTCAGAAATAAATAATAATTCACTCGAAGATTTGCCTTGAAAATTTTTGTCTTGAAAATAAACAGTTTTAGGAGTACATGTACTACCAGAAGGCCAAGGTTGCACTAAAATTTATTTTTTAAAAAATATTTGTTTCGTAAAAACTGGCGAGGTGCAGGGGATTGTTATTTGAAGTTGGTGCAATAGATGGTTGCTGATCATATTTGTGCATTACGTTCATGAAATGGTTATATAAGGGCCTGAGGCTGCAAGTTTTATGACAAAACCTTAAATTTCTCCCGGGTTATACTTTTAAATTGGTTGGCAAGAATTTGAATTAAGGGGGCCCGGCCCCCTGGTAGTCAATATTAATATTATTGTTAATTATTACTGTTGTACGCGAAAATGCTAAAAGAAAGTAAAACTGAAGAAACAATAGGCTTTGCTGTCATCATATTTTTCATCGGTGGCATTTTAATAGGCCAGGCCCCCTCTGGCTAAGCCTATGATATCAACCACTTAATCACCAGACATTAGGTTTACCGGTATTCTCAGAGTTTAATGATTGCAAGTTCGTAGTCACTAACTATGAAATTAGGCATAGTCAAACTGCCAAAAACTTTTTTTAAATAACAAAAAAAGCTTAAACGCAAAAAAAAACAACAACAACAAATTTAGCTCAATCAAGGATAGAAAAGTAAATACAAATCGTTGTTGCGATGGAAAAGTTTTGTCACTCGGCAAATTGTTGTTCTCAAAATAAAAGTTAAGCCAGTCAACATCAATGCAGTTGCAAACTGCAATGAACATATTCTATGATCTGATGATGCAATGCCTACATTGTTTGTGCAGAGCTCATGACGGAATTACCTATTAATTTGTCGACAGATCATCAGCTGCAAAACACTTCCACATATTTTTAGTTATCACTATTCGAGTACATTTTTCTGTAAAAGTTATGGGCAAAATCTAGTATGGAATTGGTATGGAAGTATGGAAGATTGCATCCATTCCATTCTTGAAATCTTCCATTTCATCCCATTTTCCAAGTAGAAGCTAGTCATGCAAAACTCATGCTCGTGCTATTGTCTTTTTTTCAAACATTTGGTTTGTATACGACATTTTGTCATTGCATTGTTTTAAGCTGCGTAGTGTAGTGGTTATCGTGCTCAGCTTCTAACCATCGCACCCGGGTTCGATTCGCACTTGGGTTGTGTGGAATGGAAGAATCGGAGTATAGATGCAGTACGCAGGAACTGGGAAGGATATGCGCAGAGCAATGCTTTTTTTGCTTCAAAACCTTGCATTACAGTTAGGGTTGGGGCAACGATGCTAGCCTGAGGGATAGCAATTACGTAGCAGTAGCTTTTTTGTTTACGCAAGCGACGTACCATTATGCTTTAGTGCGGCTCCCTGCGTAAGTTTTGAACGACTAGCTCCTCGTCATTTTCCAAGTAGAAGCTAGTCATGCAGAAGTCACGCAGGCAATTGCAATGAAGCGTAACGGTACGTCGCTTTTATAAGAGAAAAAGTTGCTGCCACGTAATTGCTATCCCTCAGGCTGGCATCTCTGCCCCAACCCTAACTGTAATGCAAGGTTTTGAAGCAAAAGAAAAAGATTGCTCTTTGCACTTCCTTTCCCTTTCCTGCGTCTATACTTCGTATACTTCCATTCCACGCGTTCGTAACCCATGCGCGAATTGAACCCGGGTGAGATGGTTGGAAGCAGAGATGGAGTCCTCGAGGACGTCCTTGGCCTCAAGGACACATTTTGAAGTCCTTGGCCTCGAGGACAGCACTATTTTTTGAATTGTTAAAATTTTGTGGAGCGCTTGAAAAATTGTTTGGAAAACGTTTTTTTGTGAAGATCGCTTGAAAAATTTTTGTGAAGACCTTTTTTTTTTTTGGAGAGCACTAGCGCTTGTGTCCTTGAGCATTCCTGTCCTTGGCCTCGAGAGTGTCTGTCCTCGGAAAGGCTGTCCTTGGCCTCGGATGTTTTTTTGTGTCCTTGGCCTTGGCCTCGAGCCTTGTGTCCTCGACTCCACCTCTGGTTGGAAGGCAAATGCAGTACTTAAATTGTAGGGGGGACGCGTCCCCATCGAGATTTAGGTGTCCCCCATCGAGATTTGAGCGCTGAATAATCAGACGAAAACGACCTAATTCTTCACCTATTTTTGGCGAAAAACTACATCAATTTCCCGCTAAGATCTTTTTTTTAATGTTTATTCAATTTCGGCGACGGAATTACGTAATCTTCACAAAAGTACTTTCGTATGCCAAATGCGTTTGGCCAAGGCTGCAAAAGCGTCCCCCCCCATGCACAATTTTACAATTTAAGTACTGGGCAAATGCGTTAACCACTAGACTACGCAGGTCGCACCAATGCAGTAGCAAAATGTCGTATTTAAACCAAATGTATGAGAAAAAGGCGAGAGAGGGTTACGCTTAAATGCGGCTGCCTGCGGGACTTTGGCATTTCCGTGGTCACACAAGGGGAATTCTTGTAGTAGGGATAGCCATTTTTTTTTAGGCTATCCCTACTACAAGAATTCCCTTAAATTGTAGGGGGGACATCGTACAAGGGTTTAATCGCTACAAGGATTTAGCGATTTTTTCTATCAATAATCGCTACAAGGGTTTGGCGATTTTTTCTAAACAAAAAATCGCTACAAGGGTTTAGCGATTTTTTCACTTGTTTTTTTAAGTACCACAAGTGAAAAATCGTTTATTCCCTACAAAGCCTCTGCCGCTGTGCAAGCCCTCAAAGTTAGTCCAGTTCGGCCAAGAGTCTTGTCCAGCTGGGGAATAACTTTGTTAGAGAAGCTGAGGGCTGCCGATGAGAGCTAAAAGCTCGAAACAGCGCTGTCCAGCTTTGTGCATATTATGACTCGAGCTGCAGGGTTGGTGGTTGATCTAGCCACCTAACTGCCAGTGGAAGTCGTTATGATTTCCCAGAAGTCGACCACAAAGGACGTCAAACTTTTTGGTTTTTGACTAGCTTCTATATTGGCATGGAAGTATAGAATGGAAGATTTTTTTGCATGGAATGGAAATAGAATGGAAGAAAATTGCCAGTATGGAATATGGAAAAATCGTCTTCCATTATATTTCCTACCATGCCCTGCTGGTAACTGCATTGCATTTCATTATCAAGCACATACTTTCTTCTGATTTGTGTTTCCATATTCGTATAGGCACAATTAGGGCCCGCGAGAGGGGGGTTCAGGGGGTACATCGTACCCGGGCCCGGGCCTTGGGGGGCCCGGCTCCAGGGGCCCGGAAGAGTTCACGTTTTCACGTTAACTTTTGGTAACGCACCATAACACCGTAAAAATATCAATCAGCCTATTCAGTACTGGTAATTGGTCGCTATTTTTGCTACACAGCCTTTAGGGCATCCAATAGTGGCCGATTTGATTAAAAAAAAAAGAGGAAAATGTATCAAAAGCCATACACTTGCACCGAAATTAACGTTTTGTTACATTTCTCTGATTTGAAAGCCCTAATTCTACGGTATAACATGTACGACGGCCCACATTTCCAGAGATCCAAATGCATTTTAACCTCAGAGAGCGGAGTCAAAGTTCACATATTATACTACTATCATTAAGTAACTCACTCTATCTGTATGAGTTTAATAGGAATTTGGGTTTCCGAAGTCTATGATTGCAGATGACTTCTTAAAACTTTTATCAGTAAAATATTTGGATTTGCAGTATTAAAGTTATTATATATTGTATAAATTGTGTCAATGTCATCATCCCCCACTTCAATACTTTCTTTTATGTATATCACGTTTTCTGCTAGTCAATTTAAGCAAGTTTGGTGCTGGGATGTTGATCAAATGCTGTATTTTACCCTTGAGAAACATAAAAAGTGCTAAAGCTACCGGGGCTCTGCCCCCGGCCCCACTGGGGGCGCTCACAGCGCTCCCCACACCCCCTAGCTGGATTTAAACCAATTTTCTGTCTACTTGTGTTTTTCATAGGTCCTAAATGTATGCGAATATCGTTATTCCCTCGCTTTTCAACGAAGTCCTTCACCCATCGGACAGAAATTATTTCATGGCATGGGCCCCGATGCAGCTTGGGGGGCCCAATAAGATTTGGAGGCCCGGTATCAACCTTCGTACCCCCTGGAAATTTTTCTCTCTTAGGCCCTGGGCACACTCATGGTTTAGTATTAGCAACTCAAACATGTTTGCGTCCACACCCTCAGGTCCCTTGCTATAACCCCGAATGGTTTTATTGTTTTGCTGTTAGTATCAGCCGCACCGGAAGTATTAGCAGAAATAAAACTATCTACACTGCGTTATGCACCCTCATTCTCCGATTAAAGCTTTCACACAATGCCATTGAAAACGAGGTTTACTGCGACTTGGCTACCACATTATATTATTTTCAAATAAGGAAAGGGAACGAATCGACAAGCCAGAAGTCATAGGCGAAGCCAAAGGGGAGCAGGGGGCCCGCCAACCCCAATTGAAATGCCACCAATAATAAAAAGGGTGACAACAAAGCCTATTGTTTATTTAGCTTCAGTTTCTTTTAGCTTTAGCCAAGGACTAGAGGTGGAGTCCTCGAAGACATCTTTTGAAGTCCTTGGCCTTGACCTGAAAGCTCAAGTCCCTTGGCCTTGGCCTCGAACCCTACAAGTCCTCGAAAATGTTCTGTCTTCGGCTCGAGGACAGCATTGTTTTTTAATTGGTTAAAAGGAAGATAGCCAAGCATAAAAATTTCTTGTATTCTGGCATCAGTGTAGCCAGGATTTTTTATTGGGGAGCCCCAATTCGCAAATCACATGCAATATGACGTCATCAGAAATTTTCAATAAGAGAGACTATTTATGGGATTAAAAATATCTTAGAATCGAAGATCAGAAGCCTGGGGCCTGGGTTAGCGCGTAAACAAGATGTTGCTAAAGGAGGAGGACTTGAACCAAAAGTTAATATTTTCAAATATGAGTTAAATTTTATTGCGGAGGCGCGGTGAAGAAACTATTATAACTCAAACGTGTCACAGACGGGGGTCTGGAGGCGAGGTTCCAAGCTGCCGGAGGCTAAGGGCGATTTTTTGAAAATTTTTGGAAAAAACATTTTAATGTCTTGGATCACATTTGCTCGTTTTAGATCCATTTGAATGAACTAAATTTTTAAATTAAATTGTTCAGCCCTTCTTTTGCTTACAATTCACGTTTAAACCCATTCAGTTTTAGGATAAATTTTGTGATTGACTTGGTCCAGGTGAAGGGGAAGCAAGGTACATTTGCCTTCTGCAATATATTTAGCAGTACCGGTACGTAATAATTCACACGAAGATTTTTTTTGAGATCTTTGTTTTATCATTAAAATAACCAGTTTTAGGATTACATGTACGACCTGGGGGCCCGGGGCCCCTCAATTCAAATTCAATAATTTGTTCAATAAACATTTTCTCTACCTTTTTTAAATATTTTGTCTCGTCAGAACTGGCTAGGTGGAGGTGGATTGTTATTTAAAGTTGATATAATAGATGGTTACTACTGTAATCATGCTATTGCAATAAGCTTACCGGTATAAGAAAAATTTGATGAAGGCCAGAGGTTGCAACTTTTACGACAAAAATCTAGAATTTCTCCAGAGTTATACATTTAAATTGATTGACAAAAATTTGAATGTCAACATTAATATTATTGTCAGTTACTGCTGTAGGCGAAAATGCTAAAAAAAACTGAAGCTAAATAAACAATAGGCTTTGTCACCCTTTTCATCATTGGTGGCATTTCAATTGGGGTTGGCGGGCCCCCTGCTCCCCTTTGGCTTCGCCTATGACTTCTGGCTTGTCGATTCGTTCCCTTTCCTTATTTGAAAATAATATAATGTGGTAGCCAAGTCGCAGTAAACCTCGTTTTCAATGGCATTGTGTGAAAGCTTTAATCGGAGAATGAGGGTGCATAACGCAGTGTAGATAGTTTTATTTCTGCTAATACTTCCGGTGCGGCTGATACTAACAGCTAAACAATAAAACCATTCGGGGCCATAGCAAGGGATCTGAGGGTGTGGACGCAAACGTGTTTAAGTAGCTAATCAGAGATGGAGTCGAGGACACAAGGCTCGAGGCCAAGGCCAAGGCCAAGGACACAAAAAAAAATCCGAGGCCAAGGCCAAGGCCAAGGACAGCCTTTCCGAGGACAGACACTCTCGAGGCCAAGGACAGGAATGCTCGAGGCCAAGGCCAAGGACCAAGGACACAGCCGCAAGTGTTTTCCAAAAAAAAAAGGTGTTCAAAAAAGTTTTTCAGGCAATTTCCAATTTATAGGCGTAGCCAGAATTTTTGATTGGGGAGGATTAAACCACAAATCACATGCAATGACGTCATCAAAAATTTGCCTGTTTTTCACTTAACCAGGATTTTGCAAAGGGATAGGGCCTCAACTAATATAGTTGAAAAGTGCAAATATGTAATTTTGGAGACGTTTTGAAAAAAACAGTGTAACTTAAACGTATCACAGAAGGGGGTCTGGGGGCGAAGCTCCCAGCTGCTGAGCGATTTTTTGTAATTTTTTGGGAAAAAAAGCTATTTTAATGTCATTCAATCACACTTTGCACATGTGTAGAGCCATTTGAAAGCACTAGATTTTTGACATTTGAAAACCAATTAAAAAAATTTAAATTGTTTAATTCTCCTTCTAGTTGCAATTTAAGTTCAAAACACGTTTAACATCTTGCATTTTGGAGTTAAAGTTTAATTGTACGTGATTTGCTCCAGGTAGGGGGAAGTAAGGTGCATTGACTCGTGCAACCTTTTTGCAGTAAATGAAAACCCACTCGAAGATTTTCCTTAGAGATTTTTGTTTTGTCATGAAAAGAACCAGTTATAGAAGTGCATGTTAGGCCAGGGGGCCCAGGCCCCTTCCACTGAAATTCAACGATTTGTTCAATCAGCATTTTCCATGGTTAATTTTTTTTTAAAGTATTTCGTGCGTAAGAACTGGCGAGGTGGAGGTGAATTTATGAATTGTTATTGAAAAATAGTACAATAGATGGATAGTTTCGCTTACTAACCATGTGTCAGGCGCGTAGCCAGAAATTTGCAATGGGGGGGGGGGCTGTTTTTGGGGTGTGGGGGCAAAGCCCCCAGCCGCCGGAGGCACGGGGGTTTGGGGGCGGAGACCCCAGCGCTCGAAAATTTTGCATTTTTTTTGCAAATATAACTTAATTTTAGAGCTATTTCAATAAAAAACAATGCTTTTAAAACGTGGCATAGAAATTGCCAGCGCAACATGATTCAACTGGTTGCATTATCGGGCTATGTGGGAAGTGGCTAATGATAACATTGCAGTTCTCTTGTTTACATGCTGGTAAATCATAAAATCCTGTTATTCAATAAAACTCACACGGAGTAAACTATTTCGTCTGTATTTTATAAAGAAAAATAATTGGGGGTGGGGGGCTAATGGAAAGATATTTGAGAGAAGTGATTGGCAATTAACTAACACTGAATAGTCCCCTCCCCCTTCATTCCTGAGTTTATAATATATTTGTTGATAAAACCTATGTTTGGCGTTTTTACACTAGCGATCAAATTTGATTGCTTATTTTGGGGCATTTTTTAAAGTTTTCATTGATTGGTGACTTTAGTTTTGGACGAATTAGCCCCCCCCCCTCTGAATATATGTTTTAAAAAATGCTTTAAATCACATTTTAGTCAATTCCAGCGCAAAAGACAGTCTCAGAAGAGCTAAAAACGTGTTGTTGTTCTTATTCTGCATTTTGGTTGACAGGCCAATGGAAAGGGCTATAGCCCGCCCCCCCCCCCTGGCTACGCTACTGACCATGTTGTTGCCGATCCGGATTTACATCGCGCTGGGCCCCTGGCACTTTGGAGATTTTCGCAACATCTTTCTGCCAAATGTAGATGAAGACCATAAAAAGTTTTAAGATTTGAGCGCAGGGCCCTTAGCTGGTACTGCGCCATATTGTGGTAAACCCGGCCTTAGTTAATGCATTACGTTCATAAAAAGGCTAGATGTGATCCTGAGATAGCAACTTTTTGGACAAAAACTCTCCATTTCTTCCAGGTTTGCGTTTAAATTGGCTGGCAAAAATTGATTTGAGGGGGTCCCGGGGCCCCTGGTCTTCAATATTGTTGTTCGCTACTGGTGTAAACGAAAAACGCTAAAAAGAAACTGAAACTGAAGAAACAATAGGCTTTTTTGTCACATTTTTGTTATTGGTGAAATTTCAATTGGGGGGGGGGAGGCCCGCTTGGCTAAGCCTATGCTCCAATTGAGCAAAATAAAAAAGGTATTTACAAATTTCCACGAGGTTTATGGCGTTTTCCGACAAAATTTCAACGGTTCAAAAATAGTGCTGTCCTCGAGCCGAGGACAGGGCAGTTTTCGAGGACCTAAGGCTTCGAGGCCAAGGCCAAGGCCAAGGACTTGAGGCTTCGAGGCCAAGGCCAAGGCCAAGGACTTCAAAATGTGTCCTCGAGGACGTCCTCGAGGCCAAGGACGTCCTCGAGGACTCCACCTCTGCCGTAAATCCCCCCAGTTATTTTTCTTTGTAAAATATAAACGAAATACATTACTCCGAGTGAGTTTTATTGAATAACAGAATTTTGTGATTTACCAGCATGTAAACAAGAAAACTACAATGGTATCATTAGCAACTTCCCACGTAGCCCATTAATGCAACCAGTTGAATCATGTTACGCTGCCAATTTCTATGCTACGTTTTAAAAACATTATTTTTTATTAAAATAGCTCTAAAAATAAGCTATTTTTGCAAAAATGCAAAATTTTCGAGCGCTGGGGGCTCTGCCCCCAGACCCCCGTGCCTCCGGCGGCCGGGGGGTGAAGCCCAGATCCCATTGGGCTTGAGCGGCTGGAGGCTCCGCTCTCCCGGACTCAAAAATTAGCCCCCCCATTGCGAATTTCAGGCTACGCGCGTGGTTCCATTTTTGGTGAAGACCTTTTTTTTGGTCTTCACCTGAATTCGGGGAAAAAAGTGTTCCATTTTTGGTTAAGACCTTGTTTTGCTCTTCACTTAATTAACTCATCTGAAAAAAATTGTGGTCGAGGTTCATCCCCCCCAATGTTGAAAATAGGGCAAAATTGGAGTAAAATGGCAAATTATCCCCCCCAATGCTCAACAAAGATTTGCACCCCTGTTTAGAGCCATTGAAAGCACTAGAGTTTTGACATTTGAAAACCAATTAAAAAAATTAAATTGTTTAATCCTCTTTTTACTTGCAATTTAAGTCCAAAACACGTTTAACATCTTGCATTTTGGTGTTAAAGTTTAATTGTACGTGATTTGGTCTAGGTAGGGGGAAGTAAGGTGCATTGTCTCGTGCAACATTTTAGCAGTAAATGAAAACCCACTCGAAGGTTTTTCTTCGAGATTTTTGTTTTGTCATGAAAATAACCAGTTATAGAAGTGCATGTTAGGCCAGGGGGCCCAGGCCCCCTCAATTGAAGTTCAACAATTTGTTCAATCAGCATTTTCCAAGGCTAATTTTTTTGAAAGTATTTTGTTCGTAAAAGCTGGCGAAGTGGAAGTGAATTAATGAATTGTTATTGAAAAATAGTACAATAGATGGGTACGCTTACCAACCATGTTATTGCCGGGACGTATTTACATCGCGCTGAGCCCCTGGTACTTTCGAGATTTTCGCAACATCTTTCTGCCAAATGTAGGTGAAGACCATAAAAACTCTTAAGATTTGAGCGCAGGGCCCTTAGCTGGTACTGCGCCATATTGTGGGAAATCCGGCCTTGGTTAATGCATTACGTTCATAAAAAGGCTAGATGTGGTCCTGAAATAGCAACTTTTAGGACGAAAACTATCCATTTCTTCCAGGTTTACGTTTAAATTGGCTGGCAAAAATTGATTTGAGGGGTCCCTAGGGCCCCTGGTCTTTAATATTGTTGTTCGCTACTGGTGTAAGCGAAAAAGGCTAAAAAGAAACTGAAACTGAAGAAACAATAGGCTTTTTTGTTACATTTTTGTCATTGGTGAAATTTCAATTGGGGGGGAGGCCCGCTTGACTAAGCCAATGCTGCAATTGCGCAAAATAAAAAAGGTACTGGCAAATTTTCCACGAGGTTTCTGGCGTATTCCAACAAAATTTCAACGGTTCAAAAATAGTGCTGTCCTCGAGCCGAGGACAGAGCAATTTTCGAGGACCTAAGGCTTCGAGGCCAAGGCCAAGGACTTGAGGCTTCGAGGCCAAGGACTTCAAAATGTCCTCGAGGCCAAGGACGTCCTCGAGGACTCCACCTCTGTGGCTAATACTAAACCATTACTGTGCCTATACGAATGTGAAAACACTAATCAGAAAAAAGCATGTGCCAGATAATGAAATGCAATGCAGTTATACAATATATAATGACTTTAATACTGCAAATCCAAATATTTTACTGATAAAAGTTTTAAGAAGTCATCTGCAATCATAGACTTCGGAAACCCAAATTCCTATTAAACTCATACAGATAGAGTGAGTTACTTAATGATAGCAGTATAATATGTGAACTTTGACTCCGCTCTCTGAGGTTAAAATGCATTTGGATCTCTGGAAATGTGGGCCGTCGTACATGTTATACCGTAGAATTAGGGCTTTCAAATCAGAGAAATGTAACAAAACGTTAATTTCGGTGCAAGTGTATGGCTTTTGATACATTTTCCTCTTTTTTTTTAATCAAATCGGCCACTATTGGATGCCCTAAAGGCTGTGTAGCAAAAATAGCGACCAATTACCAGTACTGAAAAGGCTGATTGATATTTTTGCTGTAGGCAAGTTTGATTACGGTGTTATGGTGCGTTACCAAAAGTTAACGTGAAAACGTGAACTCTTCCGGGCCCCTGGAGCCGGGCCCCCCAAGGCCCGGGCCCGGGTACGATGTACCCCCTGAACCCCCCTCTCGCAGGCCCAGTCTTCAGCTATAAAAGTAACGCTGCCTAGAATATGATCTGTTTTATCTGACATTGTATTTCAATCCTTTTGCAGTAGAGCTAAGGAATTTTTTAAAAATTCTATCTCTTGAGTGACTACCGGTACCCGTACCTCGCCCTTCCAATCATCTGATTTCGTTAAATCTGGCCAGTTATGATTATTGCTACTCTTGGCGCAATGCTTTTCCAAAAATTCCTTGCACTTTGTGGTAACTACGTCGCCAATATCATTTAAAATTTGCTTTCTGATTCTCTCTTCAAGTCTTTTCAACACTTTTTCTGAGATTTTAACACTGTCTCGTTTCGGCATTTTTGGTATGCGACGTAAGAAAATTAAATGGCTTCCAATCTGTACTGAGCTAAAGTTGCTGACTCTGTTTCAATTTTTTCGTTTTAATTCTCAATTTCAGAAAACTGCTCTCTTCCAAAACTTTACCAAAGTATGCTTAACCATCCAAAAAATATTTTTGACCAGAAGTCAGCAGTTATAGCCCATTTTCCAACTAAAAAACAAAGAAACTTCGTACAGCAGCAGTTCAAGAGCAAAAAAAACAAAAAAAAAACGTCTGCTTTCCAGTTCCACGAGCGCTTTGCGTGAATGTTTCATTACCACGATACCATTACGAAACGTAATCAATACCGGTATTCCCGATAACGTGTAAAGCTTCAAAATGACATTCATTATTTTTAGAAACTACTATTTTCGAATTACCATCAAAAACGTAACAAAATGCAATATCTTAAAGGCTTTTGCCCCCAAAAATAATGAAAAATTTGCCGACCATAATTTAGAAAATTTGTGTCCTCCGTCCTTGGCGGCTTGGCCTCGAGCATTTTTGTCAGAGGTGGAGTCCTCGAGGACACATTTTGAAGTCCTTGGCCTTTGCCTGGGCCTCGAAGCCCAGGGGTGCCGAAATCCGGGAGGATATATACTCCCCAACAATTTGACTGTATCCCCCCAATAATTTGACTGTATCCCCCCAATAATTTGAGTATGGTTTACATCTGCATCCCCTCCAATAATTTGACTCTGGTGTGCATCTGAGCGCAGGTCTCCACCTGAACTCGGGGAAAAAAGTGTTCCATTCAGTAGAGTTGCCAGGGAGGCGGGCTATAACCCTTCCCCCTTGGCCTGTCAACCTGCCCTTGGTCCTTGACCTTGACCTCGAGAGGGTCTCTCCTTGGCCTTGGCCTCGAAATTTTTTTGTGTCCTTCTTGACCTTGAGCCTTGTGTTCTCGACTCCACTTCTGATTTTTGTCCTTGGCCTCGAGAGGGTCTGTCCTCGAAAAGTCGGTCCTTGGCTTCGGATTTTTTTCGAGTCGTTGGCCGCGAAGGTTGTGTCCTCGACTGCACCTCTGGTGTCTACTGTCTATTTCACTTCAAGAATGGTTAAAAATGTAACGAGTAATTCGCAGAACTAGCACGGAGTTCGACGGACTTTGCCTCTGTCACTGATTTGGTGGTTTTGGAAGCGGTTGTAGTTTTCCAGTTTGCACTTTGCAGGTCTCATGAACAGTACTGGACCGGTAGTTAACAGGGTGTTGATGTAAGAGTTGTAAAGTAAGGTACTTCGTAACATTTTACAGATCAAAACCGAATTCTGACAGCAATGGAGAACTCAACTTTATCAGCTCATAGTATTGGTATAGCTTGTGATATTTACAGTAGGCCTATAGGCTAGCAGACGCTCTATCCACTCGACCACTGATAGGCTAGTAGGCGTACTGGTAGCCTAAACATTAATGATTAGAAAGTGGCTATTTTACCTCTCTTACTATTAATTAGGGAGGCCAGAGTCAACAACCAGGTCAGTGTTTACTGTTGAGAAGAATGGCAAAACACCGGTACAAATCATCTAATGAAAAAACAACTTTTCTGCTGCTCCAAATTATTACCGGTAGGGCCTAGGCCTACTAAAAAGGTAGACTCGGGTCCCATTCCCGGTTGGGTCAAACCAAAGACTGTAAAAATTGGTATTCACAGCTTTCCTGCTTGACGTTCAGCATTTAAAGGGACAGTGTGAAGCCTCCGCCGTGTGTGGTAGCCTGGCGGGCAGGTGGCAGCTTGACTCGATGACCGAAAGGTCCCTTCGCTGGCTCCTGGCCAAGGCAACTTGGTGAATAAAATGTAATTACAATTATGATGTTCACACCAGCTTATTTCATTGAAAAGTGACAAAATACTTCAATAAGGCCTAGGTTTCGTAGGCTACCGGTAGTCTGGTAGTCTGGCCATAGTCCTTACCAGTATCAGTACTCCTTAAAGAAGTTCTGAGATGATGCAAGATTATCTCAGATCTGGCACAGGCAGGCCAATTCAGAGTTTAATTGGTAAGTCTACTGTTCCAGTACTGAGTTACCGGTACAAGCTTAGAGGTCTATTCAATAGATCTATCTCCATGATAGGCTATAAGGACTTTTGACTAGGCTATACGGTAGGTTTAGTAAACAGGTAAACTAGGTACAATAAGGTCCCAGTCATTTGGTCAAGCCTGTAATTAACAAGGTTTCAGTTAGGCTACTTACCGGTAGTTACTGAAGCAGTAGCCTACACTAGACCTAGTGATAATTGGCACTGTAGTTAGTGTCCAGATCTGAGCTAATTAGCTTAGGCCTATTAATATTAGGAAGACAATTCAAAAAGAGTTTATTTTACCAAAAATTTTAATCTACAGTACACTACAGTTGTTTTTTATTACGGTAGCAATTCTGACTCAAATCTGACCTAAACTCGAATTCTTATGCTAATCTTAATCTAACCCAAACTATAATCTTGAGGCAGAGGCTGCTGTTATGTTCTGTAAGAATAAAAAGTTGCTATCTTTACTCTAACCCTAATGTTAATCCTAGCCCAAACTCTATCGATAATTTAAAAAAATAAAAAAAACTGAAAAAGAGCAAATGCAGAGTAAGTGCTCATTTTCGCTCTCTAATTTTCTTTATGGGCAATTCATAATAGTAATACTAGACACTTCCTAATCTTAACCCTTCAAAAAGCAAATGAAAAATGCACAAATTAGCCTTGTATTTTTCATTTTAATTTTAGCCTACTCTTTAAAAATATTTAGTCAAATAGGTCTCTTTATAAAAGAATAAAAAGCTTGCATCGCTACCAGTACCAATGTCACTGCCAACTCTAACATTCAAACTGTCAAACCCTAAGGTTTTGCTGTATGCCAGATGCCTGTTTTAAACCGCTGGTCCTGGGTCCCAAGACTTCAAGATCGGGATTTAGAAGACCCAAATGCGAGGAATGGCTTAGCTTAACATTATGACAAACAAAATGACTACTGCTGTTTTCAGTTTTTGCATTTTCATGTAAAATAGCCAAGAAAGGCTTCTGGGTTGTTTTTTACAAAACTATGCAGTTGTTGAGGGTTAGCATTTTCAAATAGCCACTGCCTATAATCATAAGGCTAATCACTAATTAATTGATAATAAGTAAGTATTAACACAATATATATTATCATTGTGTTAGATGTAGGCTTGCCTTAATCAGTTGATTAATGCCTGATTAACCAACTTACTGCATTAATTCCCATACAATTTTTATAAGATTTAAGGGTTGGGTATTGTCACTGGCATTGATTTTAAGGGGACCTGGGGACAACTCCCTCTGGTCTGACTCTCAAGGTGGCAAAATGTCTCTAGCCCTCTTGGTTTGCTGAATAGCTTACGTGCTACGCAAGTGTGCTGCTAGAAATAATTCAGTTTATAAATGATGAAAGCATTTGAAGTTTGCTTTGTTTGCGGGATCAAATATTTTTGCCAAAGCGGAATTGATTGGGTTAGTTATACTCAACTTTCAGACGAGTGTTGCAAAACTGGCGAAGGTGGTGAGTTGGTGATGCATTTTTTTTTGCTTTTCTAAGAAAAATCTGCATTGCCAACCTTAAATTACACACTTTAACTGCAGTAGCCTTTAAAAGTTTATATGATATTTTAAAATATCAATCGAACAAATATTGATACAAATTGTAGCGTAAAAATTCAAACTCTTTCATTATTGAAAACTTTAAAAGCTCACTAAAAAGCCTGTAAAGCAATTTGCGATTACAGATCAATGGATTGCACAAACAATTACCAATATAACGTTCTCTACTCTATCTTAGATCAGTCTGAAATCAATGATGTAGCTTAATACTGTTTCTTTACCAGTTTAGTTTTATCAAAAAAAAACAATTTTTTCAAATTGTTTTTTTCAAAATTATCAAAACTTTATCGGTTACCACTGCAACTGTCAGTTTAGACAACTTTTAAGTTTAAACTGTCCCTAATAGTCAGTTTGATTAGATTCGTTACCAGTGAACTCGTCACAAAGTGATTTCGCCACAAAGTGAGGGTAAGGGCAAGACAGCTCTGGGGATAATACAACAGTTAAATGACTACTGTTCTCAGTCAGTTTTTTAATTTTAGGCAGTGTCTGCTGCACCGGCCCGGTTTCCAACATCTAATTGCTGCTGCACCGGTGGTGCTGGTCGTTTCATTTTGCTGTTGAATTTATTATCTCTCAAGCTGGCATCGCTGCCTGAACCCTAACTGTAATCGTAAGGTTTTAGAGAAAAAAAAGAATTATGTAGTGAAATTAGCTCTCTAGCGCTGCATTTGCCAGGCGTGTCCAGCGCAAATCGATACCCCAACCATCGGCTCAGCAGCCAAGCATGTTTGCCACTACACTATCAGGGCTTTGCATTTGATGTGTCAAAGTGCCATATTTAAATCGAATCAATAAGAAAAAAGCAATATAATACGCTGTTGATGCTCCAGCGATTTGATGTTGGAAACCGGATCGGTGCAGCAGACACTCTCTTAATTATAATAATGCAATAGTACAATACGGTTTGGAGATAAGCCTATTCTGTCTTTTTTGTCTTGAAAATGTTCTTTGTCACGTAGTCACTTTGTGATGAAATCACTGGCAATCGATAGATTTGGCTTTATTTTATGGTGCTGATTTCCGTATCCTTGGATGTCATTATCTGGTTTAGCAGAAAACTTGCTAAATTCTTTCATGTATTTAGTGTTAACTTATCAAGTTGAAAAGCTGCCTTAAACTGTTAAATTACCGTAAATGAAATACATAGGCCTATATAATGTGGTGCATCTGGCATGGAACATCATGCATCGGGCAAGACTGCATAGGCTACTTTATTCAAATACTGATGAACAACAGAACATTGCACTCTGCATATAGTAGGGTATTATAGTCGGCAGCATGGCCAAAAAAGGAAAGGTATCCTTTGTATGATGACCCTGATTGCAAGGTTGGGGTTTAGTTCACATCCTGGTCACATAGTTGCATCCTTGAATAAGACAATTTTTAATAATTATCTCTGATTGGTGGCTTTGAACAAGCAGCAAATTTTGTGCACTAAAATTCAAAGTAATCCGCTGGAACATCAGACATTGTTGGATCATAGGCAGACAGGGAACTCTTTAAAAAGATGTGGATTCTTCTAAGCTCAAAGTAGTTATGGCTATGAAAAGTGTACAAATTGTCCCACAGTAAGCATCCTGCATTGGATGCTGTTTGGTGACAGGAGGATAAATGTGCAATGCAACAATTAATAGTGCATTATGCCTACATGCATGCAGCTTTCCAAAGAATTAGTTTAAGAGAGATAGACTTGATGTGCAGTTTTATCACAAATGAAAGTGCTTATCAGTTACACAGTATAACAAAAGTTTTATTACTTTTTGATAGATTTCGTATGTTTTTTCTTCACTAAGGGGGTTGAAGTTAAATAAATTTTTATTTCTTCGTGTTGAAGAATTTGTTATTTCAACCATATCAGATCTTAGGTATCTGGGCAGTATTTGAGCAATATGAGCATCGATTTACCATATTTTTCAGAGTATAGGTGCGCAGGACTATAAGGTGTACTATCAGTAAATGACTTTTATTGCTTTAGCTTTAAAAGCTAAAAAACCTCTAAATTGCTCTGAATTAATTCATCAAGAGAAAAAGAATATCATTTGAGTTTAAGGTGCTCCTTCAGTTTTTTAAAATTTTTAGTATTTTTAGTGCGCCTTATTGTTTGAAAAATATGGTAATAGGGATTGTGCTCTGTTGATATTGGTTCAATATTTGGTACATTTAAATTGGGCTATTTGCTAATTTTGGTTAAAAACAAAGAACTCTTAAAATTAATTTTTATTTTAATTGTTTTCAATTTTAGTTCATCATCAGTAAAGTCTAAAAAGAGGAAACTCAATGAAAGTCAAAAAATAGTAAAAATTACTATGTAACTAAGTACTGACTCATGCATGTTCATACAAGTTGTCATGGAATCTATCAGTTTACTACCAACAGTAAGCTACCGTTTAGTTACGATACTTCAAAGCAACCAGTAACAGAAAAATTAAATTATGAGTTAATTTAGTATTGAAAGTGAGAGAGTGCAGTCCAGAGGTGTTGTTTTTTGTTCAGATTTAATTCTGTGTATACATGTATTAAACATGTAAGTGCGTTATTATAGATGAAGTTGACAGTAGGTTTCAAATAGCTGTTTCGAAAACTATCACTATCCTAAACTTTCAAAACTACAATAGCAGTAGATGGTATTAAATAAAAAGCAATAGGCAATAGAAAACTTTAATATTGTAGTAAGAATTTTAAAAACATTTTTGCTGTTAGTTTTAAAAACATTTTTGGTGAATTTTTTATTTCTAATACTTTTAAATTCAGATCAAATGTTGAAATTTTTTTGTCATTTTGAAAAAGTATTATTTTAACAATGCAAGTGTAATTTTCATGCCTGCGTGTAAAAAAACACAAAATTCTTTCAATCATTTAAATTAAAGTAGGTCCACTTTTTGTCAGTAAATATCTATATCAATGATCTAATGACTCTAAAAGGAATCCCAGCTGTTAGATATTAATGTTTAAAACTTTGCTTAAGTTTATGCCAGTAATTTTATTTAGCATGATGACAAGCTAGTGAAAATGCCTAGTCAAAGAATTGTTTGTTTCGTTTAATTTTAATATATATGATTTGTGTGCAACCTTTCTCTTTTTGTGGTTCAAAATCTCATAGCCTCAATGATGAAATGTCGGTATATATGAAATTAATATGCTTGATCAATATATATTTTTAGGAATGTCTTAGCTTATAGAATGTCAGAAAATAATTTTAAAGGATTTGCTCGTCGTGGAGCTTTACGACAGAAAGTGCATAAAGTCAAAAACCATGAATTTGTTCCTCGATTTTTTAAGCAATTTACATTCTGTGGACATTGTACAGCATTTGTTTGGTAAGTTGATCCAAACTTTTTTGAATTCTGATTGGCTGAAATATTTTTACTGGTAAAAGTTTTTGTCAATTCTTTTGAATGCAAAACACCTATCAAAACCTTTTAAAAGTTTTCTATTTTGGGTCATTAGCAGCTTTTGCTTCCATAGTTTTAAAAGTTTGTGTACAAAGTAATGATAAAATTTTAGTTGCAAAACTTCAGTCTAAAATTGTTTGATGTATGAATAGCACTTCATAGAATGTAATTGCAATTAGACTAAGATGTTAATTCAAGAAATTGATTTCTGAGCTTAATATTATATTCCCGTACTGAAATATTATCTACTTCCATTCCTGCAGAATATAATTATTAAAGTTAAGAATTCGCATTTCCAAATTTATTCCCTCAAAAGTTTCTGAATCCGTATCTGTTGAATGAAATAAGTGTAACAATCTATATTTCAGATTTGCAGTTTCAAGTATTGTTATGTTTATGCTTCAAATTGTTAACCTGTTTTGTCTAAAGATGACTGTTGCAATTTTCATTGTTTGGGGCACTGTCACTAATATGAGAGTGCCAGGCTGAAGCAACAAATAGTGTTCATTGGAATTGTACTAAATTTTTCTGATTAGTTTCAATTGGTATCTCAATGAACTAAGGTTTATCTCAGCTTGTGATACACCCCTAGCCACAAAAGATGACTCTTATGTTTAAAATTGCAATTGTTAACTAGGAACTTGTAATGTAACAGTTTTGCTTCACCGCACAGCTTTTCTTACTTTCCTCACAAACCCTTGACCATTTTTTTTAACAGTCTGCTTTGAAAATAGTTTTCTATATCAGCTACATCAACTTAGCATTGAGATTAATTTTCAATTGTTTGAGTGTTGTCACATGAATTTGTGAATATGTTTTATTAAATTTTGTATTGTATTGCATCCATACTGTAACATTCAATTGTTGTTGCATAAAGTTGCAAAGTTTAAACCAACTTTTTACTTAAGCCTTTGAAAAGGTAGTAAAAATTTATAAATCAAAATTTTTTCATGAAGCTTACTTTAGTTTGCACATAGAAAAGCTTTTGTTTTACCAACTGAATTTCTAATCTTGTTCAGCTCTTATATAATATGGAAAATAAACAGACTCACATAAAGCAACTGAAAATGAACGACTAATTTTAAATTATTGCAAACACTTTCATTTGTATGCTGTACAACTGTACAGTGGACTTTTTTTTAGAAACAATTTTAAGGTTATATGACTACTGTTAGACAAATCAATCCCTGCAATATAAAAAAGGTCAAGAAAACTCACTCTTCTTATTAACTTACAATGCATTGTGGTAGGCTTCTAGTGCATGTTTCTAATATTATTTTTGATGCTGAGCCTAGTGTTTTTTGTCATTTCTTTATTAATTTTGAGCCTAAATCAGCTTCGTGTTTGTATAAAATTGTTCTTATAAAAGAAGTGTAAGGTAGCATTTTGATATACTACTTAACTAATTCTTTGTCTTGCAGGGGATTTGGAAAACAAGGCTATCAATGCCAGTGTAAGTTAGTATTTGTATCATTTTGAACAATTCTTGGTTATTGATAAGACTTGCTTAGATATTACAAGCTGTTGATCATAACGTGAAATTTCGCAATTTTATAAAACTTGAAATAACAGATCTAATTTCTTTGCAGAAGACCATAATGAGTATGATAATAATGTAGTATGAGTGCAGCGTATATGTTGTAATGGAAAATATCTTTTCATTGTTTGAGAAAAGCAAACACAAACATATTTCATTATGATACGATGCTACCTTTGCCGCAAAATCTCCTTCTATTGATCCAATCTCTTTGATTAGATTGTATACTAGATTTGTAGGATTATTTGTAGAATCGCAATTGGGGTCGTAGCAATCCAATAACAACCGGCTAAAAATTCTCAGCAAAATGATTTCAGCATTACAAAAAGTTATTTTGAGCTGATAATATTTTAAAGTTAGGAAGCGAAACGTTTAAAGGGTGTTACTCTAATTGAGAGCTTATAAGCTCAATCTGTGTGTTAAATTTACATACATTACAGTTCTTCATTGCTTTGATTGAATGTTTTCGAGAGGGTTTGAAGTGTTTTAGTGCAAGAGGCAAATTATGGGTTTGTGCTTAACAGTGCAGTGTTCAAGCAAAATCCACTATCCGTTCCATCACCTTACTCAATTTGGAGTTTTACTTCGTCCTAAATAAAGGTTCACATCCAAAGAAAAAAAAAAAAAAATGCCACAAACTGAATTTATTAAAGATGTTTATTGATATCCTAAGACAAGGCATGAAGAGCGGCATCAAACCAGTTTCGATTTTGAAGGAGTGGGGTTATGATGTTGATTCCATTACTTTGGTTGATAGCGTTGCATTGTTTTTTTGTTTTTTTTTTATCACGGGCGATATGCTCTGGTTGCAAAAAATAAACTTCACTGACTTGTCGTTTTTAATCAGCTTTAATTTCAATTAATTCGCGTTTTTCTCTAAAATATTCAGAGAATCAATAAGATTTTTTTTTCTGATTTGATGGCAGCACGCTAAAAATCAATAATTTTGTTTAATAAGTTTTTCTCTTGTTAATCCTACTTTTGTGCCGAGTGAAGATGAATAAAAAGCTTTTACAAACCGCAGTCACTGGTTGAACCATCTTGAACGACTTCAACGGAATAAGCAATACACTCCGCATTAAACGTTTTTGTGTGTTCGTTTATTTGAAATTTAATCGTTTTTGTGTTTTTAATCCCGTTTATTTTCGTTTTATTTGAGACTTAAAATTTGAAAGGATGGACGTAAAAACTAGCAAAACGTCACCTAATCGAGATATTTCATTGATGTTGACCCTTTTTTTCATGGCCATATTTTTTTGATAAAGTTAAAGGCGGTGAATCATCCAGCTAATTCCGGTGGTTTACAATAGCTAAAATTGAACTATAATTTTTGATATTTTTTGTTTAAGTTTTGGGACTGCGGTTGCAAAGATTTTTCAACAAATACAAAAAGATGTCCCCCGAAAAAAATGTTTGGAAACTCTGAGTTTTGTTCTTCCCGCCAAAACCACAGTAGGCCTAATAGTTTAGAGATAGTTTATTTTTAAATAGTTTATTTCCAAATAGTTTAGGCCTAACTATCTCTAAACTATTTGGCCTAATAGGTTAGAGATAGCTAGGCCTATGTGGTTTTGGCGGGAAGAACAAAACTCAGAGTTTCCAAAAACTTTTTGTCGGGGGATATCTTTTTGCATTTGTTGAATATCTTTGCAAACGCAGCCCCAAAATCAAAACAAAAAATATCGAAAATTATAGTTCAATTTTAGCTATTGTAAACCACCGGAATTGGCTGGATGATTCACCGCCTTTAACTACCGGTATTGCTTGCTTGAGGCACTGAACCGCCTTATAATAGCAAATCCGAAAGTAGCTTCATGCTAGTACAATGGTGCAAAGATATATATTTTATGCAACTACGGTATATTTGTATCACACACCACTGGTTGAACTGATCTTTGTTGTGTGCTTCTTACTATTGTTGAGCCACCCTTTTTAAAAAGCAAAATTGATTTTTTGAAATTGTTTGTTTTACTGGACCAAGATTATAAAACGTTACCTCAAAGAGATGTTAAAAAGTATAAAATTTTTTGCGCTTGTAGTTTGATCGGCATCATTACACATACAGCAGTTTGAGAATCCGTAATGAACACAATCGAAAGTTAACAAGACCAGCCAGATGGTCGAGCGGTAGCACGTTGGTCTGAGGAGCGAGAGGTCTAAGATTCAAATCTCGGACCGGTCAAATCGGACACAGTGTTGCCAACGGCTCGGCACAGCTGCAACATGTCTTCGCAAGAAGCTGTGTTGCCCGGGCGCAGTGACGTGGAGATCGGTCTTGCGAACTCGTTACACGCTTGGGCGTAATACAACGAGTGTTAATAAAAGATTTGATTAAATCTGAAAGTTTGCAAGTAAACAAGGCGATTTTTTGACATGACATTTTGTGATTCACAGCTCCAATATAGACGCTATAGCTGAAACTTCAAGAATAGGTTCGCATTTTTTCAAATCCGTTGATCACTCGCTCAGAATTTGTCCGTGGATCGATGCTTTCTCTTTCGCTAATCAATTTCGTGCATTGCATATTTTTCGTGGCGTTTTTTTTTTGTAAACTTACTTCATATTAGCTTTAGGGAAATAATGATTAATTAAGCTTATTACTTTCAGTTCTGCTAATTGATAAAAACTGACACGTTTTTTTCCATTCCAAAAGCTTATATGCGTTTATCCGACGTGCAAGCGTACTTTTGGAATATCATACTCATCAAGATGCATTGTGTTTTTCTCTAATTCAGAAAAAAGTGGAAGCAGATTGTATTTAAAAATGACAAAATTGTTTATCAACAGAAATATTCTGTATTTTGATTATATGGCTTGAAAAAATGACATATCGATTTCGCATGAAACTTTTTGTTTTTTCGTGCTCAAAGCAAGATCCAAATATTTAGCTGACTTGTAAATGCTCGTAAATTGTTTTCAACACGTGTAGAATTTTGAATGTTGCAACAATCCATTTTCGAATGCGAATCGAAATAGATATGGGATGGCACTTCTTTAATAGTAGCGTCCAATCAACTCAGTTGGTAGAGGCGTCGCTTTAGTGATCGAAAGGTTGCGAGTTTCCAGTTTGATTTCCAAAGTGTTGATGCATCGTTGTGGTCTTGTGAAAGACAACGCTTATTTCCCACTGTACGAAAGAAATCCATTTCCACCGTGGGCCTAGGCTGACGAAAAACGCGCTAACAGAACCCCAAATAAGTTCTCTGTGATCGTGCTGTTACCAGACCCATGCAGTGTCCTGGTTTATATGCATGAATGAGTAAATTAATGTGTAAGACATGGGTGCCCAAACTTTTCGAGGAACGGACCGCATACTCGGCGCTGGCCCGAACTACAAAACAGTTTCTAGGAGGGCTTATGCAAAAACTGACGGATATTCAGGTGAAGACAAAAAAAATGAGATCTTCACCGTATTTTGTGATTTTTGTCTCTGTTTGCGGCCAACCAAAACAGACGCAAAATGATTTGGTTTCTTGCAAAATTTATCTGCTACTTCGTCTCGAAATCACTCATGGATCGCATGTGGCCCGTAAAACTGGGTTTGGGCAGCCCTGGTTAGAATTTGTAGTGATTTGAATACTGTACAGTAACACGATTATGTTATTTTTCATCCAGTATGTCGTTTTGTCGTTCACAAAAGATGCCATCAGTACGTGTCTTTCGAATGCCCTGGAATAGACAAAGATGGAGTGGTAAGTCACAGCAAAGTGTTAAATGTTTTTAATTTATGACGCGTTTTAAACCAGTTTCGCCTATTGACATATTTTATGGCTTTTTAAATGTTATCACGTTAAAAAAGACCAACCTTTTACCGTTTAACTTTTGCCTCCTTCTAAAATCTGAAAAAGTGTTAATGTTTTGGGTTTTTAATGGGTGATTTTTTTTAAACAAATTTTTTGCGTGCTTATTTTCACTCATAAAGTGCGTCAGATATCCTAAATTTGTCCACTTTCAATTTCCACTGTAGTGGATTGTTCCTAGTATTACCCTAACTTTGGTAGATCATCGTCTATCTATAGCCAATATATACTTCGGTTTTTTATAGTAAACAAACTACATATTTAAAACATTGCGCTCTTAAGCTGCAATGCTTTGCAGCAAATGTCGTAATCATTTCGTTAATCTTTCATTTCAAAACAATCAAATAAATGCTTTCAAATGAAATTTCAAAAACAGATCTGTATGGTTGAAGCCGCTTTAAAGAGTCCATTCAGGCGAGATTAAAACCGTAAAATGCGGCTGCTTTAAGGACAGCAGCAAGCAAAATGAAAGGGGTTTGTAAAATTCGTTCATACTATTGCATTATGTTTGCGTTAATTTCATCTTCTTGACTCAACTATTCTAGTGATAATATGCTTCAGCCATGTCGTGTCTCCCGACTTTAGCCTACGTTACGAATGCAATTTTAGTTGGCAACACTGACGTTCATGCGTGCCATCGCAAAGCATCGCGGATCACTACCACCACCATGGATTTCCTGTTACAGAAATTAGTGATGCGGTACGATGTTGTGAAAAAGTGGGGCTACGCGGCGATGCGCTTGAACTTGAAGCACATTTTCTCTGGAACAGTTGGGTCAAGAAAAATGGAGTTAACTCATTTATAATGAAATGGTGTTGCACTTGTCTTGAAAATCCTGCTGATTTTGGCTGCTGTCTTTTTTGATCTGGAGCTGCTTCCCCATCACTTTCAAGAAATAGCTACTGTTGAAGAATAATTTCAAAATTCAGTTGCAAAAGTTTGTCCAGTGTGCTCGGGTTGGATTGAAAGCCGAGTTGTGTTGATGGGTATTTTTCCTGGCAGTATAGGAATATCTGCAATAACAGCCACGTTATTTTTATCGAAAACCAAATTTAATCTAGCGTATTTCCTGGTTTAAACTAAAGTATACCATCAAAAGATACAGAATCTTGAAAACTTTACTTTAAATAGCAGTGGTTTTAATGGCCGATAATGCATTCGGCGTTCCTGACACTTATTAGTGACACTTCATCATACTTAAAATTGTTGCTACAGGCATGCTATCACGTTGTAGCTAGATATTGATTCAACAACTTAAGCAACTAGGGTAAAGTTGTGTTGGTTATTGATAAAAATAGCTATAGTTGTCTAGGATTTTAGTTGTTTTCTAAAACAACGTTTTTTCTTTTGCCTTCGGTATTGCCAATGAAGCTTCTACAGCCGACGGGGTAAATTTCTCACTGCGTTAGTATGCTTCATTCAGTAGTGTCTGTTTATGCACTTATGGATGCATTTTCACCTTTTCTGTGTCTTTAAGTCAGTTCCTCTTGCGTGTACTCTGCGCACACTAGGAATACTAAATACCCGATTTATTTTCCAAGTTTAGCCAGGAGACAGCGAAAGTGACCTGGGCATGTAGTCTTTGAGTCAAATTGCTTCTGTTCACCATTTAGGACGAAGACGATAATGTTTTTTTTATGCTAATCGTCAAGCAAGGAAGCAGTGAATACCTATATTTCATGTTAAAAACCAAAATTGCACGATAGATGCACGATTTGTTTTGCTCATTACGTTCTAGTCGATTTCCGGTACTACATCGTACTGTAATTGACAATACTACATCGTACTTTTTAGTAACTGAGTAATGTTTAGACTGCTTTAGACTGTTCAGACAGTAACGTAATGTTCAAACTGCGTTCTACAGTATATTGGCAGAAACCGGTTATTCTGCGGTAATCACATTACTTGCTACGCTTGTAGCTGTACTTTTGCTACAACTTTTACAAGAGCAGGAAAAAGTAAAATTGTTTTCTCCGATCGCTTTAATGTTTCGTTACCAATATAAAATTGTAGTTATAAGTACTCATCAAACGAAGCCGCCAAAATTCAAGCTTTTTAATTGCTTACACTAGACCCATATATAATATTTTTAGAATAGGCAAATCTTAAGGAAAGATAAAATTTGACAAAATTTGGGGAGTCCTCCCCAAGCCGGGACGCCAAAATCCAAAAATTTTTAACCACTTAAGCTAGACACATGAAACGTTCAGGATAGGTAAATATACCAGAAAGTTATTATATCACAAAATTTGGGGCACAAAAAATGGGGGGTACCTCAAATCGGTCATGTGAAAAAAATGTTAGAAACTCCTCTAAAGAGTGATGAGTTTTTTTAGCGCAGTTATATTATGAGCTTTTTGATTGACGTTACTTGATTATTTTGATAACTTTTTGAGATCTTTAAGCTTTGAGAGCGAATAACCACAAAGCTGTTAAAATAAACTAAAAGAGTGTAAAGTGCAAAAGAAGTAGATAATAGTTGTTTGACTTTAAACATCACCCCTACGGTTCTGGTAAGCATGGAATGGAGAAGTTTAAGATGAGTTTTGAATGTGAAATCATCGTAAAGTTAGACTCTGCAATATTCTTATAAATATATAAGAATTAGATTTTTGTTTCTGAATTTTGCTTGGGTACGTATCTTTTTCCATGCTAATTGCTAAGACAGGCATTGTTTTGATTTAGTTCTTAAATTTTGAGAAAAATAGTGGAACTGTTTAAGTGTTCATACATGTGCTTATGTAAAATTCTTCTGAAAAAAAAAAAAAAAAAAAAACTGCTGTGAGCTAGTTGAGGGCATAGATTTGATGTTTAGGATATTGCGTCAAATTTCTAATCAAGATAATGTAACTTACAAAATTTGAAAATCATATTGGCGTTTTCAGATCAAAAAGTTTTGTTCCGGTTGTAGTGGAATGTCGTTTTTGTTGTTATAATCGAAGCAAAAGGTTACGGTCAAAATATTTGTTTTATCGAGGGTTTTGCTTATAACTGCTATTTTATCAATTGCGTTGCAAAGTGAAAATTGCAACTAACTCCTTAAAAGTTAAAACGAGAACTAAGCTGAGTTATGAAATTTTGATTGACATTTTATAGATACTTTTTCTAGACATTTAAACTTTAGAGCCGTTAACCTCAAACCTGATGAATTTAGTGGAACATTATGAAATTCGAAAGCGATGTATTACAGATCTGACTATCAACAACCATGAACAAGCTTAACGCAATTGGAACGCTATTTTGAAGTAGAGTCAAGTTCTTTAGTTCAGTAACGTTGGATACTTTCGCGAAGTCCCGGAGATCGATTACGATGTTACATTCTACTTGTAAAACTGTAAGCGTACCAGTGCTTTCTTGGTTTGTGCAGCCAACTACCATTTGCATGGGGATGTGCATTGGGCAGTACAGTACTGCTAATTAATCCGCTGATCGTTCATTTTGTTTTTTTTTTTTTTAAATGTAGAGCAGGCCTAATCATGCGTGGATGAAAGCTGTGGGTATCCATGGTGTACGAAAAGCTATGTAATCACATTAGTATTTCGATGTTTACCTGCTACTTGTGAGCAGTCCAGCACGAATAAATTTTGGTTTATGTTTGATTGTTTTGCAGGATAAGAGTGAACACAAATTTAAAGTGGCGAATTACACATCGCCTACTTTCTGTGACCACTGCGGTTCCTTGTTATATGGATTGTTTCGCCAAGGCCTCAAATGTTCATGTAAGTAAAAAATAAAATTTTTGAAGGTTTTTGTACTGTGGATTTGCTAATCCCGAAATCCGCGGAGGAAGGTATACGAGGTGTGTCATAAAAGTTCTAGGACTGCTCACTGTGTAAGTTATAGTCAAGCTATAAGACTAAGTTAAATGGCAAACGATTTAATTACTTCTTGGGAGTATTTGACCGCAATTTCAGCTCGCTGTAGCGTTTATTGTGCATTTCAGGACCAGAAGAAAATAGTTAATATGTTTGCTGTCGTTTTACAAATTTTATGTTTTTGCTCGACGATTTCGTAATGACAACAAACCAACCTCAAATTTCTGGTCCGTTTGGGAAAATCTCCTTCAGAAGCTCTATGCATGTTTCAAGATGTCTACAAAGAGCAAACTTTGTCTCGCTCAACTGTTTTTCTCTGGCACAAAAGATTCAAAGAAAGACGTGAGGATGTTGAGGATGATCCCAGGTGTGGAAGGCCTTCCACAAGTAGAAATGAAACCAATGTCGAGCTTGTAAAGAAGATGGTGCGTGGAGATGGTCGGTTAAGTGTGCGACTGATCTTAGATGAACTCAGATTAAACCGATATAGCACTTGGCAAATAATCACAGAAGATCTGGAAATGCGCAAAGATGGTTCCACACATGGGATCATCCTCAACATCCTAACGTCCTTCTTTGAATCTTTTGTGCCAGAGAAAAACTGTTCAGCGAGACCAAGTTTGCTCTTTGTAGACATCTTGAAACATGCATAGAGCTTCTGAAGGAGATTTTCCCAAACGGACCAGAAATTTGAGGTTGGTTTGTTGGTCTGTTGTCATTACGAAATCGTCGAGCAAAAACATAAAATTTGTAAAACGACAGCACGTATGTTAGCTATTTTCTTCTGGTCCTGAAATGTACGATAAATGTTACAGCGAGCTGAAATTGCGGTCAAATACTCCCAAGAAGTTATTAAATCGTCTGCCATTTAACTTAGTCTTATAGCTTGACTATAGCTTACACAGTGAGCACAGTCCTAGAACTTTTATGACACACCTCGTATATTCCCGCAAAGAGTTGTGTTGCTTTAAGGTTAGACGATTTAGAATTTGGGTGACTGAAAGATATTGAATATTGCCGTAGAATACTCTTTGAACAACGATTGTGGTCGGCTAAAACGGCCGCTTTTTTATTGTGAAGGAAAGGTTATTTTTATCAGCGAAAAAAACGAAAAAGTCGGGCCATAGAAACCCAGCAAGGTATAGAACACCCGTGAAAGAAATAGTCATTTTCACATCCAATTAGTCGCACCACCTTATGGATGTTTTTACCGCCCGTTGGGTATCCGACTTCAAGATTCTGCCCAACATGTTTGCCTGACGGTTTGTGACTTTGCTTGCGATGAACTAATTGCACTGGGCAGTTGGTCAAACGTTAACGCGTTCGTCTCTGGAGTGGGAGGTCTAGGGTTCTAATCTCGGACCGATTAAATCGGACACGGTGTTGCCAACTGTTCGCCACCGCTACGACATTTCTTCAAAAGAAGCTGTGTTGCCGGGCGCAATGACGCGTAGATGGGCCCCGCAAACTCGCCGCGTGCTTCGGCGTAATGCAGCGAGTATAATGAAAGATTTGATTTGAAGAAATTGCAGCAATACAGAATTATTCAAAATCAAACAGTAAGTTAGGAAGCTAACTTTTCGGGGTGAGAAAATGTGAAATCTTCTAAACGTTCTTATGGGATGTATGTGCCAAGCTTGATATTTGCTTGTGCCCGTGCTTCTTTCAGCGTGAAATGTCACGCTGCATGGGTTTCAACAGTGGAACATGTTCAGCAGCTAACTCAAAACTAGTGTAAAAGGCGTCACCACTTACCTATACGAGCACTTTGTCATATGTTCAAATTGTGTCCCAACAAAACACTTTCTGGAGAACTTTTTTGCGTTCGATGTTGCTAATAAAAATAAACTTGTTTCTAAATCAAATCAACTGAGAATTTACAACTCAACGAACTCAATAAGAACGGAGAGATGAGGGTGACTGGGAAGTGAGCTCGCGCTCTTCGAGTCTCCAGCCACCCGCGTATGTGTCGAAGCAGGCGGCCTGCAGCCGTAATCGAACTCGGGTCGCAGTATTGCTTACGCAATAATCAGCGTCCAGTTCCGCTCGGCCATGATGCTGATTTCAGTTCAGTTAAAGTTCAGTTTAATAGTCCAAAATTTTCAATGTCAATCATATGTCAATTATTTATTTCATTGCTCCTTTTTTGCGAGGTGAAAAATACTTTTGACCCAGTTGCTTTCCGTTTCAAAACCTCCAACCACTTCAAAATAGACCCTACTAACAGAAAATCCCCAAGATTGAAGTGCATAAACATTAGTAAAATAAGATCAAAACACGGCCGATTGGTCGAGCGGTAACACGTTTGTTTCTGGAGCGGGAGGTCTGAGGTTCAAATCTCTGGCCGGTCAAATCGGACACAGTGTTGTCAAGGGCAGGGCACCGCTACTACAATTCTTCGAAAGAAGCCATGTTGCCCGGGCGCAATGACGCGGAGATGGCTCCACCAACTTGTTACACGCTTCGGCGTAATACTGCGAGTATAATGAAAGATTTGATTTGATTTAGATAGCACAGTACACTAACTGATGTTATGAGCACAATTGGTTTTTGAAAGGAAACAATGGCTTTGTGGTCAAGTCGTTTACCCTTCTCGATATTTTCTGTTTAATTTTGAACGGCAATGATAATCGCTTTGATATTGCTCTCTTTGTTTCGTACCTTATGCAGTGATGACGACAACTGTGGTCAGTTTGTTGTCTTTAATCTAACTCCAGGATCCATCGCGAGGAGGTAGACAACTTGGGCCCCATTTATGTACCTTATAAATAGAGCTCGACCGATATATCGGTCAGCCGTATCAGGGTCAAGCCGATATATCGTATCGGTGTTTACCACCGATAAAATATCGGCTTAGAACAATTACCTTAAACTGTTTATTTTTGAGAGCAAGCACAACCGCTCTTGACTATTGATTGCCAAATCATTGTATTTTTTGTTTGTTTTTTTGATGAATAGCACTGGAGTGTGACTTGTGTTTACAATTGTCTTTCTTTGGAAGGGAATTAGTGAAGCTTTTAGTGTCAAGTTAGTTGAAAAATAGTGACAAAATTTCGTAGCTAATAAGTTAATATATCGGTTATCGATATCGGTATCGGCCTGAAAAATTCCGAAATATCGATATCGGTATCGGCCTGAAAAAGTCATATCGGTCGAGCTCTACTTATAAATAATGAAATGTCAAAAATGTTTACTTTCACTCTTGTATCTTCAGCAAGGACTAAATTTGCACTTTTTCTAATACTGTCCAGATTTTTAAGCTTTAGATCGCGAGTAAAAATCTTCCTGGTTTTTGTTTTGTCACGTATGGAAATTAAAATGTCAAAAATGTTTTGACTTTTACTTGTAAAATTTTAAACACTGGGTAGAAACGTTTACATCTAGCCCTTGATTTGAGTAGGGTTAGTTTTTAATACTCCAGTCACCCTAAAGTCGAATCAGTCCGAATGCAGTACGAATGAAAAGTCATATGCGTTCTGGCTGATCCGAAGTGCATTCGTAGCATTCGGGCTGCATTCTGATCCATTTAGGCCAATTCGGCGACCCATTCCGAATGTTTTCAAAATGTTCAAAACATTCGGACTGATTCGTTTGGGAAAAAAATTGGAAACAGATTTGAAGTGCATTCGTGCGACATTCGAAGTGTATTCGTAACCAGAGTTGGATCCATTTATTTTTTTTAATTTTTGAATTCAAATTCATTGACTTTAAAAAAACTAAATTCAAATTCATTGACTTTGAAAAAACTCAATTCAAATTCAAATTCGTTGACTTTGCAAAAGTCGAATTCAAATTCAAATTCATCAATAACTTGTGAGCGGATTCACATTCAAAATTCAAATTCAATCCAACCCCACTTTTCACACCTAAGATTCAAAGAGGATTTTGCAGTTTGCACCTAGCAAGTCGCAGTCTCGTTGTCGCAGATGTGTATTAGCGCATCACAGGTGCGTAATAAACCAACAACTCAAGTCGCTTGAATTGGATCCAGTGCTGTCGCCAGAGCAAACGAAGCGAGGGGGGCACCAGCCAAAAGTGGGTTGCACTAAAATTTGCTTATAAAAACTGATCTTCAGATCTTGTACGCTTACAATTATGTGCAATGTTAAAATAAGGCCGGCAGCATTTCTTAGCTCGTTTCCTCCATGGCCAATAATCGCTTGAAAAAGCTATCTGCAACAGTGAACGCTACCAGACGTGCGACCAGGATTTTGCTAAGAGAGGTGAACCAAAAGTAATTTTTTTACACAAAAACCGCCTGAATTAGCCCCCGTGCTGAACAAACTGATGCAACTCAAGTGTGTCACAGATGGACATAGATACTAAATATTAAGTGAATGTGGATAGAGCATGAGGGCGGATCCCCCCGCTGCTTGGCGATTTTGAAGCAAAAAACATAGTGATTTTAACGCCATTTTAATCATGCTTCGCACTTTTAGAAGCCATATGAATAACTAAATTGCTAAAATTCATAAGTCATTTCGAAGAATTGACTTGCTTTTCACCTTCAGCCCCCCTTCCTTTAGATCAAGTCTAAAATACGTTTAAACGCTTGTATTTTGAGATTAAATTTTCGAAGTGACTTTGCAAATGGGGCTTAAGCCCCTTCACCCTAGTTGTGCCACTGACTGTGACCTCAAAATCTCGACTGTGCTCTAAAAATCAAAACAGCTGGTTTTTGAAAAAAGGTTTTCACGCTTTGTTTCGTTTCATAATCACTAACGAAGTACCGGTAACGAACTAACGATTCTGCAGGCTAACATGTCTCTTCCGCGACACATCCGTAAAGGCGTGTCAATAAGACGGAATATTGCGTCAGATTTATGTACAGCAGTTGGTTGCCAGCAATTTCGCAAAGAATCGAAAAAACATCAAAGAAGAGTTATGTTTAAACGTAATTATTTCTTTTTCCATCATTGTCTGTTGTCTTGTTGCGTGATGTCACAAAAGCTGTATTTTTAGTAAACCAAAATGGGGGCA
Organism: Trididemnum nubilum; assembly: GCA_963965965.1. Taxonomy (NCBI): domain Eukaryota; kingdom Metazoa; phylum Chordata; class Ascidiacea; order Aplousobranchia; family Didemnidae; genus Trididemnum; species Trididemnum nubilum. The sequence goes on along the minus strand of OZ014475.1, from coordinate 22,090,032 downwards.
CAAGCGACCGTTAGGGGGGTACGCCCCCCTCCCTTAGCGACGGCACTGGTTGGACCCATTCATTTTGTTTTTAAATTTTTAATTCAAATTCATTGACTTTGAAAAAACTTAATTCAAATTCATTGATTTTCCAAAAGTCGAATTCAAATTCAAAATTCAAATTCAATTCAACCCTATTCGTAACGTTCCTACTGCATTCGAAGTCGATTCGGACTCATTCGAAGCAAAAATACACCGTAACCGCTTGATTCCGTGCTTTTTTGATTGAATCACTTTTACAGAGTACAGTATTTCTATTTGCAGACGTCGTTGTGGCGAGATACGTATATTCTTTGCCATTCGAAGTGAATTCGTATTGCGTTCGAAATCTTTTTTGTGTTTTTTTTTTGTTAATTTTCGAATAGTGTAATGCTTTCGAGGGCTCACGATGTGGTATATACTGACCTTCTGAACTTGCATTTTTCTAGCTGGTAAGATTAAGTTCGCAACTAGTTTAGCGTGGGATTGGTTTAGCGCAACCCCAGCCCCTAGCCTTAACTTTAGCGGGCTACCGTTTAAATTTACGTCTAACTGTTAACAGAAGCATTTAAACTTGTATTTTTGTAGCTTGCAACTTAAACGTGCACAAGCGATGTGTCCGGAATGTGCCACCTCTTTGTGGCCGCGACCACACCGAAAAAAGGGGAAGACTGCAACTTCTAATAGAGGTGTCAGATGGAAGATTGATTGCAAACGGTAAGAACTTCAATCTTGTTGGCCCTGACAGTCACATTATTTTACCCCTTAAAACATGAAAAAAAATTAGAATTTGTAGAATTTTTCGTGACTTTTGAGTTGATAGCGTGATATACTGTTTTCTAAAACTTCTCAGCCCAACTCAAATTAAAAAAAAAAAATTTCGCTCAGCAAAATTGAACCCAAGCCGTCTGGTTTGCGACCTAGTCCCAGGTTCGTACCTCGGTGCGCCAAACTACTGTAGTTCGAACTAAACGTAAACATAAGTCATGGTATAAAGTAAACTAACGTGGAACGCATACTTATCAAGTCTCTTGGCTTAAATTTGCGCGTAGGTTTGCAAATTGCAATTTAGCGAGCGAAAAGACGTAAATACCGTAGTTATGCCGGCAGATGTTTTTCATCAAAAGTATAAGATATGTTACATTTGGAGGGCTACCGTTACTTCTGTTCGGTTTAGCTAGTTGTGTGAGCTTTGTTATTTTTAGAGTATATTTTAACGTTTTATGACTGAGGTTGTAATTCTTAATTGGTTTGATTCGTTTGACCTGGTCGTTGTGTTAGAAATGTACTCAGAATGCAAATGCATCAGAGGGTTATACGTTTGTTCGTTTCCGGTATTTTGTACGTTTCATTGATGACGTTTTGCGTAGGTGGTCTGTAAACAGAAACATTAAATCGTACAAAAAGTGCATGAAGCAACTAACCCGTTTAAAAATATGCTTAGTTGCCTAAAAATTGTACAGTATTACTTAAAATATATTGGTAGTTGCTGAAGGGTGTAGGTTTTAGACCCAAACAGACAGAATTGTAAAAACGTAAAAATTCTTACGTCAACCCGTTACTTTTTGCATATATAAAGCACATCATAACGCAGTTTTATCTGTCGTCTATCACGAATGTTTATGGGTATTTTGTGTTAAAATAGAATTTTCTGCTAATTTTATTCTCTCGCGTGGTGTACGTAGCAACGTGCTAAAGCATTTTGCATTTTTTAATGTTGATTATTTTTGATAAACAAAATATTTTTAGCCTAGAATGATAACTTAAAATGCTTTTTTTAACAAATTAAGTTTTTTTCCTCTAAGTTTTTTTCTGTGTTTGTTTGCGTACAATTTCACATGTACATGGATGAAACTTTCATGAACTAAAAGTTAGAAATAGCTCGATGATTTATAGATTTTCAATTTATTTGGCCTTTAAACCGAACTTTAAATAAGTCCTCCCAAGTACCCTAGTTTTTTTGATACAGACATAATAAAAGGATTGAAAAATATGTTTTAATACCAAATATGCACTTCTTAACCGTTTAATAGTACTTGATTTTTATTAGATCATGTATAATACAAGTTAGAATCAATTGATAAAATAGCACTGTTGCCACCCAAATGGTATGAAAGTAATTGAGTATTTTTGGGAAAAATTATTTGAGTATTAGCTTGATTACGAGCCTTGAAAACAGTAGATCGTCGGAATCATATCAGCAAATGAGATTGAAACCCTTGCCGCAACAGTCAGAGCCTTCTTCTGGTTTAAAAGTTTTGGCAGTCTTGCAACGTAGCGTAATCGTTAGACCACTCTACCATGGAAGCATTGTGTTGATACTGCGAGCATGCTAACAGGTTTGAAATTGCGTCATTGCGTCATTTTGACTAACATCTGCAAGCTTTTGCCGAATGATGCGTTTAAAGATTGTTTTTGTACTATTTGATATATTTGTCTTTGATCCATAAATCAAACCGGCCCTTTTTGGAAAGTAAAATTTCTGTATTTGACAAACACCGTTCTTAAATATACGAGATACGTCATCTCGCTATATTAAAGTTTTTATGAAAGATGTTTGGATTACTCGAAGATATTTTTGGACTTGTTTTGACTCGGTTGCTTTGTTTAGCGTTGGTCGATTAGTTAATAGTGTTGCAAACTTTCCAAGTTTAATTTATGTTGTGAATCCTATCAAAAAAGCTTACTGCTTGTCATTTCTGTAAAATCAATGTGATTGGTGCTGTGAAAAGCAGGCTGTCCAATGCGATTTGAATCGGCTGTGTAGTGTGTGTGTACGCTGTGTTCGTTTTTCAACTATCGGGAAATAATCTAAAACTGCTCATTTGCTCAACTCCCCAATGATCCATAATCATGTCTGATTTCTTCATTAGATAAAAAATTCTTTTTTCATCTAGATTGTTTTGTCGTATCCATATCATTAGTATAGTCAAAATTTGCTTTCCATAAGTAATGGATTTTTTTTATTACTCAAAGACGTATATGCACTTCAACACCTGGTCAAAAAGATTCAAATTTTGAGAATTTTTAATCGCTGTTGCTTTGAGCACTTTTAAAGTCTTCTCAGCTTTAATGTTATTGACGAAATCACCCATGCGTTATGCCCGGCGTAAGAGCTGTAGACAGCTACCACGCCCAGAAGCTACTTTTGATGCTGTCAGAATTAATTGTGCAACACAAAGTCTTATACGAAACTTTTAATGAAATAACATTTATTATTATTATTATTACATTGTTATTGTGGTGGTTTTTTAATTCAAATTATCATATTCAATAAATTATTTGCTGCATGCCAATTAGCGTACTTAGTACCTACGTACCAATTAACGTACTTAGTGTTCGATTAAGTAAATTTCTGTGCTATAAACCATGGAACGTTGTGGCAAAGCTTTGTTTTCCGTTACTAAATTCCAGATGCTCTCTTTACTTGTAAAAGGCCTAATACGTTCTCGTAATGCAAGATGGAGAGCCAAATTCCTCATCTATCTGGAATTTATTTGGACTTAAAGCGGCATTTTTAGAGCTAGTAAAAAGTTTGCATTGTGATTAAAAAGAACTTAAAGAGTGATTGCATCGAAATTTTAAAAATAAACCTAAAAATTGAATGCTAGAACTTTTACACAAACACAAGTCGGATAGGTTTTAATCTCACATACTCGAATTTTATTGTATTGCGCTTTTGCCAGACTTGACCAAGGATTGATTAATGGTTACCCTTTTCAAGTTTGTATTTAGAGTGCGGTACAGCCATGCTCGATGCAACAGATACTTTTTGCGTTGGCTTCATGACCTACTGAAATAGAAAAAGCTAGCTGTAGTCCATTGGTTATCCTAAATGTTATGATTTTTAGTGCAACAAGCAAAAAACCTTCTCCCAATGGACCCAAACGGCTTATCTGATCCTTATGTTAAAGTCAAGCTTATTCCTTCAATCAAATCAGAGCACAACAACTCAAAGCGAAAGACAACTATACGAGAAAAGAGTCTCAATCCGGTCTGGGGCGAAACACTTATGATGTAAGTGGAGGCATGCTCGAAAATCTGGCTGTAGTATTGAAGAGGCGATTAAATTTGCATACACAAATGTCATAAAATCTTTCTGTGATATTGCAGAAAGGCTGCTAAATGTGTGGTGACATGTCACTGGAACGAAGGCGACTGATCGCCGCAAACGGACTTCTAACATTAGGGTTAGTTTGTAATTGTAACGATTTGGTTCGTTGTCACTTCGGTCAATTGTATGTGCCCCCTATGCCGTTAAACCTGGTTGCGATTTTGCAGAAAGTTTGCTGAATTTATGTTGACTGTTGTTCTATTCCAGATTGTTCGCTTACTGGTAGTAGGTTCTTGTCACGCATGACTGCCAAGGCCGTATAAAAGAAGAGAGAAAAAATTATAAAGAGTTGAACAACTTCTAATCGGAGAACTATGGTTGCAAATTTGCTAGAGATAAAATAAGATTTGGCCTCGCATAAACTTCGATATCTTCATCTAATTTCTTACTTTACTTAAAATTTTGATGTACTTTTTGTTACAAAACTGAAAAAAAAGGCAAAATTAGTAAAATACCAACAGTTTTTTGTTGGCTAAATTGATAATGTTTTTTTGTCGTAATGAAAACAAAAACAAAAAACAAACAGCAATATTAATTACGAAATAACCACATTTTTAAACTCAAATATTGTCGTAATAGATACAAAACTTGTAAAGTTTTTGCTTGTATATAATTTGCATTTCATGTATAGGTATTGCGGTGTGATTATAGTCTACGTCTATGCTACGATTATATACTATCACGTATTAAAATGCAGTTTGCCTGGCATATCAGTATCTTATTGTCTTTTAAAAGTTAATTAATTCAAAATGCTTGCAATGTTTTCTTCATATTTTTACTTGCTGTTTTATGCGACCTTTTTTTTTTTGTAAATAGTGTATTTTTTGAATTTGCCACAAAATTTGGTCATCTGTGAAATATGTAACATTTAAGATTTTGGAGATTTTTCTTTATCGTAGTGTTTTGAGAAGTGCCACGTTTCTCACTGCAAAAATTCTCTCTTAGTTTTTGAAGCACGTCCATTGATCCCTTAACTTTTGGAACATTCGAGACCTCTTCTTCGTCATTAAACTTTTAAAGCTTATTCAACTGTAACGTATTGTGATTACATCATTGCCACCGATTTATGTGACCCTACAAGAATGTTTAGGAACAAAACCAACTCTTAGTTTGTGAGAATGTCGCTTTTAACAAGTTCACGGTGGCTATCGTGCTGCTTTGACTTTGTGATTTGGGTTCGAATTGTCTTGCTCTTTCCTTTCCATTAATGAAAGAGAGGTGTAACAAAATATCACACCAAAGAACCTTAGCTATAAGCTGGAAACTCGGGAGAACTCTTTGCCTCTTTTAACTCCACTGGCAGGAGTAGGGACTACCAATTGGAATCTACCCTCTGGGAGAAGCCTTTTATTGTTTATCCTGCAGAAGCACGGTAAACTTGATAATGCTAGCATAGGTAGAATCACTTGAATGGTAGATAGATTCAATTTTTTGTTCTGAGGTATTTTCAAGGTTATTAAATCAATCAAAAAAAATCACGATTTAAATCAACTAATAAATATAGCTCAAAATAAATGGAATTTTGTCTTGACATAGCAGAATTCTGATGATTTTTGGTTTGAGTAGGTTAGAAAACCATTTTTTTGTTCATAACACTTCCGATTTTCCGAAATTAACTTATTAGTCTTTAGACAGATTTAAACGCGCCGAAACTATTTTAGCATAAAAACGCTACTAATGACGTATTTTATATGAACAGTGTAGTATAGTTTAAATTTTATTTGATGTAGGATTTGTCGAACCAATGTGCTTGAAATATATGTAAAGCACCTTTGCAAACTTTTGACTATAGTGTACCTTCTACGGCAAAAAACTTGAAAAAAATTAATTAAAAAAAAAAAGATTTATGTGATTTAAAAAAAGATTAGTATGATTAAAAAAAAACAACGATTGTTTTCAACCATGGGCATTATTTGCTTTGGTCATTTCATATGTGGTTCCGTTTGGTCATGGTTTTTGCTGGATTCGGATGGGCGACGTTTTTTGTTTTTTTTTTAAGCAAATTTTGGATGCGATTGAAGCAGACCGATTCTGTGTTCAACAATTCATCATCATGATGCTTACCCACTTCAGCATTTTTTGTTTCATTTCTAGAAATCTACGTATGAGGAAGGGTCTCTTAAAGCTTCCTTCCCTCAAAAAACAGCATTCCGTTTAATATTCTCTTCCTACTCTGTCGTTGTACTTCCAAATAGATTTATCGGGACTGATTGAACGGCAGTTTTACTTAATTTGACTAAAAACAGTAAAGCCTTATTTAAAATAATGAAATTTTTAAACGTTTCGGACTTAGCTATGTCCATCATCAGTAAAAAGTAAAATCTAAAACAGTAAAAAAGTAAAGAACTAGTCTCGAATGAAAGTAGACACATTTCAGTAAAAGTTATACGTAGCGCTGCAATTGAGTAAAACCTGCTGATGTAAACAATCTGCTGTTCCTCTGCTAAACACACTAAGTAATTCTGTGATACTAGCGTAGTGCAATGAATGAGAAAAGAGGAAAAACAAAGAGCAATCACGTGTTGAACAGATACAAAGTTATCGATGACTGATCAACGTTTATGTCCGGTTTCAGTTTGTCGATGCTTAAAGTTTCTAAAATGAATAGCTTGGTTCGGTTCCTGGCAGTTCCAAGTATTTTAGGTTTTGCAAAGTCAATTTTATGGTCGGAATTTTCGTAGAGGTGGTTGGTAACGTCAGTGTTTTTACATTTTTTGGAGCCGGGGTTGTGTTCGTTCAGTCGTGTAAGCAAATTTCTGGCAGTCTCACCAATGTAGTTGCTGCCGCATGAGCAATGAATATGATAGACCACATTTGACCGATGTAGTAGTGCTTGACCTTCTTTGACTCGAAAAAAACTTTTTAATTTGAATGTGTCGTGAATAACTCTAACTTTGATTTTCCCATTTGCATTTTTTGCAAAATAGTTGCCGATTTCATGCTGTACTTGCATTGAGATTGGTCCCAGATAGGGAAGCCTGCAAGTCAAATGCTTTTGAGTAGGTTGAGTAGTAATTTGGTTTGTTCTCTTCGTATCCGTGTGTTTGGAATTTAAAAAACCTCGAATGCAATTGTCAACAAATGTCCTAGGGTATCCATTTTTTGCCAGCATTTCTTTAATTCTCATGAAATCGCTGTGAATCAGTTTGTATGAAGCTCCAATTTTGTAGGCCCGTTGTAGTAGTGAGTTCACTAAATTGCGTTTGTATCGGTACGGGACAAAACTGGTCCACTTTAAATACAGTCCGGTATGAGTTTTCTTTCTAAAGACGGATGTTTGTGCTACATTTCCAGTATTTCTTGAAACGAGTACATCAAGAAAGGCAAGTTGTCCGTTGCACTCCTGTTCCTGTGTAAAATTTATAGATTTATGAATGCGATTCATTACGTCAAAGAAAGATTGAGCTTCCTCATCATTTGAAAATACCAAAAACAAATCGTCCACGTATCTCAGCAGTAGCGTCGGCCTGTTTTGTTGTGATGCAGAGAGAGCCTCTTCTATTACATGATTCATAAATACGTCTGCTAACATCAGATTTCATAAATACTAAATGATCGCACCAAATTCGTTCCGGTTGGAAAAGATGATAATCTTCAAAAACTGGATCAATTTCAAAGATGTATCCGCTACTTAAAAGGAAAAGGCGCTATTACCAACGAGGATTACCAACGAATTTACCCTACCTCAGCTGCAACACCAACTATGTATGGGTTACCAAAGGTACATAAAGATGGAACACCCCTTAGACCAATTCTGGCTTCCACTTGGTCTTTCAATCATGAGTGTGCAAAATGGCTTTCGGATATCCTCAGCCCACTGCGCTCCCATTCAACAAATTTGAAGGATACTTTTTCCTTTATTGATAAGGTGAAAAATTTCTCCCTCAATGATTCGGTTATGTACTCTTTCGACGTAGTTAGCCTTTTTACCAATATTCCACTTCAGTTCACCTTACAACTAATTTTGGATACAATTTTCTAAGACGATATTGAGACCTTTCACAACCTGAACAAACGAAGATTAAAAACCTTACTCAATTGGGCAGCATCAAGCACAACTTTACAATTTCAAGGAAAATACTACAAGCAAGTGGATGGGATAGCAATGGGGTCTCCCATAGCTCCGATGTTAGCAGACGTATTTATGAATCATGTAATAGAAGAGGCTCTCTCTGCATCACAACAAAACAGGCCGACGCTACTGCTGAGATACGTGGACGATTTGTTTTTGGTATTTTCAAATGATGAGGAAGCTCAATCTTTCTTTGACGTAATGAATCGCATTCATAAATCTATAAATTTTACACAGGAACAGGAGTGCAACGGACAACTTGCCTTTCTTGATGTACTCGTTTCAAGAAATACTGGAAATGTAGCACAAACATCCGTCTTTAGAAAGAAAACTCATACCGGACTGTATTTAAAGTGGACCAGTTTTGTCCCGTACCGATACAAACGCAATTTAGTGAACTCACTACTACAACGGGCCTACAAAATTGGAGCTTCATACAAACTGATTCACAGCGATTTCATGAGAATTAAAGAAATGCTGGCAAAAAATGGATACCCTAGGACATTTGTTGACAATTGCATTCGAGGTTTTTTAAATTCCAAACACACGGATACGAAGAGAACAAACCAAATTACTACTCAACCTACTCAAAAGCATTTGACTTGCAGGCTTCCCTATCTGGGACCAATCTCAATGCAAGTACAGCATGAAATCGGCAACTATTTTGCAAAAAATGCAAATGGGAAAATCAAAGTTAGAGTTATTCACGACACATTCAAATTAAAAAGTTTTTTTCGAGTCAAAGAAGGTCAAGCACTACTACATCGGTCAAATGTGGTCTATCATATTCATTGCTCATGCGGCAGCAACTACATTGGTGAGACTGCCAGAAATTTGCTTACACGACTGAACGAACACAACCCCGGCTCCAAAAAATGTAAAAACACTGACGTTACCAACCACCTCTACGAAAATTCCGACCATAAAATTGACTTTGCAAAACCTAAAATACTTGGAACTGCCAGGAACCGAACCAAGCTATTCATTTTAGAAACTTTAAGCATCGACAAACTGAAACCGGACATAAACGTTGATCAGTCATCGATAACTTTGTATCTGTTCAACACGTGATTGCTCTTTGTTTTTCCTCTTTTCTCATTCATTGCACTACGCTAGTATCACAGAATTACTTAGTGTGTTTAGCAGAGGAACAGCAGATTGTTTACATCAGCAGGTTTTACTCAATTGCAGCGCTATGTATAACTTTTACTGAAATGTGTCTACTTTCATTCGAGACTAGTTCTTTACTTTTTTACTGTTTTAGATTTTACTTTTTACTGATGATGGACATAGCTAAGTCCGAAACGTTTAAAAATTTCATTATTTTAAATAAGGCTTTACTGTTTTTAATCAAAAATAGATTTATGGTCTCCAAATACATTTGCAAATCTCTTAACTGCCGGTATTTGCTTTTTGCTTCATATTTTTTTTTATTTTGAACCAATAAGACTTTGAGAGAGAAGAAATATTCAAGCGTTATCAGCAAAATACATTTTGGCATAAGCAATCTATTTCAAGTTAATTCAGCTCAGTCAGTGTTTTTGTCTGCGTATTATTCGATCACTTGAAATGATACATAATCTGGATTATGGCAGTATGATCGTTCAAAAAGAGTTTCATAATGATGCCACGGAAGAAAATTTAATTTTTATTTGCAGACCATTGCGAGAAGTAGACAATGATCGACGACTTTTGATTGAGGTTTGGGATTGGGATCGAACAAGTGCTAATGATTTTATGGGATCTATGTCGTTTGGGGTTTCAGGTTAGTAAGATCATCACTAGTCATTATCAACCTGTAAGTTAATATATACAAGTTGCATTGTTGTTGAATCTTTTGATGCTTTTTGACCAGTGTTCCCTCTAAGGTTTTGGTCAGTCAGCCTGTGCTCAAAAATTCGGCGATTTTCCAATAGTAAACAATAGAAAATCCACAAATGAGTTGGCGTGCGCGCAGCAAAAACACTAGTTCGCTGATGAACATCGGCCTAATGGTTATATAGTTTTTGACATTCCTGACCGATAGCTTCTCTTTTAACTTTTAAGTGTGTAACTCGTTTATAGCTAAATTAGAAAATATTTCAATCCAGTCAACTACCCTGGTTAGCTGGCAAATCAGAAGTTCGCTAACCACCCAACTTTTTTAAACTAGAGTTAGCCAAGAAAGCAGCTAAGGGTTGGTTCAAATTGCTCGGCCAACAAGAAGGAGAATTCTACAATGTTCCAATTGTTGAAGAGGAGGAGGCTGCAGCACTGTCACTCGAGCTTGAGGTAAGCAAAAGAGTGTTGTTTGGGTTGCACATTTAAGCTTCATCTAATTTAAACTTACGTGAAATCTAAAACCTAAAAGTTTAAAAATCAACTGTGCTTCGAATCTGTGTCGAATGTCGTAACATCAAGGCCAAATTCTCTAGTCAATTCTGCATTCTACTTAATCCAATTCGTACCCTCAGTCACTCTTCGTTGTGAAGGTTTAAAATCAAAGCACTATTATAGATATTAGTGAACGTCTACTTCACTGGAAATTTTTAAAAGTTGAAGAGATTGAAAGAAAAATGAAGTTTATTTATTCGCGCATTTTTGATTTCCGTCTGGTTTAGGTTTGAGCTAGGATTTAGTTTTAGGCATGGATAGTTTATATTGAGTTTAGGTTAGAGTTGACTCAGAATTGATGAAATGGTTGATCGATTTTTGCGTTGAAGTAAAGTTTGCGTGGTCACTGTTAAATATTTTGTTCTGAAGTCGGATTTGCAAAATTTTTGCTGATACAATACTTAACGCCTTCAAGTTTTTGTAATCGGTAGTTTTCGTACTCAGTTGATTGCAAGCATTAGTTTCGTATGTCGTTTGTGTTCATTGCATTTGATTGCAGCCGTTGCCAAAAAACTTGTCCTCACTTTTCAAGATCTTAATCTTGAAAAGTTATCGAATTACGCATTTCTATCCTACTTCAAATACTGCTCTACCGTGAGAAAATTGTCTTCAACATTCATCAGTTTTAGAGCATTTTATCCGAAATTTTATATCAGGAATTTGCCCGCTATTTGCAAATTTATGACTTGCTTAAAAGCATTGACATGTAAAATGGGGTCTGCAATACAAAAAAATCGCACCAGCGAATCGAGGAGTAAGATATGAACTATCAGCAAATACACAGGACGGTTTCCCTTTTCTCGCATTAAGCATCCTTCCTGTTACCATTCCAACCCGTCAGCTGGAAGACAAAGCTGTAGGTTCGCGTGGAAAACTAACCTGTGTTTTTCTTTTATTTTTTTCTGAAGCAATTACGCATCAAAGAAGAAAAAAAAAGGGTTGAGTCGAGAAAGCGAAAGGACGAGCAACTTGCTGCCACGGGGGGCAAGCCTATGAAACAATTCAAGCCCTCCGATTTCACATTTCTAAACGTTCTCGGCCGTGGTAGCTTCGGAAAGGTAAGTTGTTGATGATTGAAATTGTTAAGGCTACCGTGTTATCGTGGATTAGATTCGAAATAACCGTACCAAACCTGAAGTCGGGGTCGATTTTTGTCAAAAGCAATGTTGTTATTCAAGAAGTGCTTCTGGAATTTAGCGTGCTCCAATTGTCGATGGATGTGCGTTTTAGGACAAGGCTTTGCGCTGTTTTTTTAATGCTAAACGTCAAGCAGGGACGCCGTGATTATCACTTTTTATAATCTCTGGTTTAACCCGACTGGAAATTGAACCCAACCACCGTTGCAGTAGCAGACCCTATCCAATCGACCACTGATTGGTTTCTTACATAGCAAACGCCTTTCCACTTGGGATATTATTGATTATCACCATTTGCTTTAGAAACATGTATTCTTTGAACTCAATTGTCCATTCTGACGAATACCTGTAGTGGTTTCGGCTGGGTTCGAACCCGGGATCACAATAAGTATGATCCAAAATCCAACATTAATACTAATTTTATCATGGCATAAAAGGATATCGTAAAAGGAGTTATGTGTTATTGTTTGTGAATCGTTAATCATGTTATAAAACACAACACGTAAGTTTTTAGAATACATTGAATACTGTGTTGACCTGCTTCTATTTACGCTTTAATAATAAAAGCCTCTCACAATTTCCTGTCTAGCGCTTGGTAATCAAACGGAAGTGCAAAGGGTTTAGCACCGTTTGTCCCTATATTACTGTACGGTACGTTTCTGTGTCTAGTTGACCACTAAAGTGGACTCGCTACAGACCTAGGTTTCATCTAAAACTTTTGGCTTGTATCAGAAAGTCTCTGACTCTTTTTATACGATTGTAATAGGAATAAGAGAGCGTTAAAAGATTGAGGTACATTGTTAGCTAAGATAAAACAGCACGTTTGCAGTTTATCGCAAGTTTTCAGTCATTTTCGAATTTTTGTTTTTCGCCATTGCATGGATTATTTTGCGGCTTGCAGGCGAAAATATCTATAATCATCTAAATTTTTATTTCGTATCAATCATACGGCTAATTTCGATTATCCACCAAAGTTTAGACCACAATATCCCACAAAAAATATATTTTCTATTCCACCTACAGATATTAGTTCGCAACTATGAGGCTTGTTGATTGGTCTAGGTCTTGCTTGCTGAACGCAAGGGAACAAACGAAATATACGCCATTAAAGTTTTGAAGAAAGACGTAATCGTTCAAGATGATGACGTGGAATGCACCATGATTGAAAAGAGAGTCCTCGCTCTACCTGAAAAACCACCGTTCCTAACCCAGCTCCATTCTTGCTTTCAAACTAACGTAAGTTCAAACAAATAAGCTCTTTTTTATTACCTTTGCCTGGTCTGCGGACGAGGCATACATATCAAATCTTCCATTACACTTGCTGTGTCACGCCGAAGTGTGTGATTAGTTTGCGTAGCCCATTTCCTTGTCATTGCTAGGCGCTGACAACGCTGTGCCCGATTTGACCGGTCTGAGATTTGAACCTCAGACTTCCCGCTGTAGAGACAAACTCGCGTTACTGTTTGATCAACTTGCTGATCGGACTTAGTTATGTTCATCTTAATTATCCATGGTTTGTTTGTTGCATATCGCTTACTTTTTTCATTGACGGTTTTATTGTCAACATTGGTGTCTGCCGAGTTAATTATTATTATTTTGTTATGCACCTGGTTGCCCCGGTCTCTCTGTTATCAGGTGACATTGAATATATTGTTGATTAAAAGTTTTCTTGAATTCAAGTGGAAAACATAAATTTTCCTCATTCGAATGATTGTTTTTGCACTGATTTTTTCGAAATAATGCTTTCTGAATTTCGTTTATTTAGGATCGGCTGTATTTTGTAATGGAATATGTGAACGGGGGAGATTTGATGTTTCATATTCAGCAAGTTGGGAAATTCAAAGAACCGCAGGCTGTGTAAGTTTAGTTTTGTTGCCAGTAACTCAGCATGAATTTTTACGTTACCCTCTTGTTTTGCCATCTTACCTTTTCTCCTTTTCTGCTATGATTGTTTATTTAATTTTGTGTAATATGTGGGCAACAGTTTCATTATGCTCGAATGGGCTTGTGTGCTATATGTTGGCAATTTGCTTGCAGTAGTTCGATTTGCGCTGCGTTCATTTAGTCTTCTCGAAAAACCTGATATACGGCAGCATTGCATACTTGAAATGTTTTGTTCTTCTACCGATGTTTAATGTAAAAAACATCTACGGCAAACGCGATTTATTTAGACCTTTCGCTACTCAGAGCGTGGGAGCATCCTCAGTAACTCTGACGTAAACAATTCTAATTCAACTAACTCAGCAAATAAAAATGCTTCAATCCAGCGTTGCCAATAGCCCATCAATGTCAAGTGAATAGAGCGTTTGCTACTAAAGCTATAAACTCGTTTTCGATTCCCAGTTGGGTCAAACAAAAAAACTATGAAAATTGGTGTTTACGTGCAGCTTTCTTTCTTGATGTTCAGCGTTTAAGGGACAGTGTGGCAGACGGGTGATGACTTGACTCGGAAGAGATCGCAATGTAACTTCGTGTCTTCTGGTTAGAGCAGCTTAAAATAAAGATATGATTGCATTTTTTACCAATGCTAAGAGAGACAGCCAAACGATATCGCTAAAGTAAAGCGCGACCAGCAATAATTTTACAAATTTTTCGAACTTATATTTTGTCGAACTTGAAGGGAACTAAAGCGAAATAATAGAAACATAAATAAAAGAACACCAAAAAGCTTTTATTAAAGTTTAGCTCTTGTAAAATTTTTAAATCGATATCTTAAAGCTAATCCCATGTCGTATTTCGTATTCCCACTGCAGTAGAGGATTTTATTTCGAATAAGAGTATTGGTATTTTCGTGGCTAGGCAAATTGCTTGCTTGGTAATTGAGCTGTGCATCAGTGGTTTAACAAGAAAGATTAATTTAAAATTATTATTGTCGAATTGGATACTTTTAATGCAGTTATGAAAAGTAACTTTTTGAATTTTCTCTGGAGAGAAATAATTGGGTTTTTATTTTACCATGTAATATACACTTCATTTACCCAAACTACAAAATATATGTTACTACCAGAAAATCACTGAAAAAGTTTGCACCTTTTTCAAAAGCTCGTGATGCTTTACGTGCGATAGCCATTGAGTGACCCTGGCATGTTTGCTTTTTTTTCCCTGCAATTTTAATCATTGTATAGTATGCCATTTTTTAGCAGTTATTGTTTAGATGGTTTCATACTGTAGAGTAAACTTTCAGTTGCGGATTGGTCTAAACCAGGGCTGCCCAACTCGTGGCGCGCGGGCCATATTTGACCCGCGAAGCTGTTTTGTGTGGCCCGCTAGGTCTTTTTGCGAGGCTTACCATTTTATGGCAAATGAAAAGACGGTTTAAACCAAAACCTTCTGTTTGGTTTTCCCGAAGTCAGTTCGGATTTGCGGCGAAGACCATTTTTTTTTGTCTTCACCTACTTTTGGGGATAGTTTCCCGTAATACTGGCCGAAGTGAGCACCAATTTTGTACAACAAACTTGTAATTATTTGAAGTTTAATCTTGGTGAAAATGCATGTAGCCCCCAATAACTTTTCTCCCGTAAATGTGACCCGCACCAGTAAAAACGTTGGGCAGGCATGGTCTAAACATTTTACATTATAGTCTATGTGTAGTTTGTTGCAGCAAAAGCGATTTTTGGGAGTCAGAGAGTGCTAATTGAAATGCTTTTGTTCTTACTTCAAGCGTTAAAGCACATGCGTTTTTAGGTTTTATTCCGCTGAAATCGCGCTCGGTTTGTTCTATTTGCACGACCGGGGAATTGTCTACAGGTAAGAGCTATTGTAAAACTGAATGTAAAGCATTTTGTTTTTGCCGACTTTTGCCCTTCTTAAGTTTTGCAATCCTTTTCATTTTTTAAGATAATAGCCCTTATTCTTTAAAAAAAACTTGTTAATCAATTATGCTTAAATCAAAAATAAAATCGTGGTAAGATATTTGAATGCTTGCGATATAGCTGTTGTAAATTTTTTTTGCAAAATTACAAATCTGTAAAATCTCGCAGTTCAACAAACTTTGACTGGTGAAAATTTATCGAAACTTTGTTGTGCTTGTTCAGATATGCCGAAGCGTGTAACGACTTTATTCTGGTCGATACTTGGCTTAACCGTGTTCCTACTAGCGTTTTCTTTGTTTCAACCCTCATGCACATTCTACCTACCGCTTGCTTATAACAAAATGAACCGGTCATTGTTGAGTGGATAGAGCATCTGCTACTTGAACGGTAGACCTGGGTTTGGTGTCGAGTGGCCGGTCAAACCAAAGACTAAAACTGGTATTCACGGTTTCCCTGCTTGACGTTCAGCATTAAAAGAGGACAGTGTGAAGCCTCCGCCGTGTGTGGTAGACGTGTAGTAGCTTGACTAGACGGCAGAAAGAACCCTTCGCTGTTTCCAAGTCGAGGTAACTCAAGTGGTAAAATAATAGAGATGTAACTTCCAATGATATGCTGGTACGTTTACGAATTGCGCCAATTTTTGCGCCATTTACGATATTGCCTTTTCGGCTGCAATGTTTCTTTGAACTACCGGGCCTGAAATGTTTGTCAGCACTGTGTTCCATTGGACTGATTTGAGATTTTAGCCCTGGACCTCTTGCTCTTGGAGCAAGCGCTTTGTAACTCAGGTGCCATACTATGTACCGTTTTATAAGAGTTACGACATCGTAAGTTTTTGTGAAGAGCTTGCGACGTCGTAATCCTTGCGATGTGCTCAATAATATCCTCCAAATAACGTACGGGCGATGGCTGCGCTAATTAATATTGCATGGCTTGCCCTCACGATCGATCATATCACTGATCAAAAACTCAAAAATTGGTCAAATTTAAGAGATTTACCTTGTTCACTAGACCACTTAATTTCTTCGCATGGTTTAAATTCTCTGCTCAGGGTGTTGATCTTTTTGTTTCATCTATAGAGATTTAAAGCTGGACAATGTTATGCTTGATGCTGCCGGTCACATTAAAATTGCCGACTTTGGAATGTGCAAAGAAAATATCACTGGCGGTAACACTACTACTACGTTTTGTGGCACTCCTGACTATATAGCTCCCGAGGTAAGATTGAAGTTGAAAGTCCCCATGAAATACTTCTTCTCGCTTTGTAATTTCAAGTATACTTGAAATATCACCATCATGACCAGTGTTTGCTTTCGCAGATTTTGATGTAGAGAATAGATATATCGGTTCAAATAATATACTGAGGTATACAGTACAATAGTTATACTGAGATATATCGGTTCAAATTCGTCAACTTTTTGCCGATTTTTGA
Source organism: Trididemnum nubilum (assembly GCA_963965965.1). Taxonomy (NCBI): domain Eukaryota; kingdom Metazoa; phylum Chordata; class Ascidiacea; order Aplousobranchia; family Didemnidae; genus Trididemnum; species Trididemnum nubilum. Next base: position 22,073,075 of record OZ014475.1, on the reverse strand, counting down.
CTGTGAAATTCCGGTCACGTGACCGGGTGTTCCCAAAATCGATTTGCATAAAGCCTTCATTAGTACCCATGTTGTGTCCAAATTTTAGCTTTACACATTATGTAGTTGGGTTATAAACGAACTGATAAATTTTTGACCCCAAAATCGCCGTTTTTTCATGTTTTTTTTGTGTCGTAATTCACGATCACGTGACCTACGATCTCCAAAATTGGCACGCATGAAGCTTTCATTAATTCCTATGGTAAGTCCAAATTTCAACTTTCTAGGTTTAACCGTTTGTTTATAAGTAAATCAATCCTCATCTATCAAAGTTCGCGAACAAAAACAAGGGTCCTCCGTACGCTCGTGCGGAGTCCCATAATGGAAATGTATTGTACATAATATAATGTCTATTGAGGTGCATAGAATTTACTGTAGTTTGCAATATGATAGCTCAAAGAAGGAAACAATATGATAGCCAAAAATAAAACCGTTTTTTTGCAGAAAAGTGACTGCTTTTGGTTTAGAAAAATCTGTGTTTTGCGACCCTAACGAGTTTGGTACCACCGCCAATCTGTAATCCCTCATGCGCTATGTTTGCTCTGGTGAGGCGTTTGTTTGCTCATGCGAATTTGACCAAGTCTTTCTGTGTAGATTATCGTTTACGAGCCTTATGGCAAATCAGTCGACTGGTGGGCGTTTGGCGTATTACTTTACGAAATGTTGGCTGGTCAGGTAAGAAGATATGCTTGCAGCTCAAACCGCTCGCCTACGTTAATATATTTCGATACACTGTGTAAAACTACGTTTAAGCGCGCACTTTGTTTTTTCGATGCTTTTCAGTTCGTAGTCAAATCAAGAACCTTTCAGGTTTCAAAAATCTGCTAAACTCTTGTCGAATGCAAACAGCTCAGTCATTTGAATTGGAACGTTGATTTTGATTAAAATGTTCATGTCTTCGAAGCAGCTTTTCGAGTAGTCATGAATATTTTAATCAAAGCAATAATTCTCATGTTCTGTACCACCGATCAACTTTTCAAACGTTGCTTTTGTATTTATAAAAGTAGAGTTCTGGTCATCTGGAAGTGTAACACCCGTGCGATGGAAATGTCTCTTTCTGTGCAGTAACTTTTCTATGTACATATTTCCACCGAGCGAAACTTACACAATAGTAGGCCTATATGTAACTGTGAGTTTGGCATCTAGTTTAGCTTATAAAAATGCATGTCCTTAATTGCCCTATTGTTCAGTAATCACGTTTTTACTGTATAAGAATTAAAATATTGCAGTAATTGCCACTGTACAAAAAGAACATTCAGTCCTAAAGTCAGTTAATTTTTGCTGCTTTTACAATCTAGTGCAGTCAAGTAAAAACCCCTGACGTATGAAAATTGAGTCCATGTACGGTTTATACGGTTTGGTCTACCAATTTGTCTTTCTAAATGGCAGTTTTTCCAATCCAATGGATTCTGTATACTTGTTTCCACAAAAGCATTGCTATAAAGTTACTGAATCCCTTTCTCTCGTGTGCGAAGTGTGATTCGTAAACTAAGGGATTGTTTCGGAAATGTTCCTAATTCGCCATTTCCCTTCCAGCCTCCGTTCGATGGTGAAGACGAAGACGAACTTTTTCAATCGATCATGGAGAGCAATGTTTCGTACCCTCGCTCTATGTCAAAAGAAGCAGTCTCTCTTTGTAAAGGAGTAAGTTGTACCAACTTAGGTGTTTTTGTTTCTTTCACAAATTCTCGACTTCAAAACAGTCAAAATTGGTTTGTGTCAAGATATATCGTTGCTTGATAAAAAAGTTCTCAAAAATCAACTTTTTCGCTGCTAAAAACTCCAAAGTGCCTTGAGATAATTAGAATTTTCCAGCCTCAAACTTGGCTTTTGACTATAGTTCTACAAGGTATTATTGGACAATTGCGCTTCAAAACAGCTATCAACTACCAGTGGTCATTATTTGCTAATTTAGGGTGGATATCGGTAGATGCGTAGACAGTTTCTCGTTGGAATAACTTAGCAGCTGGGCAACCGTTTTACATCGTGATGTTGTTACCCAAGAAGGTGTAACACCAAAATATTCTTTTATTGGTTTGCCTAGCTCTTTTCATAGATCGTAAGAGCCGTAAAAATATCCATAGGTGGGAAAGTAAAGCAATAAACTTCTTTCATCAATATACCATATCCGTTTACTTTACGCCTATAACATGAAATGTTTTCCAATTCATTGTACACTCAATCATAAACGATTCTTAGACATTTTTTACCGTTTAATGCTATTTTTTTCGCGTATTTAATTTAAGCATTTTATTTGTTAAAAGAGATTAAGCATTTAAAATGTGCACCCGGATCAAAATGACGGTATTTTCATCTATTATTTATTGATTCGTTTAATATGTTGCCTCTAAAAGCCGTTTTATTGTTCGTAACTGCGACAGTCTTCAGATTGCTTTGATTAAAAAGCTACAAAAAATTAGACTTTTTGCGAGGAAATAGGTTTTGTGCAATTAAAGTTTTTGTTAAAACGGGTTAAGTTTCTTTATAAGTGTTTTGATTTGATTTTTTATAAATGTCATCATAATTTTAGTGTTGTTGTTGGTAGACCGATTGCTTTTAAAACGTTTGACTTGGATTCAATTTTCTGCTAGTGAAACAGACGTAAAAATTGATATTCACATGTTTCCTGCTTGACGTTCAGCATTAAAATGGGAAATATAAAATTTTCACCGTTTGTGATAGACAGGTGGGCAGGTGGCAGCTTGACTCGAAGACCGAAAGATCCTTTTTCTCAGTTTCTGTCTGCCGGGCAAGACAACTAGGTTCATAAAGATATAATCGCAAAAACAAAACTAAAAGCTAAAAGAAACTTGATTGATTCTGTATCAAATGAAAGATTTTTTAATTTGTCCGAATCGTCCTATGACAGCTTTTCTCAATATACGTATTGCGGTTTAGTAATAAACAGATCTTTCGTATTAGGTTAACATTTAAGCCTGTAGTTAAGGATGATGAAGTTTTACGACTTAATTTTTGCGAAATTCTACATTGCTTAGCTGTGGGTGCAGCTCAATGAAGCAGAAATTTTTATGTTATGTGGCTTATTTGCTTTTTCAAACACTTTCAACACGTGAAATTAGTACCACAAACTTTATTTACAGAGTCGAAGTAAATACAAACAAAAAAAATTCCTCCAAAAGGCCACCATGAAGCTTTAGGGCTAAATGAAAGGCTACACAAATCGGCAAAACTTGACTTAGGGTATATTTGCACCATCGTGCAAAACTTATTTCGAAGGATATCTGTTCTCACTTGCATACTAATTCGTTGATTTGACCTTTCTGCAATGTATTCTGTTGTTAAAAGAGCTGAAGCATTCATGCGGAACTACTTTTTCCGCAAGATAAACTTGCTGTTGTAAACACAACTATCGAAGCGGTTCCTTGGAAACGTGGGCTTTCAATCCTGCGTGTAAACCAAGCACTCCGCGTTTGTTTGACCACACCAACGCAGAGCACTTCTTTTGAGACTTTGCAAATCAGGCGGACCACCACGGCAGGTAGATTTGGGGCAATTTCGAAGCAACATATCGATAAATTTGAATTTTTTAGTAGTTTTTTACTCATTTAGGGCGAAGGTTAGGGCTAGTTCTATTATTTCATAGGCCACGGCTTGATTTTTTTCTTGATGATTTGGCGGTTATTGAGTTGAAGTTTTGTAAATGAGCGAAAAATATAGTCATTTAGTTCCAACTAACTCCCAAAATTGAAAATAAGATAGTGTATATTTTTATTTACAAGCCATGAAATTGTGTATGCAATTGTGAGGATGACTGAAAAAATACAGGGGTAGAAATTAACTTTTTCAACAACTTGCCCGAGGGCAAGTTATAGCAAATGTTTACTTTCCCGGGGATATCTCAACTTGCCCGAAACGAAGAAACACAGTGCATTTTGATGTTGTTTCATTTTAAAAAAGTGCGTGATTGCTACCGAATTTGCATAAGATCGCATTTTTAGGAAATCCAGTTCTAGTGTGCGATTTTTAAATCAGAGTGACGTAATAGATACCTTGTTTTTTCTGGGATGGCAATCGCATTGCACACTTTTTTTCCAAAAATATCACATCGAAACATGCAAAAGAATCAACATTCATTATCGCATCAGAAAATTCAACAAAAAACTTCGATTTTTGCGAGCGAATATTCCGATTTTTGTCGCTATTTCTGTTGGTTTTTTGCTGTTTTGTCATAAGTCATATTTTAGGCAGAAGTTCGAGAATGTTTTGGCATTGGTGACGTCCAATCACAATACGCAAAGTCTTGCCCTGGCTAAGCTTCAGTTTACGTTATTTTAAATAACAAGCTTTAGTTTCAAAATAAATCGAAAACATCTATCGTCGGAGACTAGTGGCGAGTTTATCGCATCGAAAAAAATTTAAATTATCGCAAAAAATCTCATCTATTGTTCTACTCCGCATCGCATCTCAGTTTTCTTGCGTAACAAATATCGCAGAAGTCATCAATACGATTGCCATCCCTGCTTTTTTCAATCATTCAACGTACAAAAGTTGATTTTTGGATTGTAATCGTTTCAGTTGTTACGTTCACAATGATTCACATTGCTTTTTGCTACTTGCGCATTTTGTTTTTCGGTCGCGAATGTCTCACAATCTGCACCAGCCAAAAAGCTGAACTTTTTTGTGTGAAAGATTGAGAAACTAAAGATCTTAAAAAACAACTAAATAAAAAGTTGTCTAATTTTCGACCTCACTAACACCACACGGCAATCGTGGGAAAAATTTTCGCTGAAAAAGAACGAAACATTTTGCGCCAAAAGAATTGCAAAACGCGTCTAAGTATCGAACAAATCTGCGTGCGTTTAAGAAGTGTTAATTGCAAATGATGTGTGTGCGATTCAACATTAAACTAGGTGTTAAGTACGGTGATTGCGCTAAAACTATGCAAACAACATCTTGCTTTACTTGCATTTATTTTATTGTACTGTAGCAAAAGCGGTAATTTGCGTTTTTGAATAATCTTGTTCGAAGTTTCCTACTTCATACGCAGAATGTTATTGACTTGCCCATCGGGCAAGTGAAGCCAGAAAATAACTTGCTGGAGGCGATTTTAGCTTGCCGCGGGTAAGCGTTCATTTCGAACCCTGAAATATTTCCAATTAAGGACATCTGACTAAAGGTTTTAGTGCTAATATGAACCCAGAGTCATACTAATTTTAAGCCAAAGAAATAATTATGTTTTTGTTTTTACAAATCAAGTGAAAAGGTCACGAAGGAATTTTAATAGGTTGATGATAATGAGCTTACTATAGCAAAAGGTAACGAAAGCTTAAGCATTGACATCTGGTCTTTTATTTTAAACAAAGATTCAAGTTTTATTGGCATTCGTGGGCATTGGACGTGGTTAAATATTAAATCAATTCAAAATTAGGTTTCTTTGAGGTATATTAATTGTACAAACATTAAAATCTCAATTTGTGACGTAACAAAAAATGTCGCACAAAAAACAAACTATTCAATATCAAAATAGTCTGTATTTCTCAAAATAGTAATTACTCACAGCTTTCAAAAACCTCAAATCTTTAAAGTTTAATACGAGATTTTTGATGCTCTTCTTTCTGTTGTCTTAGCCGATTGAGCGTCTGCAAAGAAAGTTGCAGATTTTGTCCGTATGTTTGTCATATCAAACTAGAGACATATCTAGAGAGTATTTTGTTTTATATAACGTTCAGCATAAAATAGGGTATGCAGAGCCACACCGCTATTGGTAGATGGGTGACAGTTAACTCGAGAGCTCAAGGCTGAAAGCAAAGGAAAATTTAGTGTAAGATAAGTTAATGGTTGCAAAAGAATAATTTGTAGGTTCGGCAAATCACAACTGTCAGAAATTTTGATATCAGTGTAAGCAATCGCAGCTGTTTTTCCATATTTCCAAACAACCAAACACTTTCGCCTATTGTCGTGATTAATACGTATGGCAATATCAAAAAGCTGTGCTTGAAATAGTACGTGACTAAAGTGGCCTTGGTAAGAAAAAAATTGTTCAATTTTTTTTGAACCAGTATTAGTAGAAATTATGCTAGTGTATGATGTTCGCTCTCTTGGAAATGTTTCTTGGTCAATAATTGAGTGACCTAAACGTAGAGTGGCCCAAGTCGAAATTAGTGATTTTGAGAAAACCGCGTTTAAAGTTGACGGTTGTTTTTATGTATTCATTCAAGCGTTAGCACTACGTACGTTTACGAGTTCATTACTGGGGTGATCAAAAATTTTTTCACAAAATTTGGTAATCACGTGATCGCTATGTTTTTTTTTATTGCATCATTTTCGAACTTGGGCCACTACACTACTCCAATATTTGCAAGTTTTGCGGATTCAAATTAACTTGGTACAAAACTTCTACTACCGTGTAATGGCCCAAGTTAAAAAAAAAAAGTAAAAAAAGAAAAACAAGGGGCATGGAATGGAACCATATCAAGAATATTATTTTGCTCGGTCAAACAATTGATCAAAAAGTTATATGGACATATATTTTCTGCTGAATAGATGACGAATTTGTTTGAAAAAGACTTCAAAAATATGAAGTGTTTCCACTACAGAGTACTAAATCATTGCACAAAAGCCATTCTTCTCTGCTATTTTAATAGTAATAATTTCAGGGGCCGTTCAAATATCATATGACGCCTTTAAAAGGAGGGGGTTGGACAACAAGGGTTAGATTCAATGCAAAAGAATAGGCAGTTAGAGATCGGAGGATAGAGACCAGACGAAGTATAGTTCAAACCAAGCAAGATGGAAAACTTTAAACCCTGGTTGGTTATGTCCATTAGCTGCGGTAAGCGCATAAACTAGAAGAAGGACAACTCTTATAAAACCTCTCCGAAGTTACGTCAAACTGCCAAAAAATCACGATGTGTACGTATAATAAAAATTACATGCAAGACAATAATGAGTTCATCTTTACTGTTGGAGCCTCGTTCGGCAGGGGAGCGCTTAGTGACCTCCCAGGTCATCATTCAGCGAAACTCGTACGGCATTTGGGTCTTAGATGGAGAAGCTCGTTCGAAAAATAAGCGACAATTTTCAAAAGCTAGCTCTTGTAGCAGCTCCACCAATGTGCCTGCCCCACAGTTGGAGAGGCGAATGGAGGCAGCACAAAGCATTCCTACTGGAATATCCTCACCATCACAGGAAAAGAGTTAGAATAGGTTGAGGAAGCAAAGCAGTATCATCTCGATATTATTTGAGTTTCTTGAACCAAGAGATGTAGCTCTGGAACTGTGGATCTGGGTGGCGGCTGGAAGTTCTTCTATTCTGGTGCTGATCCTTCCTAGAATGTCTGCGCAAGCGGGTATGGGGCTTCTCACAAGCTCTCGTTTGTCAGACTTTGAGAAAATTAGGTTTCTTTGGGATCATGACTCTACACGTTGAAGCTCAAAGTATTGAATTGGTCATTGTGCCTATAGTAGGTATATGCCTCCAATGTTACGAATGAAGATCAGGCTTTTGAGGATGAAATGAATGATGCTCTTCTATAAGTATCACCAACTGAAATCAACGCCAGTGTTGGAACCAATCAGTGGTCGAATGGATAGAGCGCCTGCTACTGAAACGATAGACGCGGGTTCGATTCCCGTTTGGGTCAAACCAAAGACTAGAAAAATAGGGATTCACAGCTTCCCTGCTTGACGTTCAGCAATTAAAGGGACAGTGTGAAGCCTTCACCGTGTGCGGTAGCTTGACTCAAAGACCAAAAGGTCCCTTCGCTGTCTCCCGACCAAGGTAACTTAATTGACCCAGATACGTAGAAGGGTGTGATCGGACAGCATGGAGTCGCTAGAATGAAGAACAGAAGGTATTTACTGCAGCTCTGTTGTAGCAACGGACTCCGCATCGTGAATACCTTTTTCCAGCACAGAGAGGTTCACAAGTAGACATGTTATCGACCTAGTATGGATCAAAAAATTTCGTCAGATTTGTTTTTGGATGTGCTGGACGATTGCGTGAAGCGAGGTGCTGAATTGCAAACTGATCACTATCTGGTAGTATGTTTCTTGCAACTTGCAAAACCTTGGCCAAACAGGAAATCCAACAAGTTTTCTGTTACTTACATGATCAAATGAGAGGCTTTGGAAGACAGAGAAGTAAGGAAACAGCTTGCATCCCGTATATCATCTAAGTTCAGACAACTTCATGATACATCTGAGGACATGCAGAAGGAATAGCTGCTGGTCATATCAGTAACATTTCTTCAGCTGCTGAATGTTGTGGGTGCAAGCCACTTTGAGTGGCAGGGGATCGTGAGAAAATAACCCTTGGTGGAACCAAAAAGTTAAAGAAGCTATTCAAACAAAAAAAGATTTGTTCATGGCCTGGCTACAGGACAGATTGCCATCTAATTTGCAATTCCCGGTACACTGAGACATGAAAAGCGGCAATTTTGGCAGTATCAAAAAGTAAGAAATCCTAGAAAGAGTTTAGTCGTCGGTTAAATTCCAACTATTTATTGGTAAACAAAGTATTTTGGCAGACCATCAGCCGTTACGTAGTAAGCGATCGACTGTCACTTACTCCATCAAGAATTCTGCAGGTAACAATCTAACGGTTGAGAATGAAACCTTTTCACGAAGTAAAAAATACTTTGAAGATCTTTTGAATCCTGGGAAGACATCACATCAACTCATGACACATAAGAAATGATACATTTAGTGTAAGAAGTACACGAGTACAGTTAGAAGAAATTTTTGCTGCAGTAGAAGTGGCAACGACAATTAAAGAGATAAAATCTGGAAAGGCTGCTGGTGAAGATGAAATCAGACCAAAGATGTTAAAAGTACTGACCGAACAAGAATTCTCTGGTTAACGCAAGTGTGTTACGTCAAGTCATTTTTTATTTTTGTCTAACTAAAATATTACGGTAACAGAAACCACACACTCAACGATATACGATATTAATAAACAAGGCTCATGTACCTCTTAAGAATCAGTTTTCACGACAAGGAAGCTGCGAAAAGACCTTATCGATAATCAATTCAAGCAGCCACCCAGATGCCAACATAATATAAATTTTGATAATAAATAGAGGTAATAAAAACTACCTGAGAAAGAGTGTGAGTTATATTATTAACATAATTCAACAAGTTAGGTTGAAATCCTAAATTCTAAGACTCATATGATTCCACAAAAAAGTTTTTCAACTTTACCTTGAAAAAAATTGGAGATAGCAAACGGATTGAATGAGTAATGGAATTCCAAATTTTGACGCCCTGGGACCTAATGCTATTTTGCTAGGTGTTCGATCAAAATCGTGGAATATATAACTTGATCATTTTCTTGAGTGATAGATCGCGTTGATCTCTCTAAGATTTTGCATGCCTTTTCAAAATATTTGGAAAAGTTATTCGGAAGATATCGAGGCCTGTGTACCATATTGTACATTAGTTTTGATATTTCAATTTTGTACAAATCGGTCAATTTTGGAATGTTAAGTTTGTAGTAAAACGGGTTAGCTCTGTCTTGAAAGGCACTACCCCCTACCAGTTTTACTACTTTATTTCGAAGAGTGCTTATTATCATCAAATAGGACGGATACGTTGATCCCCAAATAACTAGACCATATAACAAATGTGGGTTGAAAAGTGCATAATATAGTTTTATTAATGCATCTTTAGGAAGGACGAATTTTAGTTTACAAATAATACCAACAGCTTTGGACAAGTTGGTTTCTAAATTTTTAATGTGAATCTCGAAAATTAACTTGGAGTCAAGTGTTACCCCCAAATATTGGACAGAGTTAGAAAGGGGGACAGTAATACCGTTCAGAAACACATCAAAATCCGTCACTAACTCAATCATTCTTGGGGATATAACGAGGAGTTGGCTTTTTGAAGGATTAATTGTTAACTTATTAGATTTGCACCATTCTGAAAGCCTTGTCAAGTTGCGCGGAAGATTAGCAAAACTTCCAGAGATTGGCAGACAGGTGAGCATGTACGAACTACAGAAAGATATTATTCCTTAATTTGCCAGGGAAAGTATATAAATGCCTTGAACAGAAATGCCGAGAAATAGTGGAATCAAAACTGGAAGATGGCCAGTGCGGTTTTCGTCTGGGTCGCCGCACCAAGAACCAGATCTTCACTCCGAAACAAATCATTGAGTAATCTTGGAAAGATGGCAAAGATCTCTTTGCATGCATTGTCAATCTCGAAAAAGCATATGACCGAGTTCCTCGGGATAAACTTAGCGAAGTTTTGCAGGAATATGGAGTTGATAGTCAGTTGTTAGTGCAATAAAGTCATTCTACTGCCGACCGGAGGTTTGTGTTCGGGTAAATGGCAAGTAAAGAAAGCCATTTTATGTCGGCGTTGTACTCCAGCAAGAATGCGTTTTGTCACCTCTCTTCTTCAATATTGACATGAATTGGATCGACAAATCCAGCTGAGGGTGTCACCATTGGAAATGGGAAAATAAGTCGCATGTTATTTGATAATGATTTGGCTCTGCTTTCTTCGACAGTCTAGCCTCCAATCCACATTAAATGGCTTGCAGCTGAATGAAATATACGTAAATAAGTACGGCCAAACCTAAAATATTTCATCTTTCAAGAAACCCTGATCAGTGCTTGTTGAAAGTGAATGAAGCGACACTGAAACAGGTAGAGAAGTTTAAGTATCTTGGGGTTGCATTCACTAGAGACGGAAGACAAGATGAGGAACTAGATACCCGAAAAATAAACAAAGCTGCTTTAAGTGATACAGTAATGCGAGTTTTGCACTTTTCGGTTGTCATGAAACAAAAAATTGTCAAAAAAAGCAAAGCTCTCAATTTTCAAAACAGTTTTTGTCCCCATTCTCAATTATTATAATGAATCTTGGGCAATGACCGAAAGAGTGCGATCACAAGTGCAAGCGTTTGAAATGAAATTTCTCTGAAAAATCGAATAAGCTATGTTATTTAGCAAGGTGTATATATATCTCTGTGATTTGAAAACCTTTAAACATCGAGCCGCTACATCTCCGAATTAAAAGATCTCAGCGTAAATGATTTGGCATTGTAAGCAAAGTGCTTCAGTTTACTTGCCAAAGCAAAATAATGGGAAAAGACCAGTTGGACGACCTAGATTGTGGATCTTGGATGGAATCGCTTGGGACTTTACACAAGCGAAATGATGGAGTTGATGAAACACTGTGAAGCGTGGTCGGTTAATCTCGAGCTGCTGCCTCTGCGATCCTTACGAAAAATTGAGCAATGAAGAGAAAGAGAGAAGAAATAAGAAACGGTAAGCAGATGAAAAACTACCGATATCACAGTACGATGCAGAAAAAGCTAACTAAGACATATGCAATTAGTTTTTAAAGGATGAATTTTTTATTAAGTGGTAGTATTAGTGAAAAAATGCATTCTTTAAAAGCCAATTAGGCATTGTGCAGCGTATATTCCATTCATGAAAAAGAATTGAACAGAAATATCATCATCCACATTGAATACTCTTTAAGTTAAATAATAATAACTGTTAGATGGATTGGCGAAAACCGACACAAGTGAATTTGGGCCACTGTAGTAAAGTTGGGTTTTTCATAAAAAGTAAACAAAATAGTGGACTAGTTTTACTTGGTCCATTGCACTGGAAAGAAATTTGGTTAAGATGCTACATTGTAGTGGACCAAATTGGCATGGTCCATTATACTGAATTCACATTTTGGTTAACTTGTTACAAGTTAACTTGAGCCAAAATTAATTTATGTAGAAGAACTTCAAAATTTTTACAAAAAATTTTTAAGGCTTTAATCTATCAGAAAACATGATAAAATCATTTTCGGTCCAAGTCGACTTGGGCCACTCTACGTTTAGGTCACTCAATTATGCACTGAATTTTGGCAATGACTTTGATATCTCCTCGTGTTATTTCCCACTTTTAAATGATCAGCTTATTTGCTGCGTACTAAGCGTGAATTTTTTCGCATGCACATCAATTATTTATGCCTCTATTTGACCTGAACAAATTTCTTAGCGAAGAAGCACGCAAGTTTTAAAGTCGATATGGAGTATGATCTCGATCTTCTGCGCTTAGACACGCCCTTTTATAGATTTTTTCAACTATCGCCGTAAATTTTGATTGCACCTCAAGTGCTCCTTGAACTGCAGCATGAGTTTAATCAATATACTTTGCTGAGCCTGTTTGTGCCTCTTGATCTGCATCATATGTGCGCTGACAATAAAGCCGCGAACAAAAGAGCACAGAGAGATAATCTTGCGGACTGTGTCGTTTTCCTTCTCTTTATGTCCGATTTCGAATGGTGCCAAGCTGTACTGATTTTTTTCAGCCAATCTGTCAGGGACAGGTAGAATTAAGAGCCAATTGAGCAAGTTTTGGCTTAAAGCAGAAACCTAAAAATATTGTGGAAATCCTTGGTCCCAAAATATGATAAATACTTTTTTACAATTTTTAAATGATGACGATTTTGGTTGGTTACTGCGTTAAACGAGGCCTAAAAGCAAAATCAATGAGGGTATGTAAAGTTCGGCCAATCGCATCAGACTAGATTGGCGTTGACTCCATCCTTCTTAACTCACCCGTTCTGGTGATATTCTACCTTAAACACGACGTGGGAGCCGCTAATGTTATAATCTTTATTGGCAACCCTGAGGTTGATAGCCTTAGTGTCGTTAGCGACGCCATCCCAGTTTTAACCTAACGCTACGCAACTATTAGGCAACTGCATTGAGTTGTTTCACTGCGCACTAATCAGTTTGATCTTGTCAGCACAACAGATCCGAGCTGGTAAAAAGAGTAGACTGTACGGAATGTACGGTATAGCTCAGGTTACAAACGTCTAAGAAGAAGCAAAAGTAAGTCTAGTCGAGTGCGAGTAGGCCATTGTTTGCAACTTAGTTTGAAAAGTTTAGTTTAGGGTCACAAAATATTGTAAGCAAATACAATAGGCCTACTAAGGTACTGTAGTATTATTGTGAGTAATGAGTTTGTACTTTGTAGCCTAGTAATAAAAGTCAAAATGCTATGCTAGGCTTTGATTTGGACTGAAATGTATCTGACAGCTTGATTTTTACTGAGAGCGTTAAGCTACCAATTAGTCTATTTTTTTACCAGCTCGGATCAGTTGTGCTGACAAGTTCAAACTGATTAGGGCGCAGCAAAACGACTCAATGCAGTAGCCCAAAAGCGGCGTAGCTTAAGGTTAGAACTGGAAAGGCGTCGCTAACGACGCTAAAGCTATTAACGTCATAGTTGCTAATAAAAATTATAACATTAGAAGCTACTACATCGTGTTTGAAGTAGAATATCTCTGGAACGGGTGGGTCAAGACTCAAGAAGGATGGAGTCAACGCCAATCTAGTCTAATACGATTGTCCTAACTTTAAATCCCCTATTGATTTTGCCTTTAGTCCTCGTTTAAGTACGTACTTCATTCGGTTTTTGATAATGTCTTTACCGTAACGTTGATATGTCTCTAAGTACATAGCTAGTTGTGGTGATCAAGTCGGCCACAGTAATTTGGTACAAAATACCGGCCACAATGTTTGCTTTTATGGAAAAGGCAGCCAAAAACACAGGTTGCAGAGTTTACCCATTATCCTTCCAGAGTGCAAAATAAAGCAAAATATCTCGGCGACCGCACCCGATACTTCGGTACCTGGACTACTTGGTCTTTCGCAGCCTCTCACCAGAAAGTGATTATATCATTTGATGCTCTTTGGTGATAGTGCTTTTTTGTCTGCTTATTGCTTCCTTTCTAAACTAAAATGAACTATGCTACTACTCTTATCCACAGCCTCACAAAGCAGTTTTGAAAATACAAATGACATGATTATCTGGATTTGTGTTGAATGCAAATAAACTCGGTTACAAGTTCTGCTAAACGTTTAAGAAGGCTTTTTTTCACTAAAAATGTGATAAACGGTAACCCAATTAGGCCCGTCTACCCTTGCATGCAATCGTAAGCGCACTACCATATCTTTTATTTTACAGATTTTACGTTGATATGGCACACCGGTTTTCGGTTAGAATAGACTCAAGACGCGCTCGAACGCTTACGATTTTACGGCAAGTGTAGACCGGGACTCTTACTCTTCAAACGTAAACAACTAAAAAATGCTCTTTATCTTATTTTAAATTATGACTTTTCTGCAAAATTGACATTTATTTTTTTGCAGTTGCTTCAAAAGCACCCAAGCAAGAGGCTTGGCGTGGGAAGCAAGAAGGAAATTATGGACCACGCTTTCTTCCGGATGATTAACTGGGATCGTTTGGCTGCCAGGGATATTCAACCACCTTTCAAGCCCAAAGTTGTACGTATTCTTGCTTTATTTGCTATTATGGTACATGTTTATTTGCTAATATGGTACAAGTGTACTTAAACGTACTCTTACTTATGCCCGCAAGATATTTGGGTTCAATTTTCAGATCTAGCAAACATTTGGTAATAGATGCCTTTTCTGTAGCATTGTATTGTCGAGGGTTGGAAAACTGGGTTCTTTTGTTGCATAACGGGGCGTTAGCGTTACGGATGATTTTGGTCTTGTTAGTTGGTTGAGAGAAAAATCAGAATTGCACAGTTGGTGCTGCATTTCAACGCACTAGATACAGTTTCAATATTCGAAACATGATTATTTCCGTATTTTTCATCCTAGTTCTAAGCAGAAACCCGTAATTTAGATAGCGTTTTCATCTTGCTGTAGTAGCTTGCATCGTAGTTCGTTAATTTAACAGCTTTAAAAATTTGCGTTGAAGCATAACATTTAGCATGATCGATTAATTTTTCATTAGATCAACGTAATTATTCGCCAGTAATCTGATCAAGAATTTCTCTTTTTTTTCATATTTTCATCACTTGCTACCTCTTACTTGCCATTATGACGTCACATTTGCTTAATTCTGCGCTGCACCTTCCTCTTATGACGTCATTTGTTGCTGATATCGTCGAAAATATTCGAAACTAAAATGGACTCAATCCGAATCCTTGTGGTATACCATGCAGACGAGCAACCTGACTGAAAATTTCGACAAGTATTTCACTCGTGGAAAGCCGAATTTGACGCCGATTGACTCGATGTTTTTGAAGAACATTGATCAGGCCGAATTTGACGGATTTTCTTACGTAAACAACACGTTTGTACCCAATACAAGAGCCAGTTTAACGGCGTGATATGGGGTCTGGTTCAATCTTTGTGTGTGCTATTCCTATTATGCATTATGCTTCTGCACCGACTGTATGCGGTTCTTGCATCGGTTTTAGCGACCATTTGACCAAGACCTAAGGGTGTAGGAAACCCGTTAAAGTGTTTTGTATGGTGTCATTCCCGTCTTAATGTCGGTCCCTGTGGTCCGTAAAGGCCCTAAAGCAAAAAGAAAAATACAAAATACAACTAACTACTGCTTTTGTTTATGTAGTAATTATTAGCTTATTGTACCAAACCCAAAGGTCTCAACATACTTGTATCACTCTTAGGTCCTGGATCATTGAAGTAAACGTTCCTAAGCGCAGGTGACTTCTAGATTTTACTACTATCTGAGTTAAATACTACATCGCGTAGTGTTTATGTATTGTGTAGTTCATTTGTTGTTTATTTTTTGGAGTGTCGAAATAGTAACTTTTTCTTTTTGTTATAAGGCGAAGTTATAGTACCCTAACTTTTGGTTTGGCAGTATAACTAGTATTTCATGACCAAATTGTGTTAAAAGTAAATTTGTATTGGCACAAGTAGCAAAAACGAGAACTATTCCTGTGGTTTAAGGTTACTTTAATTTTGAAAAGCTAGGTTTTGTGCAAACTTTTTGCAGTGTTTGAAAGGTAATTGTTCAAAATCCTGTAGGGGTTTTGAATATGTTTAGGAGGTTTGCTGTATTGCTACATTTGATAATTTGGTTTTAATTATTTTACTTCAAAGTCTACGTATATCTCGCGTGTTATCAAGGTAAAGCCATTGAGGAAGTTATATGACTATACTAGTGCTTAATAATACATTTTAAGAATATACAAAGATTCCATTTGTTGTTATTTTGTACACTTATTAGCATTTGCTAGTTGTAAAATGCACTTTTTTATACTTTGTAGCAAAAACTTTCAATTCATACTCCTACAAATAACCTTGCATCACGAAAATCATTACCTCATAAACGTTATCACGACAACCTTGGTTTCGTTTATGACGGAACGGTGTTAATTTTTTTCATGAACCCCATCGTAAAGGTTTTTGTAAAAGCCCCGAAGCCGACGATATTTTACTTGTGAAGCTCAGAGCAGCATGTTATTTGTCAAAGAGTACAGTAGATATATTATTGTTCGCGCGATCTTCTGGCATTTGCTGGATTGTGCTATTTTTTCAAGTGTTTGATTCTCAGACGCCGTGGCTCTCTAGTGTGTAGATTTTTATTTTCAGGTCCTCTGCAATGACATATCGCAATAGCTTTTCTTTTTCTTCAAACACTTATAATCGTATATACCTCTCACATGATACAGTATGATTTTAAATCCAGTGTGACTTATCCGTAAATAGTTATACTCCTAGGTAGAACGAGATATTTTTTGTATGGCTGTATTAGACTGCTGTATATTGACTTAAATTTGACAAGTTAAATTGTTTTTGAAGCGAAATAAGCAGTACATAGTTGAGTTCACGGAGACATCACGTCTTACAATCAATTCTATTTCATTTGACAACACCTTAATGCTGTCTCCACGTCTATAATGGGTAATCGTTTCAACGTCGAGTGACGGAGGTGAGTCGTAGCGCTCATCACGGGTGGCGCAATCCCGTGTTTGGAAGTCAACTGATTTCCTTCAATTAATTTGGTTTATAGCATTTTAAATACCAATGATATATTTCTCAAGTAATGTGCGCGACATTTTTTGCAAGCTTGCTGCTTTATTTTCCGATTTGTGGTACCAATCTTGCTCTATTCGATTCTATTTGTAGGTTCCTTTTCAACTTAGTCCTTAAAGCTGTGGTACTTTTAAGACCGATTTAAAACTAAATGAAGATCTCGCTAGGTAGCAAATGTATTAGATAGACTCAAAATAGAATGCAGTGACAAATTTTATATCAGTTATCGAAATTGCAGTAGAAGGGGTTTTATTCTATTTCAATGTTTGTGTTTACGATGAAAGTTGTTTTGTGCTGTGTTATGACTTGTGTGCGATTTCGTAAATCATTCCCACGAACCTTATTATCCTACCATTTTAATTATGCAGAATTTGTGTTTTATCATCGACGTTATCGCTGTTTATTTTAACGTTTATCTTGGATTTAATGATAAATCTAATTTAGCCTATTAGGTATGACGCATATAATTATAACTACCTAGCCTATCTACCTGTTCCAATCAAAGGCCATGCTGGTCCTTGGCGGATCGTGTTCTTTTAAATGCAAAATTAGACCATAATCTGTTGGCTTCCAGAAGCTGAAGGTTGTTTGAGGAACATGGATTGGATAATGCTAATTGCCGTTGTTGCTCAACTTCAAGGCAAAGATCGGGAAAAAAAAACAACAAAAAACAATGCTAACGATTTATAGGTGATGTTGGCACTATTTGAGACCCACTGGGAAAAATTGATCGCATCAAAAAATCTCATCGAAACGGTATAATTTGCAGTTCCGATCTACGCTTTACTAGTTGAGGAATATATTTTTCAGTTAATAGTGTAATTTTTATATGCATAACATCGTTCTCACAATCCTTTTACAAAGTAACCAATTATTTTGGCCATCAGTAGTTTTCTACATAAACGAAGACGATTTTAGCATAAACTTTTAAAACTGCGCCAGCTTTTTCATATTGTAATTGATTTTTGGTGGTAGAAATATATCATACGGTATTTCATATGAGAATTTAATTATGGCCGTCGACATAATTTCAGGATTTTATTCAGATACGTTACTGTGTAAAGGAAAAGTTTTATTTTTCTTTTAAATATGTTTTATTGTTTTAATGTCAGTAATCGATAAATATCATATAGGTCCTAAAACAGACCCTTGTGGAACTCCACAGCACAATACGAACAAATTGGAGAATACGTGATTGCTGTTTATTTCTTTAATGTTGTCAAAATAGTGTCATATTAACAATCGTTCATATGCTATTTCAACGAAGCTTTCTTTGAATATTTTTGTCTTAGTTTGTTTTTGGTCCAGCCCAAAATGCCCCGCTCCCCAAGCACGCTTTTACCGCAGCGTATTCTGTAATTCAGACAGCATGATCGAATTAACCATGTTTATGTCGCTGCTTCACGTAAGACCTCGTTTGCATGTGCGGAACTTTCCGCGGTTAAAGTGTTACCAGGATCATCGTTTAATTTTCATCCGTTGTTGTCCCGTCAACAAACTTGACCGGTTCATGTTTTCCTGGTATATTAATAACAGAAATTTGCTAATTTTTGTAAAAAACAAAACCTTGAAATTGATTTTCATTTTAATGTTTTGAACTAACTTGCATCGTTTCGAAATATGTTATCCTCCCCCTCCGTAGTAAGGTGGTGGTGATGGGATAAGAGCGCTGAAAATGTGCTGAGACGCAACAATGGGCCACGCGCTATGGTATGGCCCCATTATTAGGTCTATGGTGTCCAGACTACACCTACGTCCCGATGCTACAATGTGGTGATGTTTTCCCCTCAAATCCGGGATAGTTGGAAATGGCGGGACAAATTTCCGAGATGGTCTCGACATGACGTTGCCCCGAAGTATCTTTCCTGATAAGTCGCACACTCTTCTTTCATAATGCAAGATCGAAAGCATCTTCTTTCATAAACCCAGTCTTAACTAACCGAATCTGCCGTTTTCACGTGTTTATTTTAGTGTCTTCTTTGACATGTTTTTTCTTTGGTTCATGGCCCCCCTTCACTTCTATCTAAACCCAGAATATTCGTAAAACTTTAGAAAATCTGAATTATCTACTGACAGTGCCGGTCAACGGGCAGTATTCTTGCGAAATATATTTTTAAGAGTTTTACGATAAATATCATATTCTTCAATTTTTCCGTAAACGAGGTCTTAAATTATGATTGCTGCGCAGCGCTTGTGCTTTCTGGCTGTTTGCGTCAACTCGACTTGCATTTGAAGCGTTGTCTTAACTAATGCACATTGCGCATTGAACTTGAATCCATTGCATAATTGGTTTTACTGGCTCTTGATTAGAAAACATGCATGTAAACATTTTAATGAAGCAAAAGCCTGGAAAGCTGTAACTCTCTGTATTCTTGCAGCTGGTCGTAATTTTGACCAAACGAATTTATACTCAATTTTGAGTCATTTTTCAAATTTTCAGTAACCCAATAATTATATTCGTACTCGGGGATTTGGGCTTAGTGCCGTTGAGCTTCCACGAAATCTAATGTTCTTCGGATTCTCTATTGCCATATCTCTTACATCCATTCTGTAGCAAAGTTATCAATCATATTAATTCGTATGTCGTAGCAATGAAATCATTTCTTGTCCCATTCATTTGTAATTGCAATAAACTGCTACTACCTTCTGATTATCGTTTTTGAACAGCGTCATATCCACTCCAGCTTGTGTGTGCGTATCTTGTGTCGCGTTTGTTGCTGTATTTGCAGTAACTTCAAAAATTATATTTCGTAATGAATAAATGTTACTACTACTAGGCATGCTTAATGTTTGCTTGCGTCTTGGGTCAGGGGGTTAGTTTATTGTCGGTTGTGTAGTATATTGCGGGATTTGCGGGTATTGTAGAACTTGTTTTATTCAAGCGGGATTTGCGAGTATTGTAAAACTTGTTTTATTCAAGCGCATCTGTGTACTCAGTATAGCGGGATTTATGGGTATTGTAGAACTTGTTTTATTCCAGCGCATCCACTCATAATCAAGCTTAGGTCGACATAAAAGAAATGAGATGGGAGCAACACTGCTCCGATTTTCGATTAAATCATTGTTGGTTGAAACAGCCCGGCTCTTTATGTGTATGAGAGCATGGTGCAATGGAATGTGCCATCACAGAACCCCAGCAGTATGCTGGAGAACTCGGAGGAAAACTGGCATTTTCCAACTACCAGAAAACAGCTAGGTGACACTCCATCACCTCTCAAGCTAGGTGACCCACTTCCACCAGATACGCTAGCAGGATTTCGTCGAGACCAACGCACCATTGACCAAATAATCAATATGACCGATGACATTGATCTTGGATTTGAAGCATGTGAAATGGCGAGAGTAGTGCTTGTGGAATAGGGTGGAATGAAAAAAATTTTTTTTGGAAATTCAAAAAAGTGTAGTTTGGAAATCCTGGCAAATGGTCTAAAAATAGAAAAAAAATCGACTTGAGCCAGTTGCCACCTACCATGGGCTGGCTACCCCCCCAAAAATTGGTCGCGGGGGTAAAATGGCCATAAAATCATGTTACTTGATAACCGCTAGTCGTAGAGACCTGATTTATAGCTCAAAAGTTGCAGAATCATCATGTTTCTATGAGTGCTAAGAGGACTTTTTTGTCTATTTCAATCATAAAAAAAGTTACAGTCAAGAAACCGGTTTTTCATGCTAAAATTGCATCATAGAGAATTGTGATTCACTACTAGTTAACATGAACTCTAGCAATTCGTAACTTGCTAAGAAATTTGATTTTAGGGGTATGTCGTACAACATAGTACTGTAGTAATGCGAAGTGCACAACAAAAGTGAGTGCGAGGCTGGCAAACATAGATGTGTTATCAACAGTCAATACAACATAAAAACATTTTACGAAAATTGCATTTTAGTGTCAAACTTTTTTAACAATTTGCGAGATCTAATTTTTTGACGAATAAGTCCGTCTCTTCTTTCAAATCCAGTGACTTGTGCTGATGCTTCCGTTACCAATTTGACATGTCTTTCGACAGTTTGATTGTAGCATGGATGGTGTAAAATTAAGGGTTTCATTCGACAGTCTTCAATTTCAGAATCGGACAAATGTCTAATAGCTGGAGGTTGTTGCTGACAAATTTCCAAATCAGCCAACTCATAGTATGTGTCTGCTTCCAAGTTTAAAGTAGGAAGGTGAAATAAACGAACTGAGGTGTCGTTCTTGCGAAGTGAAAGAACGTGATTCACGCCCTTGTCTCGAACAGCTTGATCGTCATCTAACATTGCGATCAAAATGCTTTCTGGATGGCCAAAATATCCATTTCTTTGAACAACATTTTGAGCTACTTGTCGAAGATCTTGATTTGTCAGACTGTTAATTCTTTTGATCAAGTTGAAAAAAACTTTAGAACCATGTGTTAGTTGGTTGTATAACTTGATTTCAAACCAAGTGGGAAAATAAACAGTTAAACAAAAGTTAACTAAAATTTCCAAGTTCTGAGGTGGTTCATCAAGTGACACGTAATACCGCAAAATTCTACAACCCAAAGTCAACCATCTTGAATGCACCACTGGGCCAACTTCCAAATATTGTAGATCATCATCACAATTACCAGTTATAATTGCCAAACAGATTTTGTAAGCGTAGTATTGATCTGTACTCAGGTCATCAATGACATGAGGTGGAAGTTTTGGAAAAGAAGAAATAGGGACGAACACTTGCTTAAACTGAGTAACTGGCCAACTTGATACAGGACCCTGTATTTTTTTACCTATTGGTCCAGCAAATGTATCTGGACCACTTGTTGCCCCATCCAAAGCAGCAAACACATGTCGCAAGGGAAGTTCATTTGTGTGTAGTAAACACACAACCCACTGAAGAGGTCTGTGTAATAATTCTTCTAAACTTCGAATGCATCCATTGTGTTTGCCGGTCGTAGAAGCAGTACCGTCAGTGCCAGCTATTGCAAGCTTGCCTTCCAATTCCGTACCACTGAAAGAATCAAACAATCTCTCTATCACTGAAACTCTATCACTAAAATATAATCTCTATCACTGAAACTTGGATCAAGCAATCAAGTACTGGACCTTTTAAAAATCTAGAGGGCTATCAATTTGTATCTAACTGTAGGAAAGATTGTAATGGTGGGGGAGTGGCATTTTATGTTAAAAACGGTATATCTTTTTATGTGTGTGATGACCTCACCATCATGAATGAAAGAGAATTTGAGTCATTATTTATAAAAATTACTCTATCAAAAGGCACTCTTATGTGTGGAACAATATATAGGGCTCCACAAAATGATAATGACTCACATCAGCAATTTCTTAACACTTTAAATGACTGCCTAAAAAAGATTGATTTGACAACCAGATGTTTTCTCTATGGAGACTATAATTACGATTTAGCAAAAATTGCAGAAAAAAGCAATGTCAATGATTTTGTGGAATTGATGGCAGATCACTCGTTTTTTTCAATTATCAACAAGCCCACCAGAATTACAGATACTTGTGCTACCGTACTTGATCATATCTGGACAAACTCTTTCTCTACTATCACCAAATGTGCTGTAATCACGCATCCATTATCAGATCATATGCCAGTGGTAATGTGCGCAAGTACTGAACGAGACAATGCCAAAGCATGCACTTTTGAAAGACGTTTTACAAACAAAGCTATGGAAAGTTTTTTTAATAACTTATAAAATATCCAAGTTGATGAATTTACAAATGAGACTAGAGCACCTGACTGTGTCTACGAAAAATTTATAGATAAGTATATATGTGTTTTCAACGAAAGTTTTCCATTAATGAAGAAAAAATTGCATCACCCGAAAAACAATTGGTTTGATAGAGAATTAAAAGAATTACTGATTAAAAAAGAAAAACTTTTCAAAAAATTCTGTACACAGAAAAATATCTTCACTAAGACAAGGTTCAACAAAGCGCGAAATGAATATTTTCGAGCAATCAAAACTAAAAAACAAGCAAACTATGCTTCCTTATTTAAAAAACAGAACAATAATTTGAAACAAACTTGGCGAGCCATTAATGATCTGCTTGGTAAAGCTAAACCCAAATCTTGTTCTTCGTTAAAAATTAACAACCAAATTGTTAATGATGTTAAACAAATAACTAATCATTTTAATCAGTATTTTTCAAATGTCGGTTATGCGCTAAGGGAAAAGCTGCCTCAGTCTTGCTGTGACTTCAAAACATATTTACCAAAATCTTCTTCCAAATCTCTTTATCTTAATCCTGTAACTCCAATGGAAGTAAAAAGAGTCATAACAGAACTAAAATCTAAACATAGCTGCGGTTTAGATGGCATATCAACAAGAATATTGAAGTTATGCCCTGACAACATTGCTTTAATTTTAGCACATATTTTTAATCTATCCTTATCTGAGGGCGTATTCTTAAAAGCATTTAAACAGGCTAAGGTCATCCCGGTATTCAAAAAGGGGTCAACTTATGACGTTAATAATTACAGACCAATAAGCTTACTTCCAGTTATGTCCAAAGTATTAGAAAAATTAGTGTACACACGCCTTGTCAGTTTCTTAAATAGGAAAGGATTTTTTCATGAAATGCAATTTGGATTTCGTCCAAACCATTCTACAAGCCATGCCACTACATTACTAATTGAAAATATAACTGAAGCATTTGAAGCAAAACAAGCCATGGTTGGTGTGTTTTTAGATTTGTCGAAAGCATTTGACACAATTGATCATGATATTTTACTATCAAAACTCTTCCATTATGGAATAAGAGGCATACCTTATGACTGGTTCAAAAGTTATTTAACAAACAGGCAACAACAAGTCATGTGCCAAAATGTACTCTCCAATGTAAAATACATCAATATTGGTGTTCCTCAAGGTTCCATTTTGGGACCACTCCTCTTTTTAATTTACGTCAATGACTTTCCTCAATGTATTACAAAAGGAAAAACTATAATGTTTGCAGATGATACAAACTTATTTTTCACCGAAAAGTGCCACAATAGTGTCTTTAAAGAAGCAAATCAAGAACTAAAACTTGTTGACAATTGGCTTCTCTCTAACAAACTATCACTAAATATTAACAAAACTAGCTATATCGTATTTCGCACTCCTAACACCCCACTACCAGTGAGCAATAACTTGCATCTACGTGGCAAAGCATTGAATAGGGTGGAATCTCTACGTTTTCTGGGAATCATAGTTCATGAGCATCTGTCTTGGAAGCCACATATGGAATTGTTATTGCAAAAGATTAGAATCAATACCGCAGTAGTCAGAAGAACACAACACTATCTCAATCAAGAAATTTTGCTACTACTCTATAACTCCATGGTTAAGAGCCACTTGCAGTACTGTATTCTGACCTGGTGCAATGGCAATAAGACTTTGTTACAAACTCTTCAACGAGCAGCAAACAAGTTCATTAGACTCATTTTTAAATTAAATTATCGCGAAAGTGTAAAAAATACGATGCAACAAAATCACATATTAACAATCAACCAGCTTTTTGGAATTGAATTAGCTTGCTTCATGCATCGATATGATCATGGCAAACTGCCATTGGCTTGCCGGGTCTTACTAAAAAATAATTTCAAATCCTCCAAAACTAAATTGCGTCAAACCAGAAGCAACTCTGAATACTTTCCTGCATATTGTCGAATCAATTTAACAATGCAGTCAATTAAGTATAAAGGACCAGTGCAATGGAATAAAATCCCTTCATCAATTAGAGAAGTAAAATCCTTAACCACATTCAAATTGCTACTGCAAGATTTCTTAAAAAAAAAAAGATTAGTTATATAACGTTAAGCATGCCTCATGTCCTCAACACTCTATCACTATCAGTCCATTTCTATACCCTACCACAAAGTCCTTACCCTCTTCATTTCCTTGAACATGTTTTGTACTGTACATAGCTCATCGCAAATTTGCTTGTTTTTTTATTATTTTTAACTATTGTGTGATTGCTACAAAAGGTTCAGCGACCATGCATTGTCATTGCTTTTTGCGTGTGATTAATGAAGCTAGAAATTGTGCATGTTTCAACGTATACCGTTTTGTCGCTGTTTTCCTTTTTCTGGTTTGGTGGTGTGCTTTCTTTGTCTTAAACGTTGCTCTGGTGAGCCAGAAATAAAAATTCACTATCACTATCACTATCAACTTTTGGGCAATTGTTCTACCTTTGCCATCTTCAGGAGAAAAGTGAGTAAGGTAATAACTTCCTGGCTCACCAACTACTGTATAATGTTCTTCCAGTTGAACAGACCGATAATCCTTCTCATTTGGACCTTGTGCAACAATTTGGGTTGCATCTTTGCGGCCATCCAAATACACTGCGTTCACCAATCCAAAGTCTTGTTGCTCTTCGCTCCGGATTTCGTTTCGGCATCTTTCACGCTCTCTTCGTAGTTTACTACGATCAATGATGCGTGTTTTATCATCTTCAGTAACTAAACCAACATCCACTAGGACACTGTTAGCAACTGCAGCAGCTGCTCTATCCGATAGCTGGTAGCGTTCACAAATTCAGGCAAGGTTTGGCCATTTTTTGCGATTTTGAATGGATGGATTTGGCATTTCCGCTAAGAGCTGAGAAACTGCAGATGATTGTGATGTGTCTGTGCTTGTTGATGCCAAAGATTCGGACTCCGAGACATAATCAGTAGTTGACAGAGTAATAATTTCATTTTGGCATTGTGAACTTGGGGCATTAAAATGTGATTCTGAACGTCGTATAAATTTTTGGTCAGATGAGGTCAAAGGCAAAGCTACATGTAAACATTTTCCAATACGCCGACTCTTTTGATTTTCATAAAATACAAAATCTTCATCAGTCATTCGCAACTTGTGGTCTTTTTCCAAACGTCTTCGTTGTTCATTGTCATTGCAAAACACGTCGAACAACTTATCTATATCTGACAAGAACTCCGCTTCTTTTCCCAAAAAAGATGCTCCACGTTTTTTCTTGGGATACCGATCAAGTTTGCTGAAAGCTACCACCAGTGCCTGTACTTTTTTAGATATAGTTAAGTAATGTAATGGATAAACATTACACCACACCCATCTGTCATGTATTTCTTTAGCAACATCATTTGCAACGTCCACAGTTCTAAAATTTTCGAATTGGATGATCCTCTCTAACACTTGACATTTGGTGGGTAGTATACCGGATGGAAAGCTTTTACTTCCAGTGAAAGTGTATCCACTATGTAAAACTTTAACGTTGCTTGCACTTCGCCTGGTTGTCATAGCTATAAACTACGGTGGTTATCAAGTTATTTCATTAATAGTACTAAGCACCTAATTACTTATCTACAAAGAAAAAAATCTTTAAAAATTTGTAAGGATTAAGTAGACGTAAGCCTACGTCTACCTAATCCTTAAAAAAAGCTATGTTACACCTGCCAAAACTAGTTTTTTGACTGTAACTTTTTTTATGATTGAAATAGACAAAAAAGTCCTCTTAGCACTCATAGAAACATGATGATTCTGCAACTTTTGAGCTATAAATCAGGTCTCTACGACTAGCGGTTATCAAGTAACATGATTTTATGGCCATTTTACCCCCGCGACGAATTTTTGGGGGGGTAGCCAGCCCATGGTAGGTGGCAACTGGCTCAAGTCGATTTTTTTTCTATTTTTAGACCATTTGCCAGAATTTCCAAACTACACTTTTTTGAATTTCCAAAAAAAATTTTTTTCACTCCACCCTATTGTGGAATTGACCTCAGCTTACGATACTGTTTGGCCTCGTGGTCTAAATCTGAAACTTTTGAAGCTCATACTAAATCTACATCTGGTAGCCTTTGCAATAGAGATGTTATATAACCGCAGCTTTAGAGTGAAAACCAGCGACGGAAGTTAGTCGACCTCGGAGACTCAGAAATGGATCAACACTAGTCCCACTGCTATTCAATGTTTATATCAGTGATCTACCTCAAACAATTCCCAAGCAGTATTGGGTATGCTGATGATTTAGCTCTCCTCTTTGCCAACAAAAATTGGAATACCGTAAAACTCACTCTTGGAGAAGATCACGACAAAGCTGCGAGCAATTTAGAAAAGTGGCGGTTGAAATTAAGCAAATCAAAAACTACAGCATCAGCTTTCCATCTTAACACCAGTGAAGCAAATCGCCAGCTAGCGATTAATCTTGAAGGTACCCCTTGTCCTACTCCCCGACTCCTCTATCTAGGCGTCAAACTCGATGGACAGCTCAACTTTCGTCAACACCTGAAAGATTTGTGCAAAAGTAACGTCCAGCAACAATTTACTTCAACGCCTTGCTGGATCAGCATGGAGTGCTGGCACACTCCATTCGAACAAGTGCTTTGGCAATAGTATATGCAGTGTCGCGGAGTATGCCTCTCCTGTTTGATGTCGTAGCAAGGATGCTAAAAAGTTTGACACATGCCTCAAATATTCGCTGCGTACCATCACTGGTTGTCTCCGCCCAACATCAAAGGAATATCTTCCGTGTTAGCTGGAATAGCACCGGCCCACATTTTAAGAAAGTTTCACACTTACCGCCTAGTTTAAAAAGCAAGCTCAAATACGACACACCTTCTTTACAACCACACGACAACCCCAATTACTCGGCATAGACATCTTGCTTCCCGTCGTCCGTTTCACCAAGAAGCTGTTCACCTGCGGGATATCTTAAAATGCCAACAATATATGGACAAATGATTAGTGCAAAACTGGTCCCCACCTCCCACAATTTGGTGTTACCCCAACCACCTTTTCTGCTGGATTTGATTTGCCAAGAAAGGCATGGGTCGCCTTAACAGAGATGGAGTCCTCGAGGACACATTTTGAAGTCCTTGGCCTTGGCCTCGATGGTCAAGTCCATGGCCTTGGCCTCGAGGCCTCAAGTCCTCGAAAATTGGCCTGTCCTCGGCTCGAGGACAGCAGTATTTTTTGAATTGTTAAAATTTTGTGGAGCGCCTGAAAAATTTTTGGAAAACGTTTATTGTGGAGATCGCCTGAAAAATTTTTGTGAAGACTTTTTTTCTTTTTTTTTTTTGGAGAGCACTTGCGCTTGTGTCCTTGGCAGGGCATGGTATGGAATGAAATGGAACGGAAATTTCGGTATGGAATATGGAAGATGCCAGAATGGAATGGAATGGAAGATTTCAAGAAAGGAACGGAAGACAATCTTCCTTACTTCCATACCAATTCTATACTAGATTTCGTGCATTGTATTTAAAGAAAAATACATACCGATGTCGGGTAGTGATAAAATATTGTCACAAAAGTATTCAACTTCAATATCTGCGCATATTATTTGTCTACAAATCGCGGTACTTTGGTTGTGTACATTGCGCAAACAGTGTACGTATTGCATCATTGTAAGTACATTGCAATTTAATTGCAGCATTGATGTTACAGTTGACGACCTTGATAGATTTGACTTATTGTTTTTTTTTAGGCTGACAATTTGCCCAGTCGTAAATTATATTTTCTTACATCGCCAAGAAAACTCGTGTGGGAATACGGTTAACTCCGTCTGTTGTAATTACATTTTTTTTGGCAACTCTTTTTTTCTTATGACCCAACGAAAAATAATCAGTCTTTCTCTTTTGGCTGCCAACGTGGCAGGTTAAGCAACTAAAAAAATTCATCTGCGTTAATCGACGATTATGGTAATTTTTGTGTATTCATTTTGGTAACATACAATAAATTGGAGAACAAGCAATCACTCGAGTAATCTATCAAGCTGAAAGGAAATTGTGGCCCCTCCCGTGACAGGCTGGAAGGAGGACCGCCACAAACTGGTGACCCCGCCGACGACAACTTGATCGTCAGAACACACAAAACCGGCATTTGGACCAGTATTTGGATTTGCATTCATTTCAAGAAAATTACAACTGGACGAACAACAACGACAAAGAACCGGACTCGGTATCGCGGTAGGCCTACTATCCTTGCAATATTTACTGTATGTTTAGCTACTATCCTTTCGATGAATTTTTCAAATTTGGCCTCAACTCCTTTTGGCCGTGGAAGGGGCAGCTGGCCCACTTCGTCTACCTTACCGGGCACACCCCATTTTTCTGCCTCTCGAGACCTGGGTGCGCCAATCAAGCTTCCAAAATTCTACAATGATGACGGCTTGCTATGGTTTAAAGTAGCCAAGGCAATTTTTTAACCTTTGTGGCCTGAGTGATGACAAACGTAAATGCGAGCTCCTATTGTCCGCTTTAGACCACACGCATTTATCGATTTTGGAGTTCCCGTTGGCACACCTAGGAGAGCACCCCTATGACGATTTAAAATTTGCGCTTTTAAGGCACTATGCTCCCACGGAGGAAGAGAAGCTGCATCAGCTTCTGTATCAAACCACGCTTAGTTTTGAGCAGAAACCAAGCGAATTGCTTGGCAAAATGCGCAGTCTCATGGGTCCAAATGTAGTGCTACCCCCACGTGTTTTACGCAAACTATTTTTGGATCAAATGCCGTGCGAAACACGAAAAATGTTATCGATGCATGACAGTGAGGATTTAGATAGCTTGGCCAAAATGGCAGACCGAATTCATGAAAATGACAGTCGTGTCTCTCGTACTGCTGCCAGCTCAGCAGGCCATTTTTCTCAAGTGACCAAAACGCCTACGACTTCATTATCGCTGGATTCGGTCTCCGATAAACTAAATGATTTGAGTGTGTTTGTTGAGAGGCTGAATGCTACGGTCAGTAACCTTTTGTCGATCTCACCCTGCTTCACACAACAACTTTTCACCACAGCATTTTTCGACTCCTTAAAGAGACGGTGAATTTTTTCGTGGCCCAAGAAACTTTCGTAATTCTTCCCAAACTAACTTTCAGGGCCCAGCTGCTCACGCAACGTATTCGAAAACACACGATCGAAACCAAACTAGCAAGGACGTTTCTTTCAGATTTGAAAACGAGTTTAACAAGCCCAACTCGGATTTATGTTTCTATCACGCACGTTTCAGCGCCAGCGCCCGTTCTTGCAGGCAACTGTGCAACTGGCGTGGCTCGCGGAGAAGTCTTTCGCAACCCAAGGGACTAGCCAGTTGGTTTGATTAATGCTAATTTAGGTGTGTGGATGATTAAAGACCCTAACACTTCGGTACACTTTATGGTAGATACGGGCAGTGCAGTCTCACTTTTGCCTTGTTCCCGTTCTACAGGCGACAAAAGATTAACAGGTCACATGACGGCGGCTAATGGCACTTTAGTTCCGACCTACGAGACTATCCCGTTAACGGTAACCTTCGGTTTGCACAAGAGTTTTAAATGGAACTTTTTACGCTCAGGTGTTAGTTGTGCTATTTTAGGACTTGACTTTTTGACTCACTTCGGTTTTGTTTTGGACTTAGCAAATAAAACGTTGCAACTCCCATGTCATGATAAGGTTGATGCTAAGCTCACTCGCCCTCGTTGTGGTAGTACAATAAAGGAACCCGACGTTTCGATCGCTGAAGATGTTGAGCGTGTTGACAATAGTTTTTCATCAGAGGATGAGGCATCGCAAAGAGATGTTGTTTTGGACCATAAGTCCTGTCCTGAACTGCCAGCTAACTTTGTTGAAAATAGCCTAGTTGAGGATTGTAGTTTTGACTCGGTCGAAAGGCTTTGCACTTTTACTCTGATTTGTTTGACGTTGACAATTTTAAAAAACCGACTAAGCATTAGACTCAGCATCATATACGCACTTCCGGCCCACCATGTGTTGCTAAAGTTCGAAAATTAAGCCCAGAAAAGTTGGAGATCTTACGCACGGAGTTGGATAAGCTACTCCAATTGGGAATCATTTACAGAAGCGAGAGCGAAGGGCTAGCCTTGTGCATCTAGTCCAGAAAAAAAGGCGGCGGCTGGAAAATTACTGGAGACTTTCGTCAACTAAACCGCCAAACCATAACAGACCGCTATTCCATTCCCCTTTTATCTGACTTTGTGGGTGATATGGAAGGTTCAACCGTCTTCTCAAGCCTTGACCTGTACAAAGTTTACCATCAAGTGGAAATCGCCCCAGAAGATCAATGCAAAACGAGTATCATTACGCCGTTGGGCAACTTTGCATTTCGACGCCTCCCCATGGGAATCTCTTGCGCAGCCAACTCTTTTCAACGTTTCATGCATGAAGTTCTTCAGGGAATTCCTAATGTCTTTTGCTTCATTGACGATCTCCTCATCTTCAGTCGGAACTAGAAGGAGCATATCCGACACATACAATTGGTCTTTTAACGCCTATCCCAATACGGCTTAATCTTGAATCGCGACAAATGCATTTTCAAAGTCCCTGAAATTGACTTTTTAGGACGCAGGATTAGTCACAAAGGAGTCCTACCTCTGGTTCAAAAAGTTGAAGCTATTCAGAATTTCCCCATGCCTAAAACCATGCGACAACTGCGAAAATTTTTGGGGATGATCAACTTCTACCGACGTTTCATCCCGCAGGCTGGAGCAATATTGCACCCCCTGGAACGGCTTCTTTCCCCACAGAAGAACAGCAAGAAAAGCATCCCGTGGTCAGAGGAAAGTATTGATGCTTTTGAGTCCGCTAGACACATTTTGGCAAATGTTACTAGTTTAGCTTTTCCGATTAAAGGAGGAGAAACTATTTTGACTTGTGACACTTCGGATGGAGCTGTTGGGGCCGCTCTTAATCAAGTTGTGAGTGGTGAGTTGACACCGATTGGTGTCTTTTCAAGGTCGTTGAACGCTACGCAAAAAAATTATCCTACTTTTGATAGGGAATTGTTGGCTATAATCCTAGCGATAAAACATTTTCGGTATTTTCTAGAAGGACGCGATTTTGTGATTGAAACGGACCATTCCGCTTTAGTTTTTGCTCTGAGGTCTAACCATAGGGAGTATTCTGATAGGCGATTGAGACAGCTGCAATTCATTTCTGAATTTACGTCAAATATTCGCCACATTGAGGGAAAGCAAAATGTGGTTGCGGACTGCTTGAGTCGACCCCCTGACATTGGCGCTGTGTTTGGTGACTTCCAGACGGTAGATTTGCTCGAGATTGCTGCTGAGCAACAGACTGATTTAGAGATAAATGACATGATCAGGGATAAAACTCATTCCTTGTGTTTGGAGAAGGTCACTATTCCTTGCTCTAGCGAATGCATTTGGGTGGACAAATCTTGTAATGTACCTCGAATTCTAGTTCCGCAAAAGCTGCGCTTCCGCATTTTTGACGAAGTTCATTCTTTAGCGCATCCTGGTGTGAAAGTGACCAGAGAGTTGATTGGTCAGCGATTCGTATGGAAGGGAATGCGAAAAGATGTGGCAAAGTTTGTTAGAACCTGCATTCCTTGCCAGCAGTCTTAAGATTGTTCGCCACAATAAAACCCCTTTGCAAAGGTTTAAAACTCCTGACGCTAGATTTGCCCACATACATTGCGACATTGTAGGCCCATTGGTTGAGTGTAACGGCTTTTCGTATTTGATGACCTTCATTGACAGGTTTACGAGGCACGTAGAAGTAGCGCCCCTTAAGGGCACAAGCGCCAAAGAATGTGCTGACGCATTTTTTGCACACTTGGGTTGCCAGATTCGGTTGCCCAACAGAGTTAACTTGTGATCGAGGAGTTCAGTTTACTTCGCACTTGTGGAATGAATTGTGCAGTTTTTTGGGTTGTAAACTAAACCACACTTGTGCTTATAGACCCCAAGCTAACGGATTTTGTGAGAGAGTGCACAGAACTTTGAAGGCGGCTCTTAAAGCCCAAAGAGAGCCGCACAGGTGGTTTTTTAACCTGCCTTGGGTTTTACTCGCTCTGCGATCTGCCCCTAAAAGTGATCACGAATTTTCTTCGGCGGAATTGACATTTGGCACTACCCTGCGACTGCCTGGTCAGTTTTTGGAGTCGCCTAAATCGGTCTGTGAGACGACATACGTAAAAGAGCTTAACTCCTTAATGTCGTCTTTGAAAGCTCCGCCGACGAGCTATCACACCCAACGCGACACTTATGTTCAAAAAGCATTGGCGACGTGTGATCATGTTTTTGTACGCGATGAGACGAGTGGTGGATTTCGCAGAGCGTACAAAGGACCATTTCGTGTTGTGTCGAAACATGCCAAGTTTTTCACCCTAGACCTTGGCAACAGAATTGACACGGTGAGCGTTGATAGATTGAAAGCCGCTAAATAGTTAGAAAACGTAACAGACGACGATTGTTTGGACTGTACATTCAATGGCAACGTAGCTTGCGAGTCCTCTAATCCTGTGGAGTTGGCAGCAGCGCCGTTTGATGAGCAACCTGCTCCTGTTTTTCGCAATAGGCTTGGTAGGATAATTCGCATGCCCGCCCGTTTTGACGATTTTGTCCCTTTGTAAAGCTAAACAGTTCCTTTTTCGGTTAATTTGATGCTTTAGTTTGTTTTCATGAGTTTTTTTGTTGGGTACAAGCGCCCGTTCCTTTCGGAGGATTTACAGCCTTATCACGCGTGAGTTGTTTGTTCATTGCTTTGTTTTTCCTCGCGGCTGCTTGGACATTTCAGTTTTGTTCAGAGAGTGAAACCACAGCTAGGATGTTTTAGATTTTTTTCTCGGGTTTTCGGCGTTGTTTTTCATGGGTAGACGACTGATCACCGTCCACAGCTCTGGGTCGCGCACCCCAGACTCCATCGGAGACCTCGCCGATTTCTTTTTTTATCGGGTGTACGGTTGCTGAGTTCCAAAATTTATTCTCTATTTAATCCTTCCTTCTGAGTTTCAGCTATTCTACCGCTGTTACTGTTCTTTATACTCCACTTTTCTGTTTGAAACGTGGTGGCTGGATACTTTTAGTGTGTGTGTCTGTGACGTGCTTGGTGTAGCCGTGTTTAGGCTCAGCAGTTTTTTTGCTGAGATCGGTTTCGCTTTTGGTATTATTTTTTTGTAATCTCTCCTTTTTTTTTTTCTTAGCTAAGCTTGGTGGGGGGTCGGTCCCTAGCTGCTCTCCGTTTTGCATCTGAAACTCCAAAATAGGACGCCTTCCCTTCTCCATCCCCAGATTTTTTTTATTTCGAGTTTCGGAGCAGACTTCGTTTTTGCTCTATACCAAATTCTTTCAGCAAAGTGTTGCTCAAATTTTTTTGTCCCTCGCTCGCAGCCACCGACGTCTGATCCGGAAATATGCAATCCTTTGTGGACTTTGGAACAAGAACTGTCTTGAAAAGATTACTTCTTCAACCACCCATTGGATTTTTTTTTAACTTTTCTTTTTTTGTCCCCAGCCTAAAGCGGAGGCTGATTTTTTTATTTGTGCCAGTTTTCTTGTTGTGTCACTTGCTTGTTTCAATGCCCCGCTGTGATTACATTAGTTCGTTTCTTTGTCCATAAGTTTGTTTTTGTATTTCCACAGATTCGTCATTCAGGCTTCGGTCGATTGTACCAATCGTCCGATGCCTTGGTGGGGGGTATTGTGGGAATACGGTTAACTCCGTCTATTGTAATTACATTTTTTTTGGCAACTCTTTTTTTCTTATGACCCAACGAAAAATAATCAGTCTTTCTCTTTTGGCTGCCAACGTGGCAGGATAAGCAACTAAAAAAATTCATCTGCGTTAATCGACGATTATGGTAATTTTTGTGTATTCATTTTGGTAACATACAATAAATTGGAGAACAAGCAATCACTCGAGTAATCTATCAAGCTGAAAGGAAATTGTGGCCCCTCCCGTGACAGGCTGGAAGGAGGACCGCCACACTCGTATTTGCTATTTCATGCTCGTTTCGCTTAATTTTATTTATATTTTTAGTTTTTAAGCTCATAGTAATTCTTTTTGGTGTTAAAGCTTGGTATTTCTTTTACGGTAAATGTTCTAGTTGATGTGCGGGCAAACTTGTACGGTAATCATTGAACCAAAGGCATAGCCAAAAAGACCGGGCCCTCTGCCTCCCCCCCCACAACGGAAAAGCTACCAATGATAAAAATGATAACACAAAGCCTATTTATTCAGTTTCTTTTAGCATTTTTGGAGTGCAGCAGTACATGCGTACAACGGAAATTAGTAATAACTAAATATTAATGTTGACGAACAGGCGGCCCATGCTCTCTCAATTTAAATTTTTACCAACCAATTTAAATGTACAAGCCGGGAGAAATTCAGCGTTTTTTTCTAAAAGGTGCAATCTCAGGCACTCATCTAACTTGTTTATGCAATAATATGTTTTAGGCCCCCAGCTAACTTTTATATTACAATAAGATAATTAGCGACCATCTATGGCATCTAATGTACCTACTTTAAATTACCAACCTTAAAGGCGGTGAATCATCCAGCCAATTCCGGTGGTTTACAATAGCTAAAATAGAACTATAATTTTTGATATTTTTTGTTTTGATTTGAGAGCAGCGGTTGCAAAGATATTCAACAAATACAAAAAGATATCCCCCGAAAAAAGTTTTTGGAAACTCTTGAGTTTTGTTCTTTCCGTCAAAACCACAGTAGGCCTAATAGTTTAGAGAACTGTGATTTTGGCGGGATGAACCAAACTTAGAGTTTCCAAAAACTTTTTGTCGGGGGATATCTTTTTGTATTTGTTGAATATCTTTGCAACCGTAGCCCCAAAATTAAAGCAAAAAATATCAAAAATTATCGTTCAATTTTAGGTATAGTAAACCACCGGAATTGGCTGGATGATTCACCGCCTTTAAATAACAATCCACCTCCATCTCGTCAGTTTTCACGCGACAAAATGCTTTTGAAAAAACCTAGTTAGGAGAAATGCTTATTGAACAAATTATTGAATTTGAGTCGAGGGTGCCTGAGCGCCTGGTCGTACATACATTCCTAAAACTGGTTATTTTCACGGCAAAACAAAAATCTTCAAAGGCAAATCTTCGAGTGCAGTATTTAATGCTAAAATGTTGCACAAAGCGATGTACCTTGATTTCCCTGACTTGGGCCAAGTCACAAAATTTAAACCCAAAATGCAAGATTTTATACGTGTTTTGGACTTGATCTGAAGTAAAGGTAGTGATTTTTTCAATTGGGTTTCAAACATCAAAAATTTTGTTCTTTCAAATGGCTCTGAAAACTTGCAAAATGTGATCCGAATCGCATTAAAATAGCTATTTTCAAAAAATTACAAAAAATCGCCCAACGGCTGGGGACTCTGTGACATGTTTGAGTTGCACTAATTTGCTCACCACGTTTCCCAATTTTGATAGGATAGAAAAAATTTTAACTTGCAGTTCCAGTCCTTCCTCAACAGCAAATCCAGGTTACGAGCCAAATCAGACGCCCAGCTTTTGATCTTTATTCTTAGTCCCATAAAAAGTCCCTCTTTTCAAGAACTTCTGATGACGTCATTACATGATTTGCGGTTTAACCCTCCTCCCAAGTCAAAATCCAAGCTACGCCTATGCATTAAACCATGTGCAATACGCATTCCAGATACCGGTCGTTGCATCCTAGTATTGTTGGCACACCTTCACGAGCGGTTGCTTACAACATTGCAAAGCAACAAAATATACTTTGCATTGCTTCCAGTCTAAAATTTCTTTGCTATGGAAGTATGGAATGGAATACGGAAAAAAATTTTAGTATGGAATGAATATGGAAGAAAATTTTAGTATGGAATGGAAGATTTTTGGTATGGAATGGAAATGGAATGGAAGAAAATTGCCAGTATGGAATATGGGAAAATCGTCTTCCAATCCATTTATTACCATGCCCTGGTCCTTGGTCCTTGGCCTTGGCCTCGAGCATTCCTGTCCTTGGCCTCGAGAGTGTCTGTCCTCGGAAAAGCTGTCCTTGGCCTCGGATTTTTTTTGTGTCCTTGGCCTTGGCCTCAAGCCTTGTGTCCTCGACTCCACCTCTGCGCCTTAAATCGCCTATGCATTGGCATAGGTAAATGTAATGCGTTTATGCCTCGCTGGGATTTTCGCGTTTCCGCGGCATGCCGCTGTGGGGCAAAACAAACCATGGACCATGTCATGAACCACTATATCAAAACCGACTGCCGAACGGACTGAAGGAATACGATCGTTGGACGAGCAGACAATATCGTGGTTAATGTACCTATATAATTAATCAACGACAGTGTCACAGTCAAGAAGAAGAAGGTCCTCTCAAGCAAACATGGTCGCGTGCGAACTGTTGAGTCGCTACTACGCGGAAACGCGTGCTTGTAATTAGCTAAGATTGACCTTTCATTTAACTTAATGTGTTTATCAATGAAAAGATTGGGAGAAGCATTTAAGAATATAGCAAGCAGTTGTATGCAGGAGATACCAGACTTGTTAACTGCAAAGATTTATTCGGTGTCTCCTGGCCTTCATTTTCTTTATGTTTTTGCTGCTGTTGTTGTTTTGTATGTAACATGTTGGAAATTTGGCAAATAAATAAATAAAAATTCAACTTTATCAGGTCTTTTGGGTTGTTTCGTCCGTTGCAAACAGCCTACGAGGTATTCAAGGCAACTCATGCCTTATTATTATAGAGGCATCTGTTTTCGGTTCCCAAGTTTAAGGAACTCACTATACTGGCTCGATAAAAATTGGTCCTCGTTTTTGCTTGTAGCCTATTGGAGGTAGGATAATCCTAAACTGAAACTAGATACTATCAATGAGCCTAATCGTTGATTTTTGTTTAACTTATGCTGTCGACTGACGATAAGCTTATGCTGTACTAATAAATATGCGCATATTGTTTAGTGATTGCAATTAAGAACAAACTATAAGTAGGCAATAAGCTAACGTGCTCAACACAAAGTGAACAGCTTAAATTTATAATGTTATTTACATGCTCGTATCCTCAGGTGAGCACTAAGCACACGCTGCGGCTAATTGCCCTAAAAAGTTGCATCGCTACACGCGACTCGTCTTCAAAAGTAGTGCGCTACAGCTACTAGGCCGCGAAAGTATCGTCTCTACTCGCTTCCTTTAGCAACGTACGGAGTTATTTTAGTTTGTTTTTTTTGCTTTGCAGCGAGATCTTGTGCAAAAAAAGGATAACATATCAAACTCTTAGTCTACAAAAAAATGCAATTTTTAATCGGATTCGAACTCATTCTCGCACCAATCTTAACCAGCCCCCTTTACTAAAGGATTTTTTGTGGGACTTTGCTCATGACATTACATAATCTAGTTTTTTTTAGTCTCTTCTATGCATTGAAATTACGATAAGACAAGACGAAATAAATCTATAAAGTTATCGGCTTCTCAAGGTCGATTTAAAATTCGAGTCGGGCTCCCTTTTTGGTCCTACGCGTAGCCACCAGCCAGGGGTCGAAAGGCACTATGTCCCCCCTCACTGACCGGCAAACCAAAATGCACAATAAGCAAAATATTACGTTTAAACGTTTCTGAACTATTTTTTCAGTGATATGGACTCCAAAGTCTTTTAAAGCTCTTTTGTTGTTTTCAAAGGAGGGAGCTAATTTTTTAAAATTTGTCTCACAAACCAAAAGCAATTTGAAAAAATGTGACCAATAGTAACCATTGAATTTGATTGCTTGTCTAAAAATGCTTAAGGTAGGTTTATTAACAACGTGGGGGGTGGGTGGGCTATTCAGTTTCAGTGTTAGTAGATTATCAATCACTTCCCTCAAACCTCACTCCATCCATTCATCCATCTTTTTTATAAAATGTAGACGAAATTTATTCAATATAAAACTTACTACACGATTTGCATAGGCGAAGAAAATTGAATGATAACGGCACCAACAAAGTCCAAAGCATAACTATTTTATTATTAATAATAATAATAATAATGTCGATGCATCTTCCTAAGAGGCCATTAAGTCATAAAGCTCAGTCAATTTCTTAATCGAACTACCACGAAGCAAAACAGCTGTGAGGAGAAAAATAAACTTATATTCTGTAGTAAAAATAAATTTTGGGGGTATTACAACCCTCCATGCAATGCTCAGAATGGCGCGCTATCTCGGTCAATACCAAACCTCGCCAGCTGAGCAGTATGAATCGAAATGAGCAACAAATCAAAAATTCTCTCACTCTATATAAAATTTCAGGTGTAGTTGCAACAAGCTGAGCCGAAAAAATAGAAGGCCGAAACAAAGAAAAGCAAAAAGTCGGCAAAGCCAACCATAAGCTCCGAAGCCAAAATTATCGTTTCGCCAGCGATCAAAATGCTAATAAAGCCTCAAAATCGGCCATGAGTTTTAATGCACTCAAAAAAATTACGCAAAATAGGCCTTGAAATCGGCCATGAAATCGGCCATCAGTTTTGCGCCAAAAAATGTTTTTCGAAGCAAAATTGTGCCTAGAAAATGGATGACTTTCAAGGTACCAAGGCCAAACAATCTTGAAAGCCAAAGCTGAAAGGAGAATCGCAGGGAGTCAGGCCAAAAGGCGTTCAACAACCAACTCCCAAATACTGTATCTAATTTGCCTATGCGAACCTTAAAATTATGATGGCTTAATAGTGATCCTCGGTTTGCATTGAATTTTAGTGGAGTTTCTACCCCATCATTTGGTTGTTTCTTTAATTAACACATGCGACTGAGAAGGTTGCTGCCTCCCAGGTCTTTTAGACGGAATTAGTGTTTGCAATCCCCAATTTCGTAGCTGATCTTATCTATTCTTGATGAGTTTTTAGACCTATCCACTAATACAAAACTTATTGTACGTTTTTCCAATTTACAGGTTATTATCATCACCAGTTGATATTAGGAAGAATGAAGTTTTTGAACCGACATTAGCCACAGCCCACTTAGCTTACCTACGTAGCTGTTTATGCACTGTTAAAATACAGTATGTGCTGTTTTACATGCAATAATTTTGTTAAAACTAAGTCTAAAATTTTTTTGAAATGTTCGCGCGCTGGAGGCTGCGCCCCCAGACTCCCTAATAAAGGCTTTAATATTATGTCGCCTATAATATTAAGGGTTTGTTGAATGCAGCTGATTATAAAAGAGAATTTTGGATGTGCTCAAAACTCATGGTGATACATTAGTCCTAACCGAAAAAAACCGTAGCACTGTCTTGTGAAGTATATTATATACTTTGCAAACAACAACCGAAATCAGAATAGCTTCATTCTAACTTCTAACAGTACAACTTTTTTTTGTTTTAGTCAAAGAACCCACGAGATGTTGCCAATTTCGACAAATCATTTCTCAAAGAGAAGCTCCGCCTTACTCCGATCGACCCAGTTTTTATTGCTAAAATTGATCAAAGAGAATTCGCTGGATTTTCCCATGTGAATCAATATTTTGGATCTGAAAATGAATCACCAACCACGCTTATCACAGTTTTATGATCGTCAATTTGAAAATTTTGCAACTTTTATCATTTTTTGCTTTTCTTTTTCGACTACGCAAAGAGATGCACAATTGTCCAAATCTACATTATCGTAGGCTACAATAAGATTTAAACAGAAATTAAGTCATTAAAGGAGACTCAGCCAAAGATTTCACCTCAACTTAAAAAAATGTATAACACCTGTCTAGGATGGCTATTTCAATGGTTAAAATGTGCAAAGAGCAAAAATTACTTTCGTGAAAAAACAGATCCAAGACTAAAGATATGTTTTTAACCTCGAAATTAATTTCTGTCCTTACTCCTTAGGGTATTTTATTTATTCATTGCTTTCGCCCAATTTAAACCTATGTTTTAACAATTTCTGCGATATCATTACGATATTTCTACGTTATTGTGTTGTGTACAGTTGAGCGAATTTTTGTGTTTGGTGCAAGTAATAATACTTTATAGTCAATTTAAAAAATGATTAGTACCGGTACTGCTGGCAAATTATTTCTTAAAGTTTTGCGAATTTTCAGCCTAATTTGTTCTTAAATTTATTGGGAGAATAAAGTGACAAAAATTTATTATTCTTGTTTGGTTAAAAGTTGTCTTTTGTTATTGATTATGACTACTGTTAAACAAATCAACAATGGCATATACAAAAGGCGAAGAAAACTCCTCAGCTGATTACATGCAAATACGTTGAGCTAGCACATGTACTTAATTAGCTTTATCATGCTGAGCCTAGCATTGTTCTTAACTGGTTCTTAAATTTTGAGTAAAACCAAGCCTCGTATTCTTTTTAATTTCTCTAATAAAAATTGGTGAGAAATTACTTCTGCTTTTAGTAACGGTATTTTAAAACAACGTGCCCAGCAGTTTTCAGAAAAAAAAAACAAAAAAAACTGGCTGTGCACAAATGTTGGATTGGGGATCAGAGTGTTACTTTTAGATACAAGGAATAGTACTCATCGGTTTTGAAAAGCTTTTTGCTTTGTGCTGATAGTTTTTGTTCAGACAAAAGCTTAGTTGCTTATCGAAAAATATCGAAACACTTGAAAAAGCTTACAAAAGAGCAGGTATACTTGAGGAATCGTTATAGGCTACGCTTCCCAATACATATTTTAAAATGGAATCTAAGTTTCAAAAAGAAGGCAGAATTAACAAAAGATCGCAACACACCAAATTATGCTACCAATTTCTGATAAAGTAGATGATCGAGAGAGTACAGCTTTACATGAGGAAATATCAAGCAGAACTGCTGTGTATTTTTAAACCAAAGTTGACAGCAAAATTGAAGAATTTTACTAAATTTATTTTGAACTACAGTATTTTACAATACATTACAAGAGATAACTTTTACGCTCTGAACCATTATGTAAAAATCGAACAAGATAACAGCAGTTGTATCTCATTGTTTACTGTAAATTTTGGCAAAAATATACTGCAGAAAATAAGTTGTTTATTAGATTTTATTTAATTGCCCATAAGATTTCATTTTATGCTGAGCAAAATCAGAAATGCTTTTGTACGTTTTTTGTTTTTGCTTTTTTTCGATGTCATAAAGAGCATGAGGCTTTTAGAATGAATTAGTTAGTTTGTGAATAAAAGAATTTAGGCGAAGGAATTAGAAATCAAGTATCACATTTGCTAGGCATGAAAGAGTATATTATGAGTGAGTTATGTCATTGTTCGTTTCAAATCTTTTGTCCCACTGCTTTTGATTTCAACACCAAATTTATTAACACAACAAAATAGTACAATAAGTACAATGCGAACTACACAGTTAATCACGCTATGAGTTTCAAAAGGTCAGCAACGTTTATTATGTAAGGAACTTATTAACCCGAATACTGTAAATCAAGTGATTAAATGGCTTCAAATAACTGATGTTTTATCTGCGCTGGCACAAAAAAAAAACAAAATGAGTTTAATTGCCTTGAGTAGAGTATTTTTGTTGACACTTACCGACCGCGGACTAGAGCAGCCTGCAGCAAATCCCTGATTTCAAATAGTTGGAGCAGTGCCGCAACTAGAACGTTGTTCTTACTGGGGGGCAAAATTTTTTTCTGGGGGGGCCAAAATTTTTGTGTCGGTCTATTTTTCTCAGAGTACTCTGTTTATCACCCAAAAAAAAAAACAAAAAGTTCATCTCGCCACAAATTGTTCTACTTATTTCCTAGTTTTCTTAACAAAAAAGCCACCATCTCAAAACTGCCGCAAGTAAAAGAGGGGTTTAGGTGGGCATGCTAAACATTTTATGGGGCAAAATTTTTGTTTAGGGGGGCGCCGCCCCCTTTCCCCCCCTAGTTGCGGCCCTGAGTTGGAGCGTGGCTCGACTGAGAGTAAAACTCAAACCAGTTGATTCTAAGATTCTTAGGCGAACACTCTCATCGCAAGACCCCGCTCTTACCTTGATCAAAAAAACACACAAAAAAAACAAGTGTTTCGTGTTGGGCACAATTTTAGTTTCAAAGTTATTGCAGCAAAAAGCTTTTTTGTTTGTCCTTGAAGAAATTTCAAACATAGAACGAACATCAACTTTTGAATAAAAGCGAGACATTTTGCAATATATATTGAATACTGCAATATGGACTTGTGTGGTACGAAGTACATTTTTCCATCACATTGAAGTCATAAACCAGTCGTCAGAAACTGAAGAATAAGTGGCAGAAAGCAACAGAGCAAATATTAGTCATAATAAAATGTTTAGCCATTGTTACGAGTGGCCAAAATGTACCGAAAGCCAACAAAGTCGGTTATTTGTTCTTGTCTTTTGGTTTGTTTTTCTACAACACAACAATAAAACGAAGTTTGAACAAAGGCATAAGCATGACACTGGCAAAGTGCTGTGCCTTCAGACTTTATTGCACTCAGTCTCTAAAAAGGCTAAGAAGGTAGCAGGTAAAACTGGACAAAAAGGTATTACGAATATCCGATACTGGAATAAAGCTACTGCAAATAATACGGATTGCTGATCGATAATCAATCTTTTCTGAGTATAAAGCTTTAAAATGTGAGATAGTAAGTCAGAAAATGCGTAACTTATCTCAAGCAGCTATGATATGGAGTTACTGCGCTATATTTTCCAGAGCAAGGTATTTTTATGCCAAATAGTGTAAACCAGTACTTAAATTGTTGGGGGGACGTGGGGGACGCAACCCCCCATCGAGAGTTAGCGTCCCCCCATCGAGATTTGAGCGCTGGATGATGAAACCATCAAGAGCCAGCGGGCGCGAATAAATCCTACAAATTCCTGCCGAATATAGTCCCAAATTGCGGTAAAGACCCTTTTTTTGGTCTTCACCAGGTTTCGGGGAAAACACTTCAATTGCGGGGACGGAATTACATAATTTCCACTGAAGTTTGGTCAAGGCTGCAAAAGCGTCCCCCCATGCAAAATTTTACAATTTAAGTAGGCTACTGCTGTAAACCACACAAACGAAATCGAAAATAATTACCTGATGTTCTAGACACAGGGCCAGAGTTTTAATGTTTAATTGTTAGCGCG
Source organism: Trididemnum nubilum (assembly GCA_963965965.1). NCBI lineage: Eukaryota > Metazoa > Chordata > Ascidiacea > Aplousobranchia > Didemnidae > Trididemnum > Trididemnum nubilum. The sequence continues at coordinate 22,029,569 of OZ014475.1, read as the reverse complement.
TTTATTGACTTTCAAATAGTCTACCAGCGTGGAAGCTGAGAAAAGAGTCTCTAGAACGGCAATACAAAAAAGTTGTCCTTCCATGTAGAATTTGAATCTTTCTTAAGATCACTCGTCCAGTGCTCTAATTGGTTTTAAATTCTATTTCAATTGGTCAGTACCGGACCGGTAATCTACTCGTATTGGCTGCAAGTTCTAATCCTGTGAAAGAACAATTTTTTCTCATTGCTAAAGCTTATTTAGTTATTTTAAGTTATCGCCATTCTGGTGACTCATCTTAGGCTTCTGCGCTAGTTGATTAGGACAGAAAGCACGCAAACGATTAGCGTAGTAACATCATTGTCGATCTCTTAAAATTTCAAATCCATTTATTCCTCAGTTGAATTACGTGGTGGATACAGGCGCGTCGCCAAAGGGGGGGCAAGGGGGGCAATGCCCCCCCGATTTTCGTTTTTGCCCCCCCGATTTATTTCTTGCCCCCCACGGTATTTTTTGGGGAGGAAAGAGTTGCTGGTTTTGGCCGGAAAAAACGTTTGAAGTTGTGATTTCGGCCAGAAAAAGCCTTCCGATTTCGGTGAAGACCTTTTTTTGGAGATCACCTGTTTTTGGCTGGAAAAAACGTTTGAATGTGTGATTTCGGCGAGAAAAAGCCTTCCGATTTCAGTGAAGACCTTGTTTTTTTGAGATCACCTGATTTTGGCCGGAAAAAGCCTTCGGATTTTGGCGAAGACCTTTTTTTTTTTTTTTTTGGAGATCACCTGTTTTTGGCCGGAAAAAACGTGATCACCTGGTTTTGGCCGGAAAAAGCCTTCGGATTTCGGCGAAGACCTTTTTTTTTTGGAGATCGTTTGAATGTGTTATTTCGGCCAGAAAAAACCTTCCGATTTCGGCGAAGACCTTTTTTTTTGGAGATCACCTAATTTTCACTGAAACTTCGCCTCAATCCAATTCAGGAATAATGAAAAAGCTTTCCCGCCCTGATTTTAATTTTGCCCCTCCGATATCGCGAAGCTGGCGACGCCCCAGGGTGGATAGAACATCATTCTGTTACTGTATTAAATTGGCACATTTTTGTTCAATTTCGAGCAGGGTTGTGGAAGCGAAAGCGACAAATGCTCCTGGAAGCGGAAGCTGAAAGCGGTGAACGGGTATCGCTTCTATACTTTGGCCATTCATATTCGAACATTGAAAACTTAAATGTGATGCAATTTTTTGTAAAATATGTGACGAAAAGTAATGTTCCTCGATAAACTAGCGTTTGCGAAGAAACCTTTTTAAAGATTTGTGGTTCACTAGATACGGGGCTAGTCCCCATACCTATCAATTCAAAGATAATCCAGGTAGCCTACCAACTCATTTTTAAATCTAAAAGTGTTCAAAAAACTTGCTATTTTAGTCTTAAGATTTTGAAATTAAAAAAAACCTATGGGGGAATACTATATATTGATATATAACACATGGCAGCATTCACTAACATAAACAAAGTATCCAGTTCCAACAGTTAATCTTTCTCACTGTGACAATATATTATTCTTAAAAAAGTAAACAGGGAAGAACATCATAACTTCTCTCAAACAAGATGGGCTATAATATTATAGAACTTTTACACATGGATGCCATAATGCATGTCTTATTGCAGAGTATCGTCGCTATGTTAATAAGGGTTATTCTAATACGGTATCAGTAACCACAAAACTTTCGCGTAATTGTTGTTTTGCAGTCTTAAAAATACTCGTCGCTAAGCAGAAATTTGGAGCAAAGCCACATACCAAAACAAATTATTTTTTAAAATTCTGCGATTGTTTGGGCTTCGCCCCGCAGGTACCCAATTATACCTACATAAAAATCTTCACTTTACAGCAGATTTTAAAATTCTGACTGAATGGTTAAAACATCAGTACCAGCTCAAAAATAATGATCTTGTGTTTGTACGTTTCGCTCTTGGTCCGCTCCCAATCCGAATTCGTTGCTCCGTCTATGCTCAGATCCTTGCAATGACAAACCAATTACATATTATGGTTTCATTATGTATTTAAGATGATGATAACACTAACCGTTTAATCATAGACTCTTTATTAGGGTCTAATAAAGATTATTTGGTTTAATAAAATTAGGGTCTAATAAAATCTAATATGGTTTAATTGTGACATATTATAGGCACAAATTTTTTTGCCAAACCACTTTCAAGATAAAAAATTTGAAACAAAAATTACGTCATCAAGTGGTTGAAGAGATTCACAAACTGGCGCTTCCATATCACTAATTTGGAGCGAGATCAAACCAAAGATTAGCAGAATTTGCGGAAGGCAAACGAGGCACTCATCTCGAGCTGATCTGTTTTAATTTTAAGCAAGTCAGCTTTATAACCCACGAATTCAAAAACCTTTTTTGTTTTTCTTCAAAATATTTGGACTCAAAAATGGGACCTTCACCTTGGATTTCATTTCCTCGTGCCTCGAGAATCCTAAATTTTCGTACCTCGTGGTCATCGATATAGACGATCTATAACTTACATAAACGTTCATTTAAGCTCTCTCGGGTTTTGAGGCTTCTGTACCATGCACCCTTAAACTTTTCGCGTGATCTTCACAAGAAGAGCAAAAATACTGTACGTATCTTGCCTATTATTCAGAATTTTGGTATGGAATTTAAGCGAAAAAAAAAAAAAGAAACCGTCTGAAAAAACTGTCCTTTTGAGTTTGGAATTTTCCGGACGCTACTTTTCCGACAGCAAAAATTTGTGTTTGTTATTTTCAGTATTGACTAAGGATTAATTGAAATCTGAAAATTTGCAATTCACGATGACTAGCTTAAAAGAAATCAGACCAGAAGCACGAGTAAAAGCTCGCATGCACCAGCTTGAAAGCGCCGTAGCAACGTCGGAACATCTCTCAAAGCATCCGGATCAATTCCGGAAGCGGCTGGATAAAGGAAAACATTTTCCCGATAGCGACTCCGGAGATGAAGATGCTTCAGAAGACTTCGCAGAACTGCTTAGGGTGAGTCGAAAAATTTTATGACGTTTAGACTCAATTCACGAAATTAATCAGATTACGATTAGTTTGATTACTTTTGAATGAAAAATTAGAGTTTCAACTTCCCAGGCCAGTCAAGTCGAACTTTTAGGTACTAACGGCTTATTGCAACCACAATACATCTCTGTAGAAACTGAAGCAAGTAGCACCAGCACAATGGCAGAGAGATGATCCTCACTCATTATTACACTATCTGGACATTTTTTCATAATATGTTAGCTATTAGACAGAAAATATACGAGTATTGCAAACAATTTGGAAGATTTAATTCAAAAAATCAGCCAAAGATCAGTAGCAACGGCATGTTTCGTGCTTGCTAGCAGGGCATGGTATGGAATAGAATGGGAGATGGAAACGAATGGAACGGAAATTTCGTTATTGAACATGGAAGATGCCAGAATGGAATGGAATGGAAGATTTCAAGAAAGGAATGGAAGACAATCTTCCGTACTTCCATACCAATTCCATACTAGATTTCGCTGATGGCATTTATAGAAAAATCTATACGGATAGTGATATTTAAAAATATGTGGAAGTGTTTAGCAGCTAATCATCTGTCGACAAATTAATAGGGTAATTTGGTCATGAACATTGCGCTAACAGTGTAGGCATTGCATCATCAGATCATTATCATTGCAATTGGCAGCTATATTAATGCTGACTGGCTTAATTTTTGTTTTGAGAATGAAAATTTGCCTCGTGCCGTCGCCAGAGCAAACGAAGTGAAGGGGCACTATAATAGATTGAACTTTTGCACATTGAAACTGATTTCGTACGGCTGCAAATTATGCGCAACTTTAAAATTCTGCAATCATGTCTAAAACAGAGACATGTAAGTCCTGCAGCATTTCTTAGCTCCTTTCGTTTCCGGCCCATAATCACTTGAAAAGCCTATCTGCAACAGTGAATGCAACCTAAGCAACCCTGAGGGTGCTCTAAAAAAACAAAAACAGCTGGTCTTTTAAAAAACGAAATAAACGATTTTGTTGGTCTACATTTTTACTCTCCGACACACCCATGACAGGCGTGCAACCAAGATTCTGCTGAAGGAGGAGGCTTTGAAGTAAAGTTTTTTTGTTTGAAAAATGCGTCGATTGGGTGACGAGGTGAGCACAGTGCTGAAACTCAATCATCTCATATGGACGGGAGTCTGGGGGCGAAGCCCCTGTCGCAGGGCGATTTTTTGTTTTTTCGAGAAAAAATAACTATTTCAACGTCATTTGGATCACATTTCGCCCGTTTTAAAAGTTGTTTGAAAGAATTAAATTGTCAAGACGTAGAAGCCAATAGAAAAACTAAATAGCTCAACCCATTCATTCCTTATTTTACCTGCAAGTCAATTAGAAAACACGGTTAAACGCTTGCATTTTAGGGTTAATTTTTTGTGACTTGGCTGGGGGGGGCTGAATCCCTTTTCGCCCTTGTAGTTGCGCCACTATATCCGTAAACGCTTAGCGGCCTGTTGTGCATCCCGACCCATAGTTTGAGAAACACTGGTTTCCGGCTTACAATGCTTTGAATTAACTACGATGCAAACGTTCAGAGTTTTGAAATTAATGTGACTAGCCTAATTAGGCCTACTTGAGGACCTATTTGATTCAGAGGTGTAAACTTCGGATGTTAAATCTGGTGTTTTAAACTTGAACCACTAAACTTTCGGTGTTTAAAAACTTCAATATACTGCAAGCAGGCGCGTAGCCAGAAATTCGCAATGGGGGGGGGGGCTGTTTGAGGGTGTGGGGGCGGAGCCCCCAGCTGCCGAAGGCTGGGGGTTTGGGGGCAAAACCCCCAGCCGCCGGAGGCACTGGGGTGTGGGGGCGGAGCCCCCAGCGCTCGAAAATTTTGCATTTTTTTTGCGAAAATAACTTCATTTTAGGGCTATTTTGATCAAAAAATAATGATTTCAAAACGTGGCTTAGAAATTGACACTGCAAACAAGATTAAACTGGTAGCATAAATGGGCTATTTGGGAGGTGGCTAATGGTAAAATGCAGTTCTCTTGTTTAGATGTTGTTAAATTATAAAATCGAATAGTGCAATAAAACTCACACGGAGTAATCTATTTCGTATACAGTTTATAGAGAAAAATAATTGGGGGGGGGCTAATGAAAAGAGATTTGAGAGAAATGATTGGTAATTAACAAATACTGAATAGCCCCCCTCCCCTATTTCTTAGTTTATAGTATGTTTGTTGATGACACCTATGTTCAGCATTTTTACACTTGCGATCAAATTTGATTGCTTATTTCTTACCATTTATCAAAGGTTTCATTTATTTGTTGGTTTTATTTTTGACAAATTAGCCCCCCCCCCTGAATATATGTTTCAAAAGATGTTTTAAATCACTAATTAGTCCACTCCAGTGCATAAAACAGTCTCAAAGTGCTAAAAATGTAGTGTTTTTCCCATTCTGCATTTTGGTCGACATGTCAAGGGGGGGGGGGCTATAGCCCCCCCGGCCCCCCCTGGCTACGCTACTGGCTAAAAACGTGGTATTTTCCTAATTCTGCATTTTGGTAGGCAGTTCATTAGCCCCCCCCCCCTAAATAAACATTTCAAAATAGTCTAATCCAGTGCAAAAGTCAGTCTTAGAAATGCTAAAACGTGGTATTTTCCTTATTCTGCATTTTGGTCGGCAGTCCATTAGCCCCCCCCCCAAATAACGTTTCAAACTATGCTTTAAATCATTTATAGTCTAATCCAGTGCAAAAGAGAGTCTTAGAAGTGCTAAAAACGTGGTATTTTCCTTATTCGGCATTTTGGTCGGCAGGCCAATGGGGGGGCTATAGCCCCCCCCCGCCCCCCCCTGGCTACGCTACTGACTGCAAGTGTATGTAACTTTAGTCACGTAGATAGGATTCAATGTTATTATCCCTTTTTGTATCATTGTTGGTTTTCTTGTCGTTAATTGATGTTCGAAAAAAAGTATTTTAAGTAAACCAAAATGGGCGGCAAGGCCCCCCGTAGCGACGGCACTGACTTTGCCAAGTGAAAGAACTTTTTGTTCCATTGTAACAAAGCTTTGTTTCTACTTTTCTATCCTCGATTGAGCTTGATTCTTTGTTGTTGATTTTTTTGCGTTTAAACTTTTTTTCGATATTTTGTAAAATGTTTTTGGCTGTTCAGCTATGCCAAATTTCATAGTTGGGGTGATTACCAACTTCTGCAACTTGCAATGATTAAACCCTGTGCATACTGCTAAGCCTATTGTCTGTTGATTAAGTGGTTGATATTTTCATGCTGAGTGAATTTTCATGGTAGCTCATTGCGATAGTGCTTCAAATATAGGATGAGATGCATTGTACCATACTGCCTACTTTCGCGAGCGACTACTTGCAAAGGTATGTTTAACGTAGCAAAAGTACAATACAAATTACGTGTAGCTTCCGGTCTAAACTTATCTTGGTATGGAAGTATGGAATGGAATATGGAATGGAAGATTTTTAGCATGGAATGGAAATGGAATGAAAGAAAATTGCCAGTATGGAATATGGAAAAATCGTCTTCCATTTAATTCCATTCCATACCATACCATGCCCTGCTTGTTAGTCGCCTGAGGTTAGCACGATTGATTAGTCGACCATCTTGTTCGAAAAGATTGGAAGTTAGCATATTTTGAAGATCGGTCTTGACAATCTTTTGGCACTTTTTGAAGTTTGGTACTTGCAGAACTTAAATTTAATTTTTTGAGACAAAAGTCAAATGTGTTGGGCACTGAATCTGTGAGTTAATGAATCGTAAGTGTAATTTCTCCAGAGGTGGGCAAGGTATTTTCTAAAAGTACCGCGGTACCGGTACTTGCTTGAAAAAAGTACCGTCGGTACCGGTACTTCGGTACCATTTATGAAAAAGTACCGTCGGTACCGGTATCGGTACTGAAAAAGTACTGCGGTACTCTTGTACTCGGTAATGGCCACCTTTGAGTTTCTCTTTGATGACGTGTTAGCGCACATTACAGCATCCAGATTAACCCTATTTGTACCGGGGGGCAAATTTGCCCTCCTCTCAGTTATTTTAATATAACTCCTAAACGAAAAAACAGTTTTGCTTTGATGCACCCTGACTTTGAATCAAATTTAATAACACACATTTTCAGAAACTTTGGGGTCAGCTGGACAACCGAAAGTGACGTCATTTTTGCCTTTGTCAGAGGCACCTAAGGAGTTTCATGCAGTTTTGAGTACAATGCATGCTCATCAGTGCGCGTATTCTATTCATTGTACTGCGTAATCATTATCAATGTTAATCTTTTGCTGGAATAAAATATTTGTTTACTGATAATGCAATGCATCATGATTACGTCATTGATGACGTCATAATTCAAAAATATTGTTTTTCTGCTGTTTCTCGAAACAACTGCGTTTGCGTAAACAAAATATTCATTTTTATCAGCTGTTGAATGATAAAATGAAAATAATACTGCACTATTCTAAAATTTTGTGAATTATACTATATCTCAGTTACAAAAAATTACAAATAATAACCAACACAATATATTAAAGATGACGTCATCATCTGCAGTGAATTTATCAGAGAAAACAAAAATCCAAACTGAAAATAATATTTAGCAACATTTAGGCAAATTTGCATGCTGTTATAAGGATTTACTGGTTTTGATGACGTCATCATCTATTTTGTGACGTCACAACATCAAAATATTCATTTTAAAAAATTTAACAAAAATAGCTTCAACAAGCAAAAAATCTTACTTCTATCACTTACCAATCGGTTTTTAGATAGGGGGCAAATTTGCCCCCCCCCCGGTACAAATAGGGTGTAAAAATAGCCCGGTAGATATAGGGTTAAAGGTCTAGATTTTTCTATTATGCTAGTATAGCTAGTGTAGTAGCTAGTTGCACTGTACGATGCAGGTGAGTTGGACAAAATTTGACGTACCCTTTTTTATGTAAGAACGAGTAAGCTTGGGTCGGGCCTGTATGTTTTTAAACTTTTACAAAATTTTCAGCCTCATTTGTTTTGAAGGTTTATTGGAAAATAAAGTGACACAAATACATTCGTGCTTCGATGAAAGTTACTCTTTTCTATAGATCACAGTTCTTGAAGTAGTATTCAGAAAAGTCGGCAATGTTGAAAAGACCAAGAAAACTTTGTTAATAAATTAAATCTGCATTGCGTTCTTAAATTTTGAGGAAAAATTAGTCTCCTGTTCTTATTAAAGTGTTCTTAAAAAAGTTTATTTAGAATTTGACTCTTGATGCTGGCTCTGGTGGAGGAAAAGAAGCTCTTCGTGAAGCGTTTAAGATCTTGGATTGTGATGAAGATGGTTTTATAACGCTGGCGGATCTTCGGGAGTCGTTAAGTGGATTTGAGGAGGATGAAGATGATGATGAAAAACTTACCGATGAGGATCTTTTAGAGATGATCGCCGCCGCTGATACCAAAGGAAGCGGAAAAATTGGCTTCGAGAGCTTTGTGCGGATTCTCGAGCCAAAAAAAGGCAAAAAGAAAGCAAACTCCAAGGACAATAAACCATTAACTAAATCAAGATGAGGTTGCGAAGCCTATGCAAATTAAAAATGCAGGCTTGAGCAAAAAAAAAAAAATACTCATCTTTGCGCTACGCTGATGAATTCGTGATTACATAAAGTGAATCACGGATGCTAACTTCTCTGAACAATGGGCTTTGTTGTCACATTTGGGAGCTATCCTCACCGTGGGATAAAAAATGTTGTGATAGCTTTTTATTCGCGAACAATTTATTGCCACAATGCGCAGCAATTTAATGCTAAGTTACAGTCGTGAAAAAAAGTTGACGCAAAAAGCAATGCAGTTAGCCCAAGTCAAAATTTGCTGAGAAAAAAGCTAATGCTCATAGTTTTCAATGTTCGTTCATTCTTGCATATGAACCAAGCACTCTACGCCTTTATAACCACACCAACTCAAAGCACCTTTTTTTGCTTATGCTTGCAAGCCTTTCGTCAGACTGAGCCATCACGATGGGTAGACTGCTTGGCACTAACGGTAAGTAAGCGTAGTGTTTTTCCTAGAGCGCAACGACGTACGGCCAGTTCGGGAATTGAACCAGGGTTCAGCAAGCTTTCGATCACTAATCTGTTGCTCCAGGGGTGCTATTCAAATTTTGCAAGAATCCGATCTGTAACCGGTTCTTGAAACTTAGCAACCAGTTCGTTCGAGCCAAAAGTGCAGAATATCTGTACAAACAGAAGCTGTTTTAAACAAGGGTGGCAGTACGGTACGGTACGTTCAAAATTTGAACATAGCGTACGTTAAAAATTTACCGTACCGTACAAACGTAACATACCAAAAAAATTTTGCATGCGTACGGTACCTAGTACTTTTCATTGGATGGTAGGCTCTAAACGTACCGTACTTAAAAGGTACGGTACGTAGATAAAAAATTGCTAAGATTGTTTTGAAATTCTCGTTTCCACGCTTTAAAAAAATGGTTTAACTGCATATATATTCTAACATAGAATTCACGAATATCAGTTTTGCCAAGTTTGGAGCTTTTCAACTCACGTGACGCCTATTGGCTTTAGTTTTGGGGAAAAAAGAGGAGGAGAACAAATAATCAGAACTCAGAAATCAGAACACGGATCAAAAATAATTTACAGACACGTAACAATGCACCATACTAACACAAGTATGGTACGTAGCGTTGTCAGCTAGTCGCAAACTTTGCTACGTAAAGTACTTCTACTTGCATGGTACGGTACGTTAGTACGCACATTCAAACAGCGTACCAACGTACCGTACGTTCACAACAAGCGCGTACCGTACTTTTTAGCAAAAATTGAGGCGTACCGTACCGCACTGCCATCCTTGGTTTTGAACAAACGGTTCTTCATATTTTGGAACCAGTTCGCGCGAACCGGCTAAATAGTACCAACATGTCGATCTACTAACTGAGCAATGTCAATTGAGCTAATTGAAATTAATTTGTAAACAGTTCTAGACCAGGATTTTTAATGGGCAGTCTACAGCTACAGTACATTCATTGTTTGCACAAACGGTATATGCCTCACTCATGCAGCATTTTAGTGGTGTGCCAGATGCGAATGTGATTCCAGCAGCTACAATTTTAAAGCGTATTCTGCTTAAATTTGAGCATGATATACCCCCAATTTTTGGGATTCAAAAGGTGCATAGTAACTTTTTGAAAAACTTACTACAACAAGTAGCTTTACACTGTCCATTTTAAAACGTAACGTACAGACTCAACTTGTTACTCTACGTTTGGTATCCGTTTAATCATATAGCAATATCTTATGTTGTCTTAGGTTTTGGTTTATTGAAAAAAAGTGATGCGTAATGCTTCCAGTTAAAACTTTTTTGGTGCTTTGTGTTTGTTTCTCGAATATTTGGATAGCCAACATTAGAGTCAATATTATTACTAACTTGTGTTTGTGGTTATTTGGACGGTAAATAGAAGACTTTGCGTAACTACAATTTAAATTATGACCCATTTTGCCTTGCGACTATCATGCATCACTACTTACCGAATCTCGAATTAGCGTCATCCGATTACAGTAGCTTATTTTTATGGCCAGTCCATATCTGAAACCTGTGATACAGTAGTGGATAGTTCAAAATGAAAAAAAATGTGTTAAATCTAAACCACGTCATCATCATCATTTCATGTTGGATCCGGTATTGTCCCCGTCCACGGAGTTGGCCGATTTCGTATGGTCATTGTCTTTACCACGCCTTGCCATTTTGTTCGATCACATGCATCCTCTTTCACCAGTCCATTTTTCTTCATCTCATTCTCTACTTGCTTTTTCCACGTTTGTTTTGGTGTTCCTCTTCCTCTACTACCGCTCACTTCAAATTTCAATGCCTTCACTATCACATTTTCATCTTCTTTTCTCAAAACATGACCGTACCACCGCATACTACTTGCTTTAGCCATCCTATCTAAAGACTCTTTTATGCCCAACATGTCCATTAACTCTAAAAAAACTTTTTCTATTCGCGACTGACTCCCTGGGGACTTTATAGTTTACCCTTACTCCAAGTGCGTCGAAATAATCATCTTTGATGAACAAATGAAAGCAATATGACATAGTAATTTAATGCACAATCAATTAATCAAATACACGCTATATGTACTTGGGATTACTACAATAAATAACATCAAAGTACTTAGTACAACAAAGTACCACCAAATGACAATACAAATCACAGTATCCCTAATTGTAGCCATTTTAGTACAGTACAATAAGTTAAAAAGAAACCATATGAGCATTGCCCTACGGCGTTCATGCTCACATAATTTAGTTGAAAAATGTTACAAAAACTTACATAAATGGCACAAAAACAAAAACACAAAAAAAAAACAAAAACAGAAGCACTGTTTGTTTTTAGAAGATATCGATGTTTCTATGCTGAAAATAAGGGTAAAAATACTGGCATGCAAATTGAATAAAAAATCGACAGTCCATACAAAAGTCTTGCAGATAAATCGCCAATACAAAATGCTGTACCACAAATAAAAAATAAACACACAAAAAATAAACCAATAGCAGTAGCAAAAACAAGCCTGAGTACGCAAAAAATACAATAGCAATAGATTTGCTTTTGTCAGCTTTAGGTGCTATGAAGGACAGTACTTGATCTCCACATTCATACATTTAATCAGTTGAGCCATCATAGGGTCCATAAATAACCTAACCCTAAATTTTCAAAGCCTTTTTAAAATTCTAAAACTCGATCAAAAGTGGTTTTACTAAATAAAATCTCCATAAAAAAACAAAATTTTTGTTTAAGTTTCAAAACAGTTAGCTTTGCGTACTATTTATTGTCCACATCAGGCATTTATGAGTAAATCAAAACAAAAAAAAATGTTTGATACCGTACGGTGCATTTACTGAGTTTAGAGAGTAGGCTGTGTTGTGATGTGTGTAGCAAAGGCAACAGCATGTTTTACAGTGTGTATAGCATTTTGCAACCAATTACAGCAGTGGATAAACAATTAAACACAAACAAACGGCAGCATTAGTTATTGCTCAATAATAACGATTAATAGAAGTACAGATCAAGCACTTGTCTGTACCAGCTAAACAACTAAGAACTGATGATGTGGAAAATTAATTAGAAGTAGTAAGAATCAAGTGTGACAAGGCAAGCTTTGCCAAAACTGTTCCGACATCGATAACTATTTAGCAAATACGGGCCACTTATTGAAAGTTTCTGACTGTAACATTGTTTACCAAAATTTCTTTCAATTCAATAACCGTTTCTACAATTGCGTAAATTTATGCGCTCGAGAGTCCCAGAAGGACTGAAGTCCAGAGGGGTTGTGCTAGTGTCATTTAAGTATCCCGAACCCAATTCTGAAGACCTTGAGGATGTAATAGGAGTCAGACGAACCTCCTTTATGCACCCATTGAAACCAGCAGTATAACGACCAGCGGTGGCAAATATCACATCGGGAGTTCCACCTATACAGAGATGGATGCAGTGATATTATTTTTTTAAGGCAGTCATAATTAATGAAACTTTTATATCTTCGACAGCTTAAATAACAATCATCTCAGGCCGTCATAATTTGTGCTTGCAATTGCGAGAATTACTGAAACAAATGTCCAATTCGAACTTTCGATCAAAAATTCTAAGTGTAAAATTACACTCTACTCAGACTTCGAATCAAACTTAATGTGACCTTCCGGCCAAAAGACCATTGCTAGTTTACAGGAAGTACTGAAATGTTCCAAAGGAAAAATAATGGCGATGTGTGGCTAAGTAGTTTAAACAAAATAATAGAATGAGAAAGCTTTAGGAGTTAGGGGGGCTAGTTTTAGACTCAGTATTTACACAAATTCAAAAAAATAGTCCAAATTAAATAGACACTTAATGCAACACATCTAGAAATTTAAGAGGGTCGCGGCGTCTGTAGCCCTTAGACATCCCCATCCATGGGAACAATGCTACATAGCTGCTAGTTAACATACAGTACGTACTCTATTCGAAACGCAGTTATGAAAAATTGTAGTTGCGTCACGGACTGAGTACGATCAACATGAAGAAAAAAAGGCGTACATTAAAAATAAACTTTAAAAGGCTTTGGAACTAATTTTAATTCATTTATTGCCACACAAAACGAAATCGTATTTTTTAATTTTTGAGCTTGATTTCAGAATCCTTCGACGTCTACATCGAAAGATATTTGCATTTCTTTTTTCCGCTTATTGTAGCAATCCTGCCATTTTTTTAAATAATGTTTAAATCAACAATTAGGTGTCGCTCATGTGGATGCAGCGATATGTTAGAAAAGCATAATTACTACCGTAACAAGAACGCATAAATTATCCCAAACCAAACCCTAATCTAAACTCTTAAAAAGCAAATAATGAAAAAAGCGCTAATGAATGTTCTTTATTTCAGTTTAATTCTGTAACCTAAAAGCTTTTGTTAAATTAGGCTAATCACTATCAGTCTGCAATAGGCCGACAACAAAGCGTAGCTCCTAAGCCTACCATCAGTTAAGTAGCCTACCAGTAAAAGCCGTAAAGTCTAATCTATAGCCCATTGCGTTTTCATACCGGCTTTATTTTTTCTAATAATTACCAAAAACAACTATAGATAGGCCTGTATGACACAAGCCAAAATTATGAATGTTATCTGATTGGCCTAGGACTATTGTTCAAGTTTCTTTGCAAGTGCACCAAATCGAATATCATTATGCTTAAAAAAGAAAATTCAAACCAATAGAACTAACTCTACTTTAAAAGCACACCTTTTTCGCCAAAGCCACAGCAGAAGCCTGGCAAAAACAGACCCTAACCCCAGGACCTACCAGATACCTAATTCAGTTTGAAACCAGGTAAGTAAATTTGATGCTGTCATGTTGCCACAGCCGAGTTTTTGTCCCGGAAAGTCAAAATCTTTCCCGTTAAAGCTATTTAACGTCAAGCAATAAAAAAACAGGACAAAAACATTGATCAACAATCATTTTTTATTTACAGTATTTAGTATTAAAATTCAAAAATTAGGGTGCAGTGCCCTTTAAATAATCAGCTCACCTATATATATCCGTCCTTGTGTATTGGCTACTGTATGAGACCGGGGTGATTGGGTGGCCACAGGAATGGGGACATCGTCCAACCACATGAGGGCGAGAGAGCCCCGACGAACAATGGTGGCCGAATGTATGAACCCATCAGAGACTGGAAACCGACTGGTGGCCTTGCCCATGCCTCCGCCCAAATCAAAGGAATAAACGAGTTTGGATCCTTGAACTCCCAAAGTGATATAATCCTTTTTTCGAGCTCTTCGCCGTCTATGACGTCGTTTGTGACGTGAGCGCGAGAGTGCTTTGAGCTCAGAAACCAAATCCTACAAAAATAAAACAAAGTTTAATAGTAATAGCCAAGAAACCAACAGTCAGTCATAAAGATAAGATGCAGCACTAAAGATTAGAGAACAAGCTCTCAGAGGGATTTTGTTTATTCAAAGTGTCAGTTAAGGATAAACTAAACCATGCAAAACACTTTCTCGGGACAACACTTGTGTATGGTATTATTTTGGAAAGAAGTGTTCAGGTAACAAGGTTAATTTCGTAGTTTTACATGCAAAGTAAAAGAGCACGAACCCGTATATATCATAACCCCTCATCCCCCTCTCAACATCCTTAAAAGCAATGGAAAATGTCGATTGTGTTCTTTATCAATTTACAAATAGATGTACTATTTTGCGTATGATAAGTAGCAACATTATAAATTAAAGCATTTTACTTCTCCATGGTAGAAAATAAGACCGTAAGGTTCAGAAGTTTTAAATCGAAAGCTAATTTGCTCCGCCTCCTGAAGATGATCAAAGCTGGTTCTTGGAAAAGAAGCATACGAGGTGCCAGTGAATCTAGCAGAGTAGCGAGGCATGCTTGGTTCTGACAAAATTTGCTCTGCAAAAGCAAATGCCAAACTTTACAATTGAATTACAAACTACAATGGACGATTAAACGTTGTAAAATAAAATTCGACAAATTTAGCGCAATAAATTGTAAATCAACAAGTCGAACTTTATTGGTAGCTCAAATCACATAGAGTGCAACAAATATATATATTAGTTAAGGATTCATTTTTACTTTATGAGGTGCAATATATTTTTGGTTTGAACTTTAATAATGAAACCTTCATAAATCACCACAATATTTCATGGAGAGATAAGCGCGTTATTGGATTCCAAAACGAAGCATTCGCTATCAACTTATCATGCAATTAACGTGACGTAATTACACGAGAGGACTACGAGGTCTCTCTTTTCGCAACTTTTTTGCTGAAATGCATTTATCCTCGCGTTAGACGCTAACTGTTGGATAATCCGCACACTTTTCGTTGCGATAACTACTTCTTGTTCGGAGGAATCCGTACCTGCTTAGGAATTTCCAGTGATCCAATGTTCCTGTGGATTTCTTCGACTGCTTGTCTACTGAATTTACTGCTTGTTCGAAGCCGCCAAGCAGAGATAATCATCGTAAAGCGTTTTATCCAAGGACGCAACAACGTTGAACGGGTGCTGGTTGAACCCAGATCATGCAACATGATCATCGTGAAAACAATCCATTTACACTCTTGGCCACGCTGTCGACTTGAGAATACTGTCATTTGTTTCTTTTTGTTTATTAAGTTTTTTTCGGGTTAATTTGCAGAAAAACTTCAACAAAAAACCACAAAACAGTAGTCAGCAATGAAAGTATTTGTCTTACCAGTACTACCAGTAGTACTTGTTGCATTTTGCAGCCTGCATAATCCGGTGTTTTTCTTCGAGAAAAGTTCGTTAATCGAATAACCCACTTCGTCGATTTGTAACTACAAATATTAACAATACATTCACAATCCACTCATTAAATAAATCCAAGTCCATGAATAAATGGTGTAGTATTAGTACGATTGAATTATTGTGTTAAGCAAAGTATGCCAATGTCAGTTGTCACTTTTTTTAAGTTACTGTAAATTAAATAGTCAAATAAAAGGTTGGAAGTATTGGTGAATTATATTATGAAGTAATGGCTCTGGATCAGTGTTCCCTCTAAGCTGTGCGCGTGTGCGCGCGCACACAGCTTTCAGAGACTGCGCACACGCATAAATTTACTGCGCACAGACATATTGTTGTACATGGGTTGTTGCACAAATATATACCGGTACAAATATTAATCATTTCCAAAAAAGTGTGCACACACCAAAATATCTGCGCACACAGACTACAAAAAATTAGAGGGAACATTACGCATAAATTTACTGCGCACAGACATATTGTTGTACATGGGTTGTTGCACAAATATATACCGGTACAAATATTAATCATTTCCAAAAAAGTGTGCACACACCAAAATATCTGCGCACACAGACTACAAAAAATTAGAGGGAACATTACTCTGGATGCTATTCCTAAAATCAGTAGATAAAAAACATAAAAACGCTTTTTCACTGGTTAAAAGTTTGGCAGCAAATGATTAAATATTGACATTCAACATGTACAAATGCATTCGATTGGTAATTTTATTAAAATTGTTGGTTTTGTGATTTTACGTCTTCTATGGCTAAGACTGTTGATGAAAAATGAAGGCAATACTGTTACACAGTTGGCTAGAAGTTGTAATAATGAAGAACCATCGCCAATTTGTGTCATTGTCTTAGCCATTAGAACCTTTCGCGCACAGCGCTTTATAAGAAAGTAAATAAATAGGACAGTTGGTAAATTTATGCATTAGCTTTTATTTTTCTGAAGTCAAAATTATAAGCACATTTATGTTAAAGTTTGTTTATACATCGTAGTGGTTCAAAAATCTGATTTTTTCCAACATCTTTTTTGCAATTTTTGAATCATTTTGTTCATAAGTAATTACCGATTCGATACATCCAGCGAATCCTTCTCTTATGTTCAACTTTTCCGAAACAAAATCCCAAAACTTTACTCCTCCAATAAAAAGAGGACCTTCGAGGAAGAGGTCTTCCGGGCCAGATGATCGCGCTTTTGCGACGGTTCTTCCGTCAACGTCTAATCTTCCGCGACTTTTCCTCCTTACGAGCCGGATTGTGTGCCAGTTCCCAACTCCCAAAGCGGATACAGGAGCCCGCAGAATTGCAGTATCTAAATAAGTAATTAAATTTTCATCTATACCAAGCTGTATTGCCAGCCTAAAGACCACAAAATTGTGGTCTTCGAATTATAAAAAAATGGCAAGAAGCGAATTGCAAGAAAATTCCACACGACTGCTCATATGCTGCTACGTGGAAATGAAAAAAGCAAGTGTCAATAGTTCAAGCTATTTTAACGCTCTTCTGTAGAAACACTACAATTTTGCAGTTGTGTAATTACAAAAAAGCAAACTTTAGTTTCAAACATTCCAAACCAAGCAAGCAAAGTAAGAATTGAGGGGGTATCATGACATCAATGATCTACTTCAATACTCGATGTATTCTGATAGAATTCTTGATCGGTATAATGTTGTTTTCACATTTGGAGTTCAAAAAATTATATCTATAGAAACTTTCTTATCAGTTGGCGATTGTCGCTTTTTAAAGAAACTGGTTATTGACAAGACACGTCTTCTACTCTTTGTGATGATTTAAGCACCTAAACAAAACCTTAAAAGCTCAAAAAACAAAAACAAAAAACAATTAGAGTTTTTGAGTTGTGTTTCAATTTCAAATATCTATCAAAAGTTAACAAACGCACCTGTGCCAGTATTAAATCGAAATTCCAGTGCATTGTTTCGAATACCTAAGGAAAGAAATGGCGATCGACGCGAAAATTCTCCGACGTACAAAATCAATCCGTCTGTCCGCGAGCGACGCCGAATACGCAACGATATATCTGTGCGTTTCAATCCAGTCGCACGTAAGTCATCGTTCATAGCATAAGAGTTCTGAAAATCGTAAAAAATTTGGTTTGGATGTTCCGTTTAAGTGATCGTTGTATGATTACTTCTTTTTCAAGGATGATGATAATTTATGATTGCGTTTTCCACGCTGCTCTTTCCATAAAGCATTTGCATAGCAGTATTATACCATGCTACATGAAAGATAATTGTCTTGGCAACCTTGGAGAAAATTTTTTTACTTAAACAAGAAATTAACGCGAATTTTTGCTAAAACAAGAAACAAGAAATAACCGGTTTTGCTTAATGCTAGAGTTTAAGATTTACCAGTACGTGAAAACAAAAATCATCTCTGACATACTTGATCGAAAGATATGGCTTCAGAATGACTATTGGGCGGTGATGTGTTGGCAGAGTTTACTCCTCTTGCCACTTCTGTTGATGGTGGATCACGACTCGACAAATCAAACTCTGTTCCCACCGGTCTCACAAGCACTCTGCCCCGGGCAAAAGGGCCAATTAGTCGGGGCGCGGTCATTGGAGCCCTCGTTGTAGTGGTTACCCGAATAGAGCATCGAGGGCCGGCAAAATGCTGGTAACAAGTGCAAATGAATCCTAGTTCGGTGTCAAGATCAATTACGCATGCCCCTCGGCCATTGCACGAATCTAAACACAAGCAAATTCTAACTAGCACACTGTTGCATCACAGTCATTATTGTTGACTGTTGAATGTGTATTTGAACGTGTTTCATTCAATTCAACAGTCTATTTGCTTCTTCTTCCGCTTCCAAATTCACTTGACACACTTTACGCCAACCTTTAACAAACTTTAATGCCTTACTAGAATACGGTAAGTCCCATAACCTTATTGTGGGCTTGGTTTGTAGCTTTTGTTACGACTGGGCCACCACAGTGTGTAAACGTTTAGCTCAAGAACTTTCGAAAAAAGAAGCGTTAGATGCTTTTCCTAAGAACACCAGTGTAACGAATCAAACTGGAAAAAGACAATTTTTTATTGTACGTGACGCTTTGATTAACAGTTTTACCTAGCAGTCAACACCGATTGCTAATAACTCAAAAAGATCGAGCTTATTGTTGATCAAATATGTCGTGATATTAAACCTTTATCGAAGGGACTTTTCGGTCTTTTGAGCAAAGCTGCCGCCCGACCACCTGTCTACCACGCACGGTAGAGGTTTCACACTACGCCTTTAATGCTGAATGACAATCAAGAAAACATAGTCATAAGGCAATTTTGTTGAGGTTGTTGTTGGTAAATCTTCATCAATCTTCGCGAGCGAGGAAGTTAATTGTTCAAAGCATAAAACGCACTCAATGAACCTACCGGCTGCACATAAATCATCCGCATTGAATTGGCAATTTTTTCCCACAAATCCAATTGCACAGTTACAAGAATAACCGGTTTTGTTTTGATGGTTCTCGATACATGTGGCAGCATTAAGGCACGGAAAATTATCGCCATCCGAGCTGCAAGTTTTGCATCGCACGATACCATGACGTTCAACTACATCACGTGACGCACCGAGATCAACAAGGCCTAGGCCAAGATCCAACTGACTGATGCAACCTAAACAAACCAAAAAGTGTTACCTTGTCCACAAGTAGGGAAGCGACCAACTAACCACGAAGTTTCCCTTTTTATGCTCAACGTCAACCAAGAAAACAGTAAATATAGTAATAACTTTTTACTAAACTGGGAATCGAACATCCGATTCAACCCAGACTCTTTATTCACTAAACCAGCACCGATTAATTGGGTTTTGTAGCTGTAAACAACACAGTTACAAAAACATATAGAATAGGTTTATTACGGACTTTTTGGCTCTTTTTGTGCACTCAAGTTGTTAGCGGTTTGCATTTTAGCGAAGTGTACTCTTATATTTACAATCTATTACTTTTTTTCTCTTCAGCTCAAGTTAAATACGACACTTTGGCGTATCGACATCTTCTGCTCTGTAGTTTAGTAGTTAAGGCGTGTGTGTATGACAGATCTCGCTCTAGAGATCGATTTCCGCCACATTCTTTAATTCGTTTTCTTCAAAACCTTGCGTTACAGTTAGGATTCGAGCAGCGATGACAACCTGAGAGATAGAAAATCGAAGTGCTAAAAAAAGGGCACACTTCAAAAATATGCTACTGGTACACAGCAGGGCTGCGAAATCGAACTCGAAAAAACTCGATCATTTTGCCGAACTCGAAAAAGCAATTTTTGTGTACTCGAATGAAACTTTTCGAGTTGATTTAAAAGAAATTTAAAAATTAAAGAATTGTGGAAAAGAAATTTTTTTGTTGATCAAGCCGTGTAAATAGGGATTGATTTCATTTGTTCATTGCTTTATGCCGTGGCAATCTAGAAAAACAGCATGCTTACAAAAAAAGAGCGATGAAGTCGAAACATAGACTTAGTAGTTTTGTCAGCTTGAAGTCGAACTCGAAAAACTTGGTATTTTTGCCGAACTTGAGCTTGAATAAAAACCAATCGAGTTCGCAGCCCTGGTACACAGCAACAAGTATCAGTTCCAACAATTAATTTTGACAAACTTACCATAAAATCCTGAGTCTGAGCCAAGACTTTGTAACGACGGAGGTAGTGATATTGAGTTTGGAATCCCACCAATGTACATATAATCGGACAATTCTAGACCTCGAAATTCCCCTGGTGACTTTCCTTTAACAGCTGGGTTACTGTCTAGTTGCAACTGGCCGTTCCGGTGAATGCGGGACGCTTTGACAGTGTGCCATTGGTCTAATTCCACGGAAGACTGACTTTGAATTGTAACGGGCCCGGATCCAACATCAAAGCGAAATTCAACCTACAACCAATATCAACTACGCTGCAGTAAACGTTAATCAGAAACTTACAGCAAAGGCAATTACAAAGGTTATAATTGAATAAAAGGCAATTACAAAGGTTATAATTGAATGCAACCGGCCAGTTGGTCGAGCGGTAACGCGTTCGTCTCTGGAGCGGGAGGTCTGAGGTTCAAATCTGACGCGGAGATGGGCCCCGCCAACTCGTTACACGCTCCGGCGTATTACAGCGAGTATAATGAAAGATTTGATTTGATAATTGAATGCACAGCAAAAAGAACAAGAAAAATCATAACTGAACATTTGAAAATTTTAGGAGAACTGAGGGCATACAAAGCGGTTTTTTGAGTTTGTCATCAAAAAAATAAAGAATTGAATGATTAAAAGTTCCTCTCAAGCATGCAGTTAATGATTTTCAGGTGTAGAATAAGCTTCAAAATTTTTGTGGAATTATTCAGCATTAAGAAACACTAAGGTAAGTATGAAAGAAAGGAAAATGTAGTAGTTTTCGCCCGCTGAGGTTTGATAATTGATGATGATCGGTACATATTAGCAGTAAAAAATTCGCAAAACATCGATTTAACTGAATACAAAGCCTAGATTACAAGCGATGACGAATTCGCGGCATATTTTCTAATTTTCAACAAAAAGGAAAACTCTTACCACGCCATCAGCGAGTGAAATGCTGAGGAAATCGCTGTTAAGGCTGTGGCTGTACAGCAGTAATCCATTGAGAGTGATAGGTCGAAACGAGATTGTGATATTAAATTCGGCATAAAAGTAGTTTTCACGCAGATAAACAACCATGTAAGACAGAGGGGTTTGAGTAAAGTATGGAAGGTAAGCTGAAAAGCAACAAAAATGATAACAAACACATTTTCGACAATAATTGTAATTGTAACTACAGTTTGTTTGCCAAGTTGCCTTGGCTAGAATACAGCAAAGGGATCTTTCTGTTTTCGAATCGAGCTACCATTTGCCCACCTGTCTACCACACGCTAAGGAGGCTTCACACCGCCCTTTTTTATTGCTGAACGTCAAGTAGAGAAGCTGTGAATACCAATTTTTGTGGTCTTTGGTTTGACCCGACCGGAATCGAACCTGAGTCTACTGTTTCAGTAGCAGACAATATATCCACTCGATTACTGATCGATTAAATTTTCAGAATGCTTTAAAACATCGTATTTCACACTTTCAAGCTATGAAAGAAGATGCTACTTAACCCTAATAGATAAACCAAGAGCAACTGTGACTGCATCTACAAACTAGCCTACAGAAAAATAGCATCGTCAATACACTTGTTTTTCTTTATTCCAACGGTTTTCAGATTTCACAAAACTTTTCAATAGCTGTGTTTCGAACAAAGATTAGACGTAATTAGCAGCACGGTATATTTAACCACTCCATCGCATATATCTACAAAAGTCTTTGCAGTTAACGAAAAAAAACACGCTTTAAATATCAAAATCTTCTAAAAAATGCTCATAATATGAAATTAAAATCTTACCATTTACATCTAGACGTGTACTCGAATTACTCATACCGGCAGCATTTGTGGCAGTACATACGTAAGTACCAGTATTTTCTATAAGTAAGCTGTCTGCTTTCAGCACCCCGACAGTGTTAACAGCATCAAAAGGTAGTACACCGTTCTAAAAATATACTCGTCAATAAAAATTCCACTGAGGATCTGGGATGGAATCGCTAAGTTATGACGTAATCATTTCAAGTAAGATACAGAAAACTCATTTCTCTGTCTAATCTATTTTGCCTTTCTTAGCCAGAAACCCTTGCGAAGTTGTGAGCAACAAAACAAGGAATTATTCAAGCAACAGTATTTAGGAATTACCGGTAATTGTTTGAGGCCAAGTTTTGAATGAACATCACCAGTAATAGAGAAAAGATGAAATTGCGGTGGCATATGTGCTCCGTAAGCTTATGGCTATAATATCATCACCAGTAACCGAAGCTTTGTTGCTAAGCCATCAGCTAATACATACACTTACCAGTTTTGACCATGTAATGTTGGGAGCAGGAAAACCTTCGGCAGTACAGTTAAGAACTAAGTTGTCTCCAGATCTTAGTTGATTTTCAAAAGCTGCAATAGAAGTCACCGGAGGCCCTGCGTACAAAAGTATAAAAAGTTATTTTTAACCCTATTTGTACCGGATGGGGGGGGCAAATTCGCCGCCCACTTAGTTATTTTAATATAGCTCTTAAACTAAAAGAATGTTTTGCTTTGATGCACCTTGACTTTGAATCAAATTTAATAACACACATTTTCAGAAACTTTGGGGTCAGCCGTATAACCGGAAGTGACGTCATTTTTGCCTTTGTCAGAGGTACCTAAAGGAGTTTCATACAGTTTTGAGCACAGTGCATGCTTATCAACGCGCTTATTCTATTCATTTTACTGCGTTTTCATTATCGATGCTAATCTTCAGCTGGAATAAAATATTTTATTTTCTGATAAATGTATTGCATCATTGTTACGCCATTGATGACGTCATAATTCAGCACTATTGCTTTTTCTTGTTTCGCGAAATAAATTGCATTTGATAAAAAAATATTCATTGTCATCAGCTGTTGAACAATGTAATGAAAATAATACTGCAGTAATTAAAAATTCCGTTAAGTCATCATACATGTGACGTCATCATGCACGTGACGTCATGATGCATTTGACGTCATCCTCTGCGGGAATCTATCAGAGATGTCTTTGAAATAACAAAAGTCCAAATTGAAAATAATGTTTAGCAACATTTAGACAAATTTGCATGTTGTTATAAGAATTTACTGGTTTTGATGACGTCATCATTGTTTTTGTGACGTCACAACCTCAAAATATTTTATTTTTGAAAACTTAACAAAAAATATCTTCAGCAAGCAAAAAATCTTACTTCTATCTCTTACCAAACAGTTTTTAGGTAGGGGGCAAATTTGCCCCGCTAGGTACAAATAGGGGGTGAAGGTAGCGCCGTAGATATAGGGTTAAAGGTAAGAGAACACATACTCGCCATACTTATTTGAACTTTTAATCACGAGCATAAGCAAATTCTATCGATGATATGAACAAACGGGCATGTTGCTAATAAAAAGATTAATTGATTGATCCATATTTATCCTCCACTCACGAGGAAGCGGCGCCTTTATTTTGGACAAATCGTCCTCACCCGCTTAGGAGTTCACCGTATTCCAAGCTTTCCGGTCAACGTTTGACTTCTTCCCACGCAAATTTGCTGCTTGTTCGAAGCCACTAACAGAGATAATCATCCAAGCGCCTTATCCAAAGACGCAACAACGTGACCAGGGTGCGGGTTGAACCCAGATCACGTAATCAAAGTTATCGTAAAAACAACACCTTTACCCTTTCGGCCATGCTGCCGACAAAAAAAGACAATATCTTAAAAGAAGGCTGGGGTTTGAAAGTGAATGACTGTAAACAGAAAGAAATCCATGCCCAAGTTTCAGAAGATATGAAAAAGATTGCGGCAGTGATGTAATGGAGATTGGAGAGGTGTTTGACTCTCATCATTATACCAAAAGAGATGAGTCGGAAATCTTTATTGTTGGCGACAACACCAGATGAAAATGGACTACTGCAGCTTAAAGACATCGCTTATTAAAATACCACAGCTAAGTATGGCCACAAGCATACGTACATAAGAGTGTGTTAGCTATAATGTTTATTGTTTACTCTGTGATAGATTTTGCAACTAGAGGTGGTAAACTTACTGAATACTTGAACTACTGAAGCAGAAGTTGAGTTTCCGGCGTCGTTCACAGCTGTGCACTGGTATTGCCCAGCTTGAGCGAGTGTTACGCCTTGTACCAAATATTTTCCCTTTTCGTTTGTTGTCAATTGGACGCCATCCTATTAGACACCAAAAACATAAACAACCATTTGAAAAGCAACACACTCGCAACAAACCACATAGTTACATAGCTTGCTTTAGTGACCAAGTAATTCAACCTCAAAATCTCATAGATTGTTGGATCGAGTTTGATTTTTTCGCTTAACCCTATTTTACACGGATGGATGAGGGGGGGGGCAAAAACGCTTTTTGCTTTGAAGCAACTTGGCCTTGAGTCAAATTCATTCAAAAATAACCTTGAAAATTTGAAGTTGCTAAAGTAAGGGGAAGTTTCCCTATTTTAAGTTTGTCGAAGTCACTTTCTAAATCTGAGCATTTCTGACCCATATTCAACTTAAATGACATTTTTGTAGCGTAATTACTACAACTTAGGCATTTTTTGAGTCAGTATCAAAAAAAACAAACTATTTTGCAAAATTTAAACTGCCTTTGACGTCATTAAAAACGGCGTGGTTTTTCAAAAATATGACCGTGACGTCACTATGAAGACGTCAAGAACTCAAAACTATTTTTTTCACAAAATTTTGGTGACCACCAAACCACAAGCCAAATTTGGTGTTCCCGTGAGTTTTGACTTAAGAGTTAGATAGCGGGACATTTTTGCTCCCCTCCGACGCCCGTGTGAAATACTTTGTTCAAATAGCCGTTGTAAAATAGGGTTAACACTCAAGTATAGTATTCGTTATGAACATCATTTTGATGCTTAAAGTCTTGCGCTGATCCAAAAAATTTAGTGGCAATGTGAGAATGTGAGTTGAGACAATAAACAGGCCTACCGTGCTGCTAGGAACATCTAATCTCAGTTCGAAACTCAGCCATGGAAACTGAATTTGAGATGCGATCAACAAGAACGTAAAACAGATGTACAGTAAAAGAAATCCATGTCAAATGATTTACCTTGGATAAAGCTACAGTTGGCTGTGGAACTCCTGTGGCGTTGCACCATATTGTGAGAGAATCTCCTTCTTTCAAAACAGTTGAGTTCATCTCCAACATTATTTCGACAATAGGAGGTACTAAATAAAAACAGGTAATTTTATCACAATCTTGTATGACAATTAGAAACGATAACTTCTGATTATTAAATTGAGCCTTTCATGTCATTGCTGTTGTTTATATCTGATTTACGTATGTATGGTGTACACGCATCGCTTTTCACAAAAAAAAGGAAACCTTTCTTCACATTTAAGAAATAAACTCCGCCAAATTTATTGCTCAAATGTAAATAAATGTTCAAAACCAGTTCAAGAACAGCAAAATCTGATTACGGAAAACTTTTACGTACTTAGGACTTCTAAGAAAACCACGGCGGAGCTTGAACCAGCTTTATTGGTAGCAATACATTCGTATAGACCTCTGTCCTCCAGAGCAATATCATCGATGCGCAATGAACCGCTAGATCGGGCAAACTGAAAAAAGAAGTCGCTAAACTAGCAAATGGGGAGCAAATGCGCAATTGACCCTTTGCTTACTTCGGGCTTGACAAAAGGCTAAATTTTTTAATCTATGGAAAAATATCCATTGACTAGCTGACTCATTGGAGTAAGTTTAAGAACAAAGCATTGGTTTCGAATTTGCGTTCTTTTGTGAATTTTAAACTAAAGAAGTCTTAGTCAGTAATATTGGGTTAAAGTGGTTCTTGAGGCTGCGATATTTCTTGATATAACGTAATCTTCATCGGAGAACAATAATTCTCTCAAATGAATTTTATAGTTATATTTTCTTAATTATAATCAATGCTTACAATGCACAGAGCATATTAGTTGTAGAGCATTAGTTTAACTGCATCATTAATTATTGCTCTTATTAGAGCATTAATAGAAAGTAAATTGATTGTACTCAACTAATACCAAATAAAAAATGATCAAATTTCAATCTACTCTGACTCTTTTAAGGGGAAAAAATAAACCACTTTAAACAACAGATGAGCGGCCTGATTTTAAAGTGGGTTTTAAAGTCTCCATGAAAATTGGACTTGCTATTATGTTTTTATCAATTATTAAAATTATAATTAATATATTGAAAGCGCTACCATCGCTTCCTCGTGGGTGGAAGATAATATGAATCAATCAACTTTATTTAAATCTACTTACTCTAGTTGAGTCATATGTTGATTGGTTCGCTTTTTGCCACGTGATCTCAACGTCACCATTTGCGTCAGTAGCAGCACATTCAAATATCATTGATTGACCAACTATCTTGGTTGTTTGATTTGAAGACAGCGAAATCGTTGGAAGATCTAAAACACAAAAATCACTTATACAATATGAGAAATGCAATGCAACTGAGGCAAGAGCAGACTGTACCATTACTTAATTATCCAGCTTATCTACTTTTTATCAGATGCCTTAACCAAGAGCCAGCGAAGGGGTCTTGTTGTTTTTGAGTCAAGCGCTAGTCTGGGCAGAAATCCAACGGTCTACACCGTAACTTTTTATTGCTGAGCAAAAATAGGGAAGTTGTGATTAGTAGTTTTAGGTTTGACCAGATGCGGAGTCCAATCTGGGTGTGCCGCTTTAAGTAGCAGACGCTCTATCGATATGCACACCAATATGCTCCGTATACGGTAAAATTTAAAAACATGATTACTCTTCCAAGTTTTTGGAAGATAATAGTGGGATAGAACAGCCGGAGCGGAGGGTACAAGTGCAAATCTTGATAAAACAAAAATACCACCTTTACTCCTTTGCATTAAAAAAAAACAAAAGCAAAAACGTAAACAATCTTGGATGTTTCGTAATCAAAAAAGTTTTGATATTTTTTAGGTTCTTACCAAGGTTTTTCAAATTCAAAGTTAGAGAAATGGAGCCGGCTGTATTAGCTCCAGTGCAAGTATAAGAACCAGAATCTCGTTTCGGAGTAAAATCGATGATGTGCAAAATATTCGACAAGCTGGCAAATTCAGGCTCCTAAAAAATTAGAAAAAGGTAAATTCAACATATTTCTTTCAATCACAAAGACAGTAAAAACTGGTCCACAGGATCCTCTACAGAGGCCTATTTCATGATCAGCGGGAGTTGGGGATAAAATTGGATTGTATTGGAAACTTCGAACTTAAAAAGAATATCAGTGATTTAGCGGCGGCGATTGCTCAGTTAGGAGAGTGCATGGGTGAGTGAGCGAAAAGTTGCTGTCTCCCGGTTCGGTTTCCGAACTGGCAATGCGTGGTTGTGTCCTTGGAAAAGACACTTTACGCTAAATCCCGCATGGGGCCAAGCAGTCGGCCCATTTTGGTGGTCCAGCCTGACAAAAACTTGCAAACAAAATCTCGAAAAGGGTGCTCTGGGTTGCTGTGGTGGGACAGACGCAGAATGCCTGGTTCATACGGACGAACGAGTGAATATTATCCGACCCAACAGTTATTTTGTTTTAACACAGCAGTTTTAAGTGTTTTATGTATTGTTTATTTTGTCTTCTTTGACTTTTTTCGCTTTTCAATCGGAACAGAAAACCGAGGTTTTGAACAATTACGTTTAGAAAAATTAGAGCCAAAAATGTATGAAACCTATTTGAATTAGAAACGTTTCTGTTTGAATACGATTAATGATTGTTTAAGAATAAACCAAAACGTTTCTAATTCAAATAGGTTTCATATGTTTTTGGCTCTAATTCTGATCGAACTAACTGCTATACCCATATTCTCTACTCCGAAATTACCTTTAAATTTTTGACCTTAAAGCAGTGCACCTACTTTACCCAACAGAGGCAAAACTGCTATTAAAGAGACTAATTAGAGTTGAGACAATATTTTTTCGATAACAAAAACAATACAATATTCTCACTTTACTCCAAGTTATCGAAATGGGTTGAGTTCCTCCAACGCTCTCACAGCTAACATTGACCGATTCCCCAGAAACAAGAAAAATCTCAGACTTCGGTTCAATTCTTACAAGAGGCGGCTCTATAATTTTAATAGTTTTTCCTAACATAAGAATAATTACTGATGATTAGAAAACATTGCTGTAAATCAATTAAAAGAAAAATGTTCTCCAAAGAGAAATTATCTAACGTCTTTTTTATATCTAGAAATATCGCGGCTTCAGAAACCGCTTGAAAGAGCAGAAAATGAGCAAGAAGAGTTAAAAAAATTTACAGTTATCTTTTTTAAACAAACGAGTAAGCTGAAGGATAGGGCTTAAAAGGAAGTCTACTTCAATATTCTATTTAATCTATTAAGTGGCTCAACAAACCTTGCTGCAATAAACACCCAAGCTCTAGAGTCTACAACCGTGAGGGGATTCGACAAGCATACCATAGTTGAGTTGAAATGCTCTACTCTACAGAGAAAACTGAAGTACAGACAACACTAACCGATAAGTTCCACCGATGCTGTTTTCGTGTCGCTCCCACGTACATTGGTGGCACTGCATCGATACATGCCAGCAGAATCGCTGTTGAGCTTGTAAATATGCAAAAAGTTGTTGTCTTCTGTTTCAACCCCTTAATAATTAAAAAATCAAAATCCATTCAAATTTTAATTAATCTCGCAATATTACATACAAAAAAAAAGAGTAAAGAATCAGCGCGACCAAGCCAACACAGATTTTTATGAAGAACTTACGCTGAAGCATGTTCAATTGGACCAGCCATGGATTGAACTCTAAACCTTTGGTTTTAGAACACAGTGTTCACCACTCAATCAATTCAATGGTTTAAGTACGAAGATATTTTTTATCTCAGTCGAACATGAGAGATTTTGGTACAAACTGCAAACCAAATTAAAACTTTCTTTACAAGACAGGAAGAAAATTTTGATTTACCTTGAGGTAAATCTCCATCGCCTTTTGACCACGTGACGTCAGGTTTAGGATATCCGGATGCATCGCAGCGTATTTGGACGTGGCTACCTGCAGTACCACGTACTACTGGAGGAGCAAGAGTTACAGCCGGTGGTATAGAAGGTTTTCGTTTAACTGAAAAAAATCAAAATGCTTGATATTGAATTGTAGCAAGTTCAAGACCAACGACACATTTTTAGCCTAAAACTAAATCACCAATCAACTTTTGTTCAATTCTATTTTATACAAAGGGGGCAAAAATGCTCTCTTTTGTTTTTTTTGTGATAAATTCCTTCAGAAAAAAGATTTAATCTTCAAACCAGCTTGAATTTGAGTCAAAAATTTTCAAAAATAACCCTTGAAAATGTGAAGTTGCTGAAACAAGAAGAAGTTTCCCAATTTTGAGGTTTTCTGAAGTCACTTTTCGAAATCTGAGCATTTTTAGCTCATTCTTAATTTAAATGACATCCATAAGCTGTTTTTGCGCGTAATTACTTTGACTTAGGCTTTTTATGATTCATTGTCAAAAATCAAACTTATATACAAAATTTGAGCCGCCTATAACGTCATTGAAAAAATGACGTCATTTTTCGAAATTATGGCTTTGACGTCACTATGATACCGTCATCAACTCCAAACCAACTAAAAACAAAAATTTTGGTGGACACCAACCAGCAGTGCCGTTTCGATAAAGAAAAATCAATTGCTGTCATCTAAGCCTCACCAACAGGTGGCATAGCGGATAGGATAGACTATCTGGTTTAAGTACGAGTCGGGGCAAGTCTAAGATTTTACAATCGTATTTGCAAGTTTCCGATTGACTGAAACCTTGAAAAAGTAGCATACAGCATCACTTTGCGTGGCAAGTGCGAGGCAAAATAAACCAGTTTAACTTGAGAACAGCAGTATTTCTTTGCCTGTTACTTTGGCCGAAGCAACTCAGAAACGCACAGCACCAAAGGATGACATTTAAATTAAGCGGCAAATCTCTAATTTTTCTTTATCATCCAAGTGAACAGTTTTATTTTTACCTTTAACTACAACCGCTTGATGGGAGCTTCCAGCTTGATTGAAAGCTCTGCAAATATATCGCCCTCCGTGCCATAAGCGCACATTGAGAATAGTGTAGGAATTACTTCGCAGGCGATAGTTTGTTACCATTCTCGGAGAACCTTTAAGTAGAAAGATTCATTAATTACTATGCTTGAAAAAACCTTGAGCAAAATAAAATGATTCTAGTCACTGGTGAGAAAAGCTTTAAAAAATAATTAAAATTACTGCCTACGGTATTTCATCAAAATTTCAGTTTTTTTGGCGCGATATAATTTTTTTTGAGAAAGTCTTTTGAATACACTTAATATTTTTTCTGAAAAAAAAAAGTGTCTGAGAATTTGAAAGTGAGTAAGTTCTAGAAATTACCAAAAATCAAAAACATACTCAAACTAACTTTAGCTTTGATACAGAATTCTCTTTAACGGAATTTCAAATCATTCTTTACCGTTCTAACGCCGGTTCAATTGATTGCGAAAACGTAACAAGATACTGCGCTGGTGCACAATCAACCTATTCTGCCTCGGGTTATTAGAAAACAAAAGAAAACGAGCATAATTTTTAAAGCCAATACCATCACCAGTTTCGTTCAACCATATAACGGAAGGGGTTGGTAGTCCAATAGCGTCACAACGCAACGTGAGGGAATTCCCTTCAGTGACGTTAACGTGGCGTGATGGCATCACACTCATAACAGGCGGCTCTAAAAAATTATTGCAAATAGATAAAATAACAGATCTTTTGCAAAGTGAAAGTTTTTCCACTTTGTTTTGCAGTATATAAAGAAAAATTTTTACAAAATGTACCGCAAAAGAATATTATGATTTTCGTTATGAAGTACAGTAAGGAAAGCTTAAGCCTTTCTCTTGAGGTCTTCTTAGCTCACAAAATTTACTCTGAAATGCCACAGTAACACAACACTGAAGTTTTCTGCAAATTGAAATTGCTGAAAACTTCTGTTGTAACTGACGTACTAAACATTACTACAAAAAACAAAAATAATTGTTCAACTTACCCAGCACTGTTAAGCTGACATTGGCTTGCTTATATCCGACCACATTTCCAGCCAAACACGTGTAACCACCAGCCTCAGCTGATGTTACGTTACGAAAGTTCAGTTTTGTGTTTCCTTGACTCAAAAACGTTTCACCTAAAAATCAAACATAGGTTGATCAAAATCAATACATTAACACATAGTGTTTGATTGCAGTACCTGTAAATAGTCGTTTTCCGGATCTTAACCACGTTATATCAACATTGTTCTGTCCTGGAGCTGTGCAAGTAAACGAGGCATCCTGACCAGCTTTCACCGTTAAAAATCTGTTCGGCGAAATCGCAATCTGAACAAAAAATATGGTTGTTTTGTTGATTATGAAAAATCATCGACATCAGCCTATTTTGCAAAAAAAGTTACAGATCGCTGCGTTTCTTTCATTACTACGCGAGTGCAGCTTCTTTCTTCAGGTTAATCGACAGTGAGGTCGAGAGAGTAAAAGCGATAACCCTGATCGCATGATTTGGGTCCAATCCTCATCCTGGTTACGTTGTTGCATCCTTGGAAGCCCAACGCCAGCCGGAAAACTTGGAAAGAATGGTTAATTTCTATAAGCGCTGGCATATTTGTCGAGAGAAAACCGCCACTGTCGGTCTCTGGTGACAGGAAAGGATAAATATTAAAGAGCATTCATTAACCAATTAAGGATTAGCAGGATTGCAACTTCACTATATTGCACATGTGACACAGCCCTACAAGTTATTTGTTTCACTTTGGATTGCCTAGAATATCCCTCTCTCGGTTGGCCCTCCCTTGGATCTTATCGCATGCTTCATCTTTAGTCGGGGTCCTTAAAACTGCTCCAACTGTTTGAGCTGGGCCTTCTCTGCTGACCTTCTACGCGCCTTCTTCCCTTGAAACGGTATGGTAGAACCAAAATTGAATCCAATTTTCTGAAATATCTCTTACTGTAGGTAAATTTTTTTCCACAACAGTTAAGATCAAGTTACTACGCGACACGCCTTTTGAGTTGTTCGCGACGCACACATATTTGCCTGCATTGGAAGTCGCCACACCAACAATGTACATCTTGTCCTCAATCACCTGCATAAAATAAATTAACTAAAATATAAAACTACTTTAAAAAGCTTTATGCCGTGACACTATTTGTAGATACCGCAATACTCTTTGAATTGATACAAGACTGTTCAGGTTTCACCAAAAGATGAACCAGTTTAAGCACAACGAAATCTGATAATGACTAGAGATGAATTTGATTACGTATTGCATATGATTAGCAACGAAAAAAGAGAGCAACAAAATTTCACCTTGATATTGCTATCCAAGGGAAATCCATTTTCCATTTCCCACGTCACTTCCGGAAGAGGATTTCCACCCACTACGCACTTGATCGTACTGTTAGTTCCCACATACGCGGTCACATTTTTCGGTTCAGTACGGCAGACTGGCTTTCCCTCCTCTTCTAAAATTGTAATAAAAAAAAATTAGAATGTACTTTAAAGATTAATATTTGTACTGGACTAACTAAAGGTGATTTAATAGCAAGAAGGGGATTCAATTATCTTGGAACAGGTATGTTTTTGCACAATATAACTTCAAAGCTTGTTTTTGCCCACAAATACCTGAACATGTTTTCAGAATTTACTAAAACAACCAAAAATCAAATTTAACAAATTTGAGTTTTTCTTTTAACTGTAATAGCTTTATTAAACTGTAGGATAATGTGTTTCTTTGATTGTGCAATTATAACAAGTGCGTAGTTTCTTCTACCAACTAAAGTTTTATCCACGACCCGCATATCTATTCTTACTGCAGTGTTAGTAAATTTAAATTCAAACCCAAGTTAATTTACGTAATATCCAATTCAAGTTACCTTTTCGTTTGACAGTAACACGTATTTGGCCATAATGCTGCCCGAAGTAATTGGTCGAAGTGCAAATGTAAACACCTTGGTTGGCAATGGTTGCTGAAGTGACACGCAAAGTGTTTCCTACTAGCTCAACCTAAAAACAAATTTTATGAAAAACCTGTAGTTACAGCCACAAAGTGAAGAAAAATCGTGAACTTTTAGTTCATTTTGAAACGATAATAGAATGATTTTATTCCTTCAGTCATGAGGATGCAGCGTTGGCAGTTTTGTTTCGGACGAATTCTCACGCTCTTGGAGGTTTTAAACCTTCCAGGTTTTCCGCTTCATTTTTTCTTTTTATCAACTACATTTGATGTTTGTTTGTTGCCTTCAAATAGAAATAATTGCCGGAAGTGCCTTATCCAAGACGCAAAAACGTGAGAAGGATGGGAGTTGAAGCAAGATCATGCGATCAAGGTTGTCGTAAAAGTGCTTTAAATCTCTCGACAACGCTGCGGACAATTACGATTTTTTTCAATCGGAAAAGCGTTCTAACAAAGAGCACTAAACAGCCTTTGCTTGCACAACATTCCATTAAGTGACCAAACCATACCAAATATACCAACAATACATTAAACTTACATTTTCATCCAATTCATCGTCCTGCTTGGTCCATATCATGCTGGGTTCAGGAATACCTGTAGTCGCACATTCTAACTCTTCAGTCTCTCCTTCCGTTAGCTGCACATTCGGCGTTAAAACAGTGACGTATGGAGGCTCACCTCGTGCTGAAAGAATATCCTAGTTCAAATACACTACGTACGAAGTACGGAAACATTTTAAAAAGCTTCACTAATACGCCTGAATGTGTGAAGAGAAGCTAGAAAAAACCAAGGTTCATTTAAAGGGAACTCCATCGTAGGAGACTAAATTTCATAAATTGCCCTCAAAATTCTAAAGACATGGCGAAAAGAACAAACTCTCAAAACTTTTTAGCTTTGTATAATTAAAAAAAAAAACCTGAAAAATTTAACGGAAATTTGATGACGTAAGTGAGGCTATTGATTGTTTGCATTTCTCTTTATTGTGTCACAAAGTAGTCTCAAGGTAGACGTTGTTCATCGCAAGCTTTAATGTAAAAAAATTAGAGACTGACTAATTAGTAATATTACTGTGGAACAGCGGCATATGATCTCATGGACTTATATTTGAACTTATATTTTGGCAGTTATTTTGCAAATTATATCAATCCTAACAGGCTTGAGTTCATTCTTTTTTTAATGTGCTTAAAATTTTGAGGGATTTTATTACAATAGTCGTGCAGCGATGGAGTTCTCTTTTAAAGATTGATTTGGGATTACACTGCTTTTTGCGAACAGATGTTGGAATAGAGAGCAGTTTGCAACACTGGGCGCATTAAGAGGCACGGAAACCGAACTCTCAAACTTTCCACTAAAGAGCATTAATCGATCTCCAACTTACGCTAGCCTTAAATATCAGCAGACGTAAAATCTCAAGTCATGTTCAAGAAAATAAAAAATAAAAATAAGATTTTTCATAATTTTATTGAGGCTGATTTCTTCGCTTTTTTGAAATTAAGCAATTTAGCAAACAGCAAATCAACAAACCAGTGACGTCAAGAGTAGCAGTTGCTTCCACTAATCCATGTATGTTTGATGCTCGACAGCGATACACAGACCGATCCTCAAAGGAAGCTGATGGTATCATTAACATATTACCGTCCACATACACTTTGTCCGACAACGCACGACCATCGTCTGAAAATGTAATATTCGCGTAAAGTTGTTTCTGTATGATGCTCAAAACAGATACGATGCTGATGTAGGAAAAATTGTTGCCAAAGTGTTTCTGAATATAGACGTAAAGGCGCAATTATGAAGTACCGTTGACTACATTGGTGAAATTCAGTTCGGTTAATATTAAAAAAGCTCTTATGGGGATACATCCAAAAATGGTTAAGGCCTTTCAGGAAAGTTACGTTTTATTAAGTAATGCTTACTTCCCACTCTCTCTCCATTCATCCAAAACCTCAAACTCCCAACAGTACTAGGCACTGTTTGACAGTCAAACCATATCAAAATAAAGTAACAAACCAATCTTCCATATTATTTTAATAATCCGCTATTAAAAAACAAAGAAATATATCGTTTACCTCTAGTCCATTCCACAACCGGAGCAGGGTATCCTGTAGCAGTGCAATAAAATCTAGCATCAGACCCTTCAAGCACCCTCTGGTTTTCAGGAGAAATTTCAACTTCCGGCATAGTAGAATCATCCCCTGCGTAGAGATGAAAAATGTAAGCAAAATTACCCGTTTATACGTTGTATTGCGTATCCACTATCCAGTTTTATGATGGTGTTTTGCATATACTTAAGGTTAATGATCTGTTTAAATTTCACGTATCATGTATCGTGTACAAAAGCGTCATAATCAGTTGCCTCCTTCTTTTAGTCTTTTAAAAAAAATTGTAATACTAGATTTCGCCAATAGCCGACAATCTAACAACTTATATTTACATACCCGATACCCCTGAACAAATAAACTGTTAGTATGCCAACAAACTATTTCATTTTTGGAGTAAAAATATAGCATGACCTGCCCCCAACAATTAGAAGCATAAAAAGCATCACAAAAGTTAAAATTATATAAAAAATTATTTTCAACAAACTAAATTGTGACGTAACAATTTAGCGCACTAACTGATTAGTGGAAACTCGTACCGGTACGCTTGGTTCGTTTTCTCTAGTTTTTTTTTGCGAAAAAAAATTCTTGAATCGTGTAAATGTTATTTGCATTTGTTAAAAAGCCATCATTCCGCTTCAAAGAGCCCTGGGTGCAATTCATAATTATTTCATCAAAGGTTTTTCACTGCTAGTATATCGCCAACTCCCGATCATTCACTTCGCACAAATCCAAATGCATTAAACAAAATAAACACACTTTACAATCACATGGGTTAAAGAGCTAGGGGTAAGAAAGATAAAATTTGAGTCTCAAACATGTTGAGCTAAAAATATTCAGCACCAAAAACTCAATACGCCAAATTTATGTGACACCATATGTATTTTTAGCCTGTATGGTGCTCGTGCGCTGTTATTTTCTTTCATCCGGTTCGTTCAATTATCAGCATCAGATACTGAGGACGAACCAGGAGTAATCCGAGGTGAATCTAGCCTGCGAAAAGCAAACGAAGTAGTTGCTACTTAATCGGCCCCAACTTTTGCGGAAAAATAGCGAAGTTTTTTGTTTTACATTTCACTTATTTCCACTCGTAAACTGCAAGTTACAAAGTGAGGTTCTGGACGTTTTTAAACTACATTTCGGTTGAAAAGAAGGCACCGACTAGGAATAAATAATCTTGGCTTTCAAAAATCCATGATCAATCATTGGTGAAAATAACCCGAGCAGAATCCAGAAGGGAGATTAGCTTCCAACGCTTTACAGTAATTACTTCAAACTTTTTGCGTTTATGAACTGAAAAATGTTTTTCTTAAATTTCAATAGGGCTACCAGTTTTATCCATCAAATTGTTTATCAATCGCAAAGCATTATTATTTCAGATAAACCACTGCAATGTGATTGATGATTTTATACAAGAAATTGTTCAATGATTAAATACTTGTCCTAACACAACCATATTTCCCTTTCAAACAAAATTTAGCAACGCCCTGGGCTCTAAAAACAAAAAGAATTGCACTGCACTCTAAGTGTGTATAGTCTCTGAGTAGCTTGAAAACAAACACACCATCTATACAATCAGGTATTCATCCAACTAACCAATAAACAACTAAGCTTAAACTTTTCAGCAAAATTCTACATAATTTTTTCCTTAAAGCTTAATCGTAACGTCATCCAATAAATCACGGAATAATGGTAACAGCAAGCTGCGAAAATTCGATTTTAATGAAGATGTTTCAGATGTTTGCAGGTCAAAGTTCAAATATTTAATCGTTTGCGACTTTGCGCACTTTCTGATCTGTTTAGGCAACCAGCGTGGAAGCCTAAGGAAGAGACACAAGAACGGCGACTACTTAAAAACAAGCAATACGACAATTTTTGCATTGCTTGTTTCAAGTAGCCGCCGTTTTGCTGGTATCTCTTTCCTAGGCCTCTGTGCTTGTAGCCTATACAGACTAGAAAGCACGCAGACGATTAAACAAACGGCGTGACAAAACTATCTGAAAAAGCTTGAATGTTGGTTTCCCTATTGTTCCTAGTTTTAATAGCGCATATACTGTAGCTACTAGTTACTGAAGCTAGTGTAACTGAGGAGGGGGCAACGTAATCCAAATGGCGTTGAAATGGCAATTTTTTTTCCGAAACATCACAAAAATTGCCAATGGCTGAGGGCTCAGCCCCCAGATTCCCATCGACTCCGTAAGCTGATACGATTGAGTTACCCAGTTTGTTAGTACGCGCCCGAGTGAGGTGTTTGCTCAAATTTATTGGCGTCGTTATGACCTGTATTGTGGCATTATCAAGTGACTATTAGTGGACTGCTTAGCTGCCCCCCTGGCTCAAACCTTTAGTTACATCACTGGCTACTGAATTCCATGAACAGTCCAATTTGACAGATATTAATGTAATTGCGTGAATTTAAATGATGAAAAATATCAAAAAACAAAGTCAAATCGAAAAACGGCACTGTATGTTTAAAAATTAGTATTACACGACAAGACATCAGTTGATTACAACCGTTCGAAAAATATGCAAAACTACGAAAATCTTTCATATTTTATTGATTTCATTCATAACCGTTTAGATCGAACTTACGGTAGTTAATCGTCATTCATATTTCACTGAAACGTGTTTGAAGGGAAAAGTTTGATACATTGAATTTTTTGCTCTACTTTTCGTCCAAGTTTTTCATATGGTCCCAATTTTCTGCTCCGAAATAATTAAAATACATTACAATTAAAAACACAGACACTTCACACTTCAACAAAATTTAATTTTACATAAAAAAAATGATACCAAATTAAACTATATCGTCTATATAACACATCAAACACTTGAGTTTGCAAAAATTTGAAAATTTGCAAGAGCACAAAAACAATCAAATAATAGCCTAATATGCTGCATGATGATCGATTTAGGCAAACAGAGAAATGCTGATTATTTAAATAAGAACACAAATAAGAATATTTTTCGCCTCTAAACATTTAGACATACGCCATCATTACAGTAGTATAGATATTCTAGATATCCCGGGCTGAAACGTAGCTTACGCTTATATGAAACAACAATCAAAATGACTTCTAGCCAAAAATTAGATTATACTGCGAATCTATAGCAGAAATGAAGCTAATGGGATTTGATTTGCTTTAACCATTTCTTCAAATTAGGTAAATCTCCAGAATATCATACGACGGACGGTTTCGCATCATACACTGAACAAACTATTTTGTCATAAATTCATAATTCTTGCATTTGTTTGCGGAAGGTAATAAACTATATTCATTATAAAGTGCTTTCGTCAAATTACAAAAAAAGGGTTTTCATTAGAGAAAAGAGCAATATTGAAAGCACCCAAATCCATAGAGCTCGACTGTAGCTCTTTACTGGTTCAATTTAGTATCGACTGAACCAGGGGCGGCGTCAGCTCGAAATGATTGAGGAGGAAAAAGTCGATAAAAAAGTCAGGCGTATTTTTTCCAGAAAAAACTTATTCCAAAAATGCCATAAAATGTTTGTCCAAGAGCTAAAAACTGCATGCCCTTTTGAGATTTGGAAACCTTTAAAAGAAATAAATTAATTAGCCCCTTTAACCCCTTTTACTTTCTAGTTTAGTTCAAAACACGGTTAAAAGCATGCGTATTTGGGTTAAATTTTTTAAGTAACCTGGCTATTAAGGGAAGACTACTGCAGTTTATCCCCCCTGATTACGCCACTGATCTCGATTTACGTTCAATTGTTAGATGTATAATTACCGAAGACTGTTATATATCCAGAGGGCGTGAGGGAAGTAACTACCCAGATATTGACAAGCAATTGTCTATTTAACCCTTCCGGCCCAAAATGCTCCTACATTAACAGGATGCAAAGAATGTTTGTGTAAAAGTTTAGCTGACTAGAGCATTTTTAAGCGTGGAAACTGCATAAACTACATGGCAGGTTTCTACAGTATAATTCAGAACAATGCAAAGACAAAGAAAAAATTTATAACCAGGCGTTTATTGTTTTAAAGTAATTTAATAATGGCATGCCGGTATAGTACGTTTAATTACGATTAATTTTCAGGAATGGGGTCTGGGGAAGTGCTATTAGTTTGGAAGCCAACTCATATAAAGGTTTTATATTGTCTTAAATATCGGAGATTAACCGCAAAAACTCGATAGGAAATTGCCATGTAGTTTATGCATTTCCCACGCTTAAAAATGCTGTAGTCAGTTAAACTTTACACAAAAATTCTTTGTATCGAGTTAATGTGGCAGCGTTTTGGGCAGGAAGGGCTAAATTGATGATTGGTTTGTCAATATCTGGGTGGTTTTACCCTCCACGACCTTAGATATATAGTCTTCAGTGATTACGCATCCAACAATTGAACGTAAATCGAGACCAGTGGTGTAACCAGGGAAGCTAAAGGGCTGAAGTCTTCCCTTTATAGCTGGGTTACTTAAAAAATTTAACCCAAATACGCATGCTTTTGAACGTGTTTTGAACTAAAATAGAAAGTAAAGGAGGCTGAAGGAACTAAATTATTTAATTCTTTTAAAGGTTTCCAAATCGCTGCGATTAGCTCTTTTAAATCGCTCTTTCAAATATCACTCAATTAATTTACATTACCACGCAAATGTGTATAAAAGGTGAATTTTGCGAGATAATAACTTTGAATTGCATCTAGTAGAACACGCTTTACTCTACGTCAGATCTGCACTTCATAAATGATTTTGAAAGATTAGATAGGGGGGTGTAGAAACTGCGCCACTGATATACTATGCATAATTAGCGCAGCAGACAACAGTTTTTTGTTCATTTCTCACATTGACAAATACAACCGAAACGAGATGCCAAATTATGCACCGTAATATTAGCTGAATTAAAAACATAATTAAATATGTAAAAAGAATGTAACTGCAGTAGTCTAGGACACAGTTAATTACTATTGGAACGAGTTGAACCTAACTCATACTGAATGACGTCACCCACCCTAGGCCTACACCCGTAAAAAAATTAACGGATTTACGCAAATCAAAAAAATGACCCTAAAAAAGTCCTCTCCGTGGCGTCGCTCTTGAATTGAACACTTTTGGTTATTTTTGTTGCTTGTTTCTTGCATATTCATTCTCCTGTCACCGGACGACAGCATCAGACGATTATTGATAATCCGCACACTTTTCATTGCAAGAAGTATTTCGTGTTTAGAGGATTCCGCATCCGCTGAGGAGTTTCCAGTGATCTAACGTTTATATGGATTTCTTTGAATTCTTTGTCCACTGAATTTGCTGCTTATTCGAAGCCGCCAAGCAGAATAATCATCGCAAAACGTCTTATACAAGGACGCAACAACGTGACCAGGGTGCGGGTTGAACCCACTGATCAGGCTCGTTGTAAAAACGACGACATTTTAAATTAAACCCTCTCAGCCACACTGCCGACATTTTTAATTCAACTCTTAGAGAGAACTGCAAAATGCAAATGCATATAACCGTTAAAGAATGAACATGTACAGTAAATATAAATGTGCATAAACTCAATAAAATGTGATCCAAGCAATTACATTAAAGATTGAATGAATCCTAAATACTCCGTTAATTTGCTGCTTAAAGTTCACCGTAGCATTTAATTCACAACACAATTAGAAAAGGATGATTTAGACATTGCTATCAAACAATTTTTTGGTGTTTCTCAAGTGCAAAAGGCAAAGCACATGAAATTTGAAACGAATACACGCGTTTTATCTATTCCAATAATAAAAATGCGACCATCCCATCACGTGGTTAACATCAATTTTTAAAAAACTACATTTTTCTTTTTTTGATTTTTTTTCTGATTACTGTGGATAGAAATACTAAGCAAAGTTAAGGCAAAGCCTTTCATCACAATTTCATTCATCTTTAATATACAAGATTTAGAAGAAACTTGGAAAGACAACGAATTTTATTTACGAAAGAGATAAGGCCACAATTAGAAATTATTTAACTAAACAATGGACACTAACTTATTGTCAAATGCAAATAGAAATTTATTCAATAATTTCCAGTTAAACAAATTTATGCTGCTAAAGTATGGTGTGAGGATTATAATTTTCCCTTGGTTTATATCTTCCTCCTTTAGGTTAGACCAATTTGAGAATTTAATATTGTATTTGAGGACCAGTCGTTAAACAATTTTGAATTTGCTGAACTGAAAACATTCGAGGTTCAACTATAGGATTAGAAGGGAAGACCCTTGTATATTTATTTATTCCTGATTTAACCGTCCACATGATTTGCCTTTTGCCACTAAGTGATTATATAATAATTCACCACCGAAACTAGTTCCAGCATATAGTGTTGCTAATCAATAACCACCCAAGCATCATATCACAACGAAATGACAAATTAAAAGTGTTTTTAGTCTTGGAAGTCTCAAGACTTCTTGTGCTGGTGATGACGTCATTAAAAATATCATTCTTGCGTCCAGACGTGAAATTAGTGAGCTAGCAGAAGTAGATTTAGAAGCTGTAGTTGTCGGTTATTGCTTGAAGCGTTCAATTAGTTGTTGTTATCAGCTCATAGAAGCAGTAAAAACAGATATCTATAAATTTCTTGCGGTTGTAATTCATCAAGTTTTGAAGTGTTTGATTGCTTTAGGTTGTGATGAATTATAGAAAAGTTTGAAATATTCCTTCAGCCATATTCTAATTTTATAGCCTAGTTTCCGAACTTAAATTGTCTTTCCTACTGGAACGCTGTTTGGTTGAATCAATGTTTTACAATAAATATTTGCTGCGCTAATAATGGAAACAAACTACGTATAAAGACTAAATCTCATTTGTATTATATATCCTGCCTACCTTTCTTAATTTTCTCCAGTTTCATAAAGGAAAAGTTACTTATACTTTTATAAAAAAAATTTTTTTTCAAGTACAGAGATTCAAGTACAGATATTCTAAGCTCTCATTAAGTATCAAATAGTTCAGAAGTAAAACCTAGTGTAAAAAGTTTGTGACAAAACATACGAGATGGAAACTCGTACGCTTAGATGCATGCTATATTATATTAGAACTCGTACGCTTAGATGGAAAATCATGCAGTGAAAGATGCATGCAAATTGAATAAACATCCATGCAAATATAAACTCCATTTTAAATTTAAAAAGTGTGAAAAAATAAGTTTTGCACTATAAATCGAACTTGCATCGGAAACTAAACGTAACCAGCCACAAAACAAGACGTATTTGCGGTTTGCGCGCTAATCAAAGATCTTCATCATTCCACAATCTCGTATAAGTCTCCAAAGATCATATTTCCAACCACATAGCTGAGGTTGAAAAAATGAGAGTGTTTTACGCTGCATTACCATTCTTCGACAAACGCTAAAGCAATGGATTATAAATTAAAGCATAACACGAAAGATAAAAACGAAAAAAAAATTAATTGGTTAAAGATAAAATTCGGTACTAAAAATAACCAATAAAAGAGTGTTCGGCTTGACAGGATTTTTGAACAAAATAAATCCAATCCGTTAATCATAAAAATACATAGAAACCATTTTCATTTTTTTCGAAACAAAGGAACATTTTGTTGTTGCAGATACTTTTAATTGGCAATATCAAAGTTTCTTCTTATATATAATCTATTAGTAAAT
This sequence comes from Trididemnum nubilum, assembly GCA_963965965.1. Lineage (NCBI taxonomy): Eukaryota > Metazoa > Chordata > Ascidiacea > Aplousobranchia > Didemnidae > Trididemnum > Trididemnum nubilum. The sequence goes on along the minus strand of OZ014475.1, from coordinate 21,986,519 downwards.
AAAAGTAAGTTTGAATTATGATGTTGCCAATTAAAAACAAAATTCATTGGGAAGTTTTTGGACGTTAAGAGATTCGGCAGAAACGTTCTAATGTAAGGTATGCAGGAATATATGCAGGAACGTTAATCTAATGTAAGACAGCATAAGTCCAAAAAGCGATGAAAAAATTCAAATAATTGTTTTGCATTTTATAGTCAAATCCAGCATACCGAACACCCTTTCCAAAGACAAAAACAAAACAATAAACAATTAAGATGGCTGACTGGTTACGAAAAACGTTTCTTTACTGCCAAAACGCAAAAAAAACATAACAAGTAACACCAAAAGGATAAAAATTGATGCTGATAGAAAGGTCTAAAGAAATGAAACAAAATTCGAAATTTTGTCCAAAAGCGAACCTAGGAGATCCAAATCTCAGACTAACCTCCGACGACCCTTAAACTGGCCGTTTTTCGATCTATGTTATACATATTAGATCCAGTACAAATATACGTTCCCGAATCGCTGAGTTGGACGTTGCTGATGTGAAGAATTCCTTCGAAATCAGTCACCCGCGACATCGGTAATTTACCGCCTTGTTTTGTCCACGTAACCAAGTAGGCAGGCATCTAAGAAAAAATATAGCAACTATTTGTAATGAGAAAGTTTGAAAATATACTTCAACAAACAGTTATTTACATCAAATAAACAAAGAGGGTAATCATAGGCTTTCTCGCAAAACTTCTGAACATATTTGAGCATAATAACAACTGTACTCAACAGCTACCGTTTTACCAGTTAAGGGGATTTGTTATTTATAATTTACGAGGTAGCTGCAACAATATATTTGTGCTTAAATCAATAAATCGACGGAAAACTTGGCCGAAAATAGGTTTGGATAGCACCACCCTATATCCTCAAAACGACAGATACGAAACGTTCCGGATATAATCAAGTATCACACAAAGCTAATATGAAATTACAGTATGGTCTAAATTTACCTAAGCAAGTGAACATCATCCAAATATTTTGAGAATCGAGAGATACTGTACCTTAGAAATTTTGTTAAAACTACAGTTTTACAAAATCTCTTTACTAAATCAAGCTACAAACCTTGCTGGTAGCAGTGCACACAAAGGTAACTTGTGACCCCACCCTGGCTCGCATTTCTCGTGGCTCCTCCACTCTCACTTCGATCATAGGCCTTTCTCCTAAAAATGACACAAAAATAATCCATACATTGGACTTTACCCCTAAATCGAAACTACGAAAGATGGTTGCTGAAGAAAAAAGTTTTTTTTTTATCTCCTAATTACGAACGAATATACAGAGTCTTTAAAAGTACAGCATTTTCTTTTTGTCTTTAGTTTAAACATCATTTCTACCAAACCATATCGATCAGTGGTCAAGTGGATAGAGCGTCTGCTAATGAGCGATAGACTCAGGTTCGATTCCAGGTTAGGTCAAACCAAAGACTATAAATTTAAAATTGGTTTTTAGAGCTTCCCTGCTTGACGTTCAGCAATATAATGGACACTGTGAAGCCTCCACCTCGTGTGATAGACACTAAACAGACGTCGAAGACCGATAGGATCCTTCGCTGATTCTTGGCCAAAGCAGCTTAGTGAGTAAAGAAGTACAGTAATTGCTTATTAACTCAATTTTGTGTTAATGATCTGTAGTCAAATTACTTATTAATCGCAGATTGCAATAGCAGTTTTAGCGCAAAAAAACTATCCTTTCTACAATCCAGTGCACGTAGAAACGACAAAATAAATGGGTTTTATGAAAGCGGCTGGCGGCTGTTTTTATAGCACTGATAGATAAACTATAATCGAAAAGCTAAACCTTGGTTTATTGAATGCATTGAATTACTGATTGTCTGCAAAAAACGTTAATTTCCCAATGGGTCTACAAAACAATCTAACGACGTGGTAGATCAAACTTTTACTAAAAATAGACGCAGTGTCGTTGGTTGATAAGCTTGTGCCTAGAACGCATATAAGGCCAATGCGAAAGCAGTGTTTCCAGCTTACTTTGAATTGAAATGACAGCTGTATTGGATTTTTTATCAAATCGGGTAGTAGCAACACATTCGTATGTTCCTGCTAATGCTCGAGTTAAATGAGGAATCAGTAAAGTTCGGCCTCGGTTGCTCATTATCGCCTCACGTGGTACACTCTCTGGGTTCGACTCCGAATGGCGCCAGTTTATGGTCACATGAGCAGGTGAGTTCACATCACATCTACAAAAATGCTACTGTAAGCTTTTGAAGATTTTCCATTGATCAGCATAATTGATCGCAGCAATTCCGAAAAAAACAAAAAACAAGAAAAATATAAAACATAGCTATAAATTAGTACTGAACAAAAGTACAGTTTCACACCAATGCAAACTTTGTTCTTGAAAATTTCTGCGTTACAAAACAAACAACTAAACATAAAACAAGCAGTAATGCACTCGAAGTTAATGAATCTTCCCTCAAAAACAAGGCATCATTTTAGTTAAAGGTCATTTAAGTTGTTGTTGACTTTTCAGGACTAAAGTTGACCACAAACTTGGTAGATCTCTAGAAAATGGTTAATGAAAATGATAAAATTAATGAGCAAAAAAGTGGGTTCGCAATTACTTTACCTCAAAAAAACTCTGTCGCCCTCTCTAGCTTCCACCGTTTGTGGAGAAACTCGCACGTCCAAGAGATTCTGGACTCGGACGCATTGTCCTCCCGGAGCAGTTGGATCCCCTTCAAATCCGGGAGAACAAACCTCACACCTCCTGCCGCTATATCCCTCCTGACAAGCGGTACATACCAAGCTGTTGTCGGAACTATCCAACCGGCAAGTCTCAGAAAAGCTAAAAAGGAATCCTTGATATGAAGTAAACAAACCGACTAGCTTTGAAAAAAAGCGGTACAAGTTAGAGATATTACAGGTATGAATACAACATTGCTCATTACTCAGGTTCGTTGAAATTACCCAGCATCCTCAGAGTTGTAAACGGGCTGACTAGTTCAGGCCCGAACCCGAAATTATAAGCCCGAACCCGGCCCGAACCCAAAAATTAATTCGAAGCCCAAATAATGCCCGAAAAAAACGAACGTTAAGTTGGGTCTGAAAAATTTAGCAATGTTGCCAAGTTATTTTGATTATGTTTTTGTGCACTTAAAACAAAAAGCACGTCTCAGGCCCGACTTAAGCCCGAAATTTTGGTCAACTTTAGGCCCGAACCCGGCCCGAAAAGCCCGGCCCGACTTACAACTCTGAGCCTCCTTATGGATGATAGCATATGGTTCAACAGAGTGTTGCACGCTATAAACTCAGCTGTGTGGTGGAGAAACAGAAGAGAGTGATCAGTTTCACATCACCAAACAAAGTGAAAGACCCAACCCAAAAATTATCACCACACAATCGACCAATGCTGATCACCGAGAGATGGTCGTTCGTCAGTAGTCACCTCTCACGACTTATTGGGTAACGGGCTTCCTTATTCTTTCACCCAAAGAAGCAAAAGACAAGATTATTCTTGCTTGAAAAACATAAAAAATCATAAACTACTGTATTACAGCAGATTCTAAAAAGCTACAAAATTAAAAGGATTAGTTTGATTGAACTTTTATTTTACTTTCATTATTTCCTGGTGCCCAATGCTAGCCTAATTATTTTACAGAAACCGTACAGAAAATTTGATACTGATGCAGCGCAACACTTCCAGGGCAAAATAATACTGACTAAACCAGACCTGTTCGATGATGTACCAGGGCAAGCACACGGTTGACAGTCATTGCTTGTCCCCAAGGTTGCATCGCCATAGAAACCAGGAGCACATTCATTACAATGGGTTCCAGCTGTGTTGTCGCCACAATTCTATAAATAATTAATGTAAAAATCCAAAAAAAATAAATAAAATAAAAAATACAAATAACTTCAAAAAAAATAATTATTTAGTACTGACCAAAACCCTTAAACTAGGCTTAGAAGTTTACGAGGCTAGATGCCTATTATCGAATTATTTAAGGTAGATAGGCCAACCAAGCCATCCTATAGCTACAGTAATTGGAGGTAACAGTAGCTGGTCTATCGGTTGCTATTTTAGTGCGTATGGGCATCATTAGAGACATGTGGAGTAACTGATTGATTGATCCAGATTGATCTTCCACTAACGAGGAAGCGACCGTGGCGCTTTCATTTTGGACGTCCTCACCTGCTTCAAAGTTGGCCGTATGTTGCCTATTGCCAAACTTTCCGATTGACGCTGGACTTCTCGCCGTGTTAAATTGTGCTTGTTCGAAGCCACTAAGCAGAGATAAGTAAAGCGCGTTATCCAAGGACGCAACAACGTAACCTGGGTGCCGATTGAACCGAGATAATGCGATCAGCAAAGTCGTAAAAACAACGCCTTTAGCGTTTCGGCCACGCTGCCGATCATGAGGTAGTTCGTTTATTCTTTGAAATCTTGAAATACTGTATAGTGAAAAAGGTTAGTACTCACAAAGCATGTTCCGCTCTCTGCGTCGCATAAATCAGCGTGGCCATTGCATTGACATAAATGGCAGAGACCGAGATATATTCCACCTTCAAACCTGGTAAAGCCAGCAGCGCAATCCTAAGACAAATTAACATATCATTGTTTTTGCTGTGCGTAAAAGATTTGTTGAAGATAGGGAAGATAGCTTAAAAAATGATACCGAAAACCAAGAAAAAAGCCAGGGTAAAAGTTGAAGCTGGATCATGCAATCTAAATTGCCCATCTAAATCATTTTATCCTTGCCGGTCCACACTGTCTTATAAAAATGGTTAGCAACACACACATATTTTCCACGACAACATTTGTCAAGTAGTTTTAGTGTTGCTAATACTGGCAATGATAATCTTTTCGAAAGAAAAGTTACGGAGAAGCATAGCGCAAATCAAACCTTAGCTCACGATCTTAGTCATAAAGCGCGCCAACTAATTGAGCAACATACCGACAACCTCCAGCTTATCCTACAATTTGCATTTTAAATCGAAAAATAAAAAGGGTATTATGGCAATAACCATACTATAAAAGCAAACATACCTCACAGGATGTTCCTTTGTATCCATCAGGGCAATCGCATTGTTCTACTTCGTAAAGTGGCTCTGACATCATCATGTTTTCGCTCGCCGTTTCCATAACAACATCCGATATCGACGTGCGTAGCATGGTGGTGATGTAACTAGCACGTACCAACACGAATTCTAAATCGGCCAAAACCAGAAGCAGATCTTCTCTGGTTGCAGAAACACCACTTGGCTTCAACCAGTGATTCTAAACATAAACAAAACCGATTACTAATATAGGAAAGCTTAAGCAATTCAGCAAAACGGCTACAAAGTTAAACATTTTAGAAAGGTTTACTTCGATGTTTGGGATCTCAAACTAGAGATACTAACGTGTTTCTGCACAGTCTTATGTCATCTTCACGGCGTTACATTCAAAAACATAAGCAATATAACACTGAAAACAATTTAATATAATATGGGCTGAGCTATCGCGACGCATTTCGACCTTGCTTAAGGGTCTCATCAGGCGACAACAACACAATATATACAACATCACTTAAACAAAATATACACATTATGCGGATTGAGTTAAAATTCAGGCAGAAAATTATTACAGTATACGCATCTGTTCAGTCTATGTACAACTCCGTGATGACCCTAGAGCAAGGTCGAAACGCGTCGCGATAGCTCAGCGCATATTGTATTAAATTGTTTTCAGAGTATTGCTTATGTTTTTGAATGTAACGCCGTAAAGATGACATAAGACTGTGTAGAAACACGTTAGTACCTCTAGTCTGAGATCCCAAACATCGAAGTAAACCTTTCTAAAACGATTACTAACAATTTTCGCAAAATGCAATATTTCTGAACCAAAATTATCACTTATCTAATTAAAACAGCTAATAAATACAATTAAATCTTTGGTCTATCAGTTCTACCGGAAGACTAACGGAATGGTCATAGTATCTCAAAGTGGACCACTCAGCCAGCAGGAGCAAGCCTTTTATCGATGGGGCAGGCTGTCAAGTCGTTAAATTAAAAAAAATGAATAAAAAATGATTGCCGAACATAAAATAATGACAAATAATGACAATTTTGAAGCATAAATAATGACAAATAATGACAATTTTCCAGTGTCGTGTAGTTTTTGCGAGGTTTTTTGGGTGATCTCCAAAAAAAAGGTCTTCATTTCAATGACTCACGATTCATTGCAGTTTATCCAGTGATCTCAAAAAAAATATCACCAGATTATTTAGAAAATAATGAAATAATGGCAACGGTTCCAAAATAATGAAAAATAATGAAATTGAAAAAAAAAAAAAGAAAAAGAAAAAAATGAAATAATGACACACTTGACAGCCTGATGGGGGATTTATCGCGGGGGGAACATAAGAAAATCAAACCTAGACCGAAGAGGTACCAGATGAAGGTTTTGTGGATACGGTTCACAGAATGTGAAACGCTTGTAATTTTAATTTTTTAACTGTTTTTAGATACTGACGATGGCCCTTTGAGAGCGAAATCAATTTTAAGCTGCATTCACTCGGGCGACTTTTAGCTGCGAGAATCGGTATTTTACATTTTTTCTTTCTCAAATCGAGAAAGACAGAAACAAGAGTATTTGAGAAAGAAAAACAGGAAAATGCCAATTCTTGCTGCTAAAAGACGCCCGTGTGAATGCAGCTTTTGTATGAGTTTTTGATATAGTGGATTTCAAAATATTTTCCAACTTTATTGAATTTAAAGATGTAATTTGAACTGCAATTTCAGTTTGAAACTTTTCGGTTATATTGTGCATAACTTAATGGCTATGGCAAAAATTATAACTTTGAAACATTTCAATTCATGTATCATAAAAAAAAAACTCTTTGAGACTTACCGGGCAAAAAATATGGTAGGATATGACGTGGAAAGAAAAGCATATATTAAGCAAGAACAATTATTTCCTTGTTTAGTTAAATAAAGTGATAGCTCTAATTTTATGGCAAATCTTACTTCTTTGAACAAAATAGATTTATCAAAAGTAACAGTTCGTGAGTTAGAAATGTCATCCTGTTGCGTCCTTGACACTAAAGTGACATCGTTTCCCCTTAATATGACGTCAGACTCATCAATGGGAGTTCCCCGACCATATGTAGAGAACGTAATTTTGTACTGAAGTTTTCCACCAAAGGATACAATCTGAAAACAATTTGTTGTACAACATGTTTGTGTTTAATCGAGTCAAAGGATTTACAACGTCTTCTAGTTGCACAAATTTTGTAGAAATGATGCTGCTATTTTTAACGCTTTAATGTGTTTTTTCTCGAAGTGCTCTTTGCTAGTGATGGATCCCACAAAATCTATCTGGCCGTTTTGCACCTGCCTAGAACTTTAAGGGAGAAAGAATAAAGATACCCCTTACATCGAAGGTTCAAATTTAAAAATTTTACTTTTTTCACATAATTAGATTAATGTTACAAATTAAGCCTGAAGATTAATGTAATAAACATTGCAAATGCTATTGCAGCATACTAATCCAGGAGTCTAATTATACCTAAAATAGAACATTACTACATGCAATGGGGCCACAGCTAAGTTGACATCCCACAAATTGCGGCTAAAAAATAAAACTGATCTCTGCTAAAAAATCAATCTACAGTATTCTTCTGTTACTACAACGTATCTTCATGCTCAAATGTACCTTGTCTCCACAATATTCTTCTGGTAGCTTCCAGTAATAAGCGCTTCCTTCCCTGGAAAGAAGATCAATTCTAGGGTATGATAAAGTGCGTCCATTATCCAGAACTTCAAATCCTTCGCTGATTTCATTTCGAACGTTTCTTTCCGTAAGCAAAAACTCACCAAAGTTGACCGAGAAATCAGCCGAAATCTGAGCAACGATAATACTGTACGTTAGAAAGAAAATCTCTCGTTTGGTAAAGTTTGGTTTTCCGCAACTTTACAACTAACTCACCACACTCATTTTTCAAGCATTCTAAAATTTACAGCAAATGGCATAAATCGACAACTTAACAAAGATATAAGTAGATCTTATTTGCCCTAAGTTTCCAAATTATAGCAGAAAAAGAGGACGTGTTTGTTGGGTAGTGTAATGGCTACGTTTAAGACTTGAATCATACTGTATATTAATTAATTAATTAAAGCATAAATGGCACTATTAATTAAGCATTGAAACGGCCATATTAATTATAGCATAAAAGTTACTTAAAAAGCAACAGATCTAATCTTCTACAGCCGTTTTAAGATGCACTTTAGTTAAAAACACAAGCAATGCTAAAGTACAACAATAAGTCGTAGTATAAAAGTAATTAAAAATACTAATTAATACTTCGTTGCGTTTGTAGTTGGATGAGCTACACTGGTCTGTAACACCCATGCAAAAACATGGCAAGCAACCTCCGTTCGGATTCTCAATGCTCATAAAAAAGAATCCCGATTTGCATTGATCACACTTCTTTCCTGTGGTGCTGGCCTGCCAAAGGTTGAAAATATTTTGGTGTTACCCACGATTTATGCTTCAATTAAAATTAGAGTATTGATTGGCAAGATGTTTTAACCAACTGCTTTTTCTTGTTGTATTGTTGTTTTTGTACTGCATATTGATCCTCCTGTCACCGGACAACGTCAGGCACTAACTATTGAACGATCCGCATACTTTTCATTGCATTGACTACTTCGTGCTTGGAGGAATCCGCACCTGTTTAGGAGTTTCCAGTGCTCCAATGTTCTTGTGTTTTTTTCGAATTCTTGTCCATTGAATTTTGCTGCATAATCGAAGCCACCAAGCAGCGGTATTCAAGGTAACGTCAGACGCTAACTATTGAACGATCCGCACACTTTTCATTGCATTGACTACTTCGTGCTCGGAAGAATCTGCACCTGCTTAGGAGTTTCCAGTGATCCAATGTTCTTGTGTTTTTTTCGAATTCTTGTCCATTGAATTTTGCTGCTTGATAGAAACCACCAAGCAGAGGTATTTATCGTAAAACGTCTTATCCAAGGATGAAACAGCGTGGCCAGGATGCGGATTGAACCCAGATCATGCGATCAGGGTCGTCGTAAAGACAACGCCCTTAATCTTTCGGCACAAAGTCGACTTCTCTTCGAAGCAAACAACCAATTGCCATCTGTTGCACAGTTTAAAGAGAGTTCCACATGATCCGCTTTAATTTTGAACGTCAAGTAGGGTAAATACTGATACTAAATGAGTGTTAGTTTGACCATCAACTCTTCATTAGTAGACTGGAAACAGACGCGCGGAGAAAAAGAGAAGAGCATTGAAGAAAAAAGTTTGCTCTTGTTGCGAAAGTTTTTTGCGGTCACGCATATTTGACTGGTTTGATTGGACCATTTGGACATATTCGCAGCGCGGATGAACCGTGAAGAAAAAAGTCACGCTATGGACATATGATGATATGAGCAGCGCAAATTAACCGCAAAGAAAAAAAGACAAAACTGTCAGTCTCCAGTTTACTAATAAAGAGTTTATGGTTTGACTAATTTGGAATCGAACCACACGCTATACAAAAATAGTTCAAGTGGCCGACTAACCTGTTTAACCAAGCTTGTAGTGGTTGTTTTTTGACACACAAAAAGTTGTATGATTTGGACGAGTATATCTATTTAACATCTGTTTACGTGTCTAAAATTCCGAGAAACTTTGACCGGAAAAATTAAAAAGAGCAATTTAATGCAACTCTTACTTTGCAAACGCACTGCCCCGTTTCATCGCAATTTCCATGTACAGATCCAATGGGATCGCATTCGCAGGCGGGGCTAAGCTCACTCCTCTTGCGACATCGCGAAGCATCCAGAGGATCTCTTTCATAACCAGTCACACAACTGAATCAAAACAGCTACTTTTCAAAGGTTTAAACTTTCATTAATCAAACATACAAACCAAGCAGGATAGCATCATGCCCATTACCCTCAGCGTCTATAATCTCATAGCAGTGAGCCCAGATTTAATGTTCACTCACAGCAATAAATAAAAACGACGGTCTTTGGCGGCCATGCACAATTTGCAGTGCTTGTTGGACTAAAGATTATGTGCACCTTTTAGCATCAAACATCGGTCTTCGAGAACATGGCCACAGTAAAAGGATTACCTTTCGCAGGTATTTCCTGTGTAACCAGTTGGGCATCTATCGCAAACAGGTTCTTGGTCGATGTTCATCGTACAAGTGCCTATGTCCCATTGATCCGATCGCCCTTCAACTGGTGGGCAAGGACACCTGAGGCAGGTTTCCGGCTGTCCTGTTAAGGCGTTCCCATAATATCCCGGAGCACAAATTTCGCAGTGATCTCCTATTGTGTTATCTTGACAGTTCTAAAAAATTGGATTTAATTTTTTTGAATTGTAAATAGTTCTTTTTTTATAGGTACAGTACCTAATTAGAACCACTGACGATTTTTATATTATTGTGTAGGTTTCAACCGATGCTCTACTCAGTAAAGTAACTGAAATAAGATGATGGTTGCAAACGAAAAGAGCCAAAAAAAATTTTAAAATCATTGTTTTTGAAGAATTATTCGTCAAAAACAATGATTTTAAAAGATTCTTTTGAGAGTATTTTATTAGCAAGACGGTTATTCATCGTTTTTTTTTTGACACTTTTCACTGCTCTACACTTGGCGTTCAATCATAACCGTACAAACGTACTTTATTTTAACAAGCTTTACTCTGGCATAGTGACACAGTTGTCGTCGGGCGTACAGAATTTCTGTTTAAATTAAACAAATATACACTCGTAGGCTCATGATTTTAGGCCCAGTGTAGACCCGGCCCCAATCTGGGGGAAACACGCAGGAAAAATCATTCCGTACAAAAGTGAAGCAAAACTAGCAAAAATGAATCGAATGAATACTCACCAGGCATCTTCCAGTTTCGTTGTCGCATCTAGTAGCGTGCCCATTACATTCACAAGGTTGGCAAGTCCCAAGAAAAGATCCGCCTCTGACGCGATAAAACCCGGTAGTGCATTCCTGTTAAATTAAATAAAACGTGAGACCTGAAAGAAACTAAATCAATTTCGGCTGCTTAATAATTAAGAAGTAACTAACCGTTTTTACTAGGATCGAATGTAAATGGTACAAAACTAACTGTGAAACGCATGCCTGGTGCCAAATAAAGCTCTTACATTGCCTAATACCAAAATCCCCGCAAAAATTCAGAAGATTTCTGGCTTAATCTCCCTCCAATCAGTGCTTTTAGTTAACTAACTTTTCGGATATCATTTTCGACCAACGAAAAAAACTGTTTCTGAACAAAAACAAACAAATACTCTCTGCTATGAATTAAAAATTTAAAATTGCAGACTCAACACGGCTTCAGTTTGGTGCTGCAGGCTCCTTCGCAACAAAGTAAGAACAAACCATTTTTTTTAGGCCAAATCGGGACTTTAAAATTCTTGAAAAAAGTTATGAAAATAATCACTAGTTTTTATAATCTTTTATTCTAGGCCGAATGGCAACTCAATCACGACACAAATTCACTTAAACTATATGGATAACTGAAACAGCATTGCCATACTAAGGTTTTAAAATATGGTAGGTTTTTCTATCCCATGCTGTAAAACAACGATCGACATTAGAACTTACCTCACAGGAAAGTCCTGTATAGCCAGGTGGGCAAATGCAATGCTCCAGGGCAAGGGCTGGTGCGCCACCTGTTTGTCGTTCTACAGCTTCATCCAAACGAATATGACTGATTCTGTCGAATTTTTGGATTAGAACACAAAACTCTGACCAGTTGCAATAAGTTTATGCAATATAATTTGATTTTGCTTTATCTATGGTTTTCGTTTTAAAATTTTAAAGAAATTTTTCCACTATTCTGTTTTGTCTACATCTTTATGTCTTTCCTATGGAATATTAAAAGAGCTCAATTTAACTGAGATCTACAGAATAAAACGCTTTCTTTATATCAATGACCATTGTTTCTAAAGAGAAAATATAATTACTTGGACATATCCATGCTGTTCGTATAAGAAGCTCTAATGAGCAGATGCTTGACATTGCTAAGGACAAGTAAAAGTTGTTGGCGGCTCACAACTTGTCCAGAATCATCTCTCCAATAACCCTGCAAAAACAATGGTTAATGCAAAACAAAAAAAATCTTAAAAATCAATATCTGTAGTACTACTAAAACACTAAATATTTTTCATAGAGTTGCTATGATACGATTAAGGTGCTAATGTATACAAACTAAATCGTCAAAAAACGAATCACAACAAAAAAGAATAAATAATAAATAAGAGGTATTAAATGAATATTGAATATAGCAGCAAGGGACCATAAAACCATAATAAAAAGTTATCATGAAGTTATGCAAGATAGCGTGGTGTTTAGTTGTTCCGAACTACCAGAGGTGTAGTCCTCGAGGAAGTCCTTGAGGACACAATTTGAAAATGCCCTGTCCTCGGCTTGAGGAAAGCATTATTTTTTGATTCGTTGAAAACGGGCCAATGTCGTGACCATACTGGTTTTTCGTCTTGGAGCACGCCAGAGACCTCGCGGAATGTTTATGAAAACTTTTTTTTTTGCTGAGAGCACCTGAGTTTTCGCGAAAATTTGCATTATTTTTGGGCGAAGATTTTTTTTTTTTGGAGAACGTCTGAATTTTCGAGAAAATTTGCGAAGTTTTTACGTGAAGATCTTTTTTGCTTTTTTGGAAAACACTTGCGCGCGCGTTGTGTCCTAGTTCCTTGGCCTCGAGCATTCCTGCCCTTGACCTTGAGAGGGTCGGTCCTTGGCCTTGGATTTTTTGTATCCTTGGCCGTGAGTCTTGTGTCCTCGACTCCACCTCTGCGAACTACACTCGTAGGTTTAGCTTAATACCCAGATTCTTTTACTCATCTGAAAGACTGTAGTTATTGTATTCTACTGACTTCTTTTAAGGCAACAGCATGCCTAATATCTCTGTTGGGATGCGATGGAACGGTCGAGATGTGAACAAGATTTGCTTCTTCTCCTATTATCGTGACGTCAGCTACTCGTGTTAAAGGAACAGCATCCGAGCCAACAGAGTAATAGATGATGTAATCAAGATAACCTCCATACGAAGTCAACTGTAAGACAAAACATTTTTTTGAACCCTTTTTAGAAAACGGGGGATTGGCAATCACTTTTTTCTAAGCAAATTTGTTTCAATTTATTTCTAATTTCATTGACTAATAAAGTGACAGTCAGCTGAATTGCTTTGCATCCGGTCTAAATCCGCCTTGACTTGTTTCGACCCCCCAGCGTGGATAAGTCGTAGCACCATTGTACTAAGAAGAAAAATTTCGGGTTTTTTGCTCTTTCATTTTTCCAGATTTTCCTCACCTTGTTGCCTGTAAACTTTTCGGGCAAGCGCCAATAATAAATATCATTGGGTAGGCCGTTTAACTGCGCGACTGCAACTAGTTGATTGGAGTCACGTTGTGGGGGTTCGTATTCCACTAAGTTGCTGTAAATTGGTCGCACATTAACGCTAGTGATTGCAAGGGTGCTGTCATCATTTGAGGAGGGGTATATCTAAAAGGACAAAAAATGAGTTACGTATTTAAGCAAATTTTTTTGAATGCTGCCGTAGTCAAAAGAAGTCTAGATGGATTAAATACTACGGCCTGTACACTTGTACAGTGCACAACTGTAATTGTAGACTGATTATATAAGATGGATTCTGGGCGGAGCGCCTAGTACTTCACTTTTTGGTGCTGCTCTGCGCTCAAGAGACTAACAAAAGAGATTTCAAAAAAAAGCTCATACTGACAGCTTGTAGCACCATGAATACATAAAAAAAAACAAAAAAAAAAACAACGTAAAACACATCCCATATAAAACGTTATAAAAATAATGAGTTTGTGAAAGAAACAAATTGCAATAGTAAGCTCCTGGCATTGTAGCAGAAGCGCTCAAAAAATAAATGAAAATTAAAATAAATTAAAGAGAATTGGAAAAGGCATTTTAAACGATACCGGTACCTCCAAAAATAAATTTCTCTTCGAAATATTGGATGCATTTTATGTATTAATTATACAATCATGATACTTCAGTTCCACATTTCAACAAAAAATACTGATCATAAGAAAGATTAATTATCGGTATTGGCTCAGTTCTGTTCTATCAAAGTCACCTCGGTATACAGTCCCAGAATAAATAAACTAAAGTCAATAAAAAATTTTGATATAACTGATCCACTAAAACGGTGCCAGATTAACAAGAGAAAACATGCTATACACAAGATGAAATAGCAAAACTTGTGCAGAATTTATAAATTGTAAATTTACAATTGTAAATTACAAATTGTAAATCAAGAAGGACCCGCAGCATAAAGCTTGAAAATCTTATGCAAATGAGGATTACAGGCGTGAAAAACAGAAACACAAGGAACGCGATATTTAATATTTAATAAATTAAACGCTCGTGCTGTAACAACAACATAAAGCTGCAAAGAACCGAACTCAAATTAATTCTTGATTAGTTTCAATAAACTGCTACACAGTTTCGTTTCTAAATCATTGCATTAGCACGCTGCATTATGTATATTGCGCAATCTCGTTACCTTGGTGTAATTCCATGATGAACTGGCGCAGTTCTTGGTCACCCCCATGCACAAACAAGGTAGGCAACCGTTTTGGTTACGTTCCGACAAGTAATAATATCCAGGTTTACACTGATCACAATAACGACCCTGAGTAGTATCCTAAACATTTTTTCTACTAAAGAGAAGATACTGCTCGAAATCGGTTTTATTGAAGAAATGAGAACTACTTGAGGTAATAAAGTGCCCAAACCTTTTTCCGCAATTTCCCTAATTCGCGAAAATACGATTTAATTCGTTTGACTCCGTATTATCGGCCAGCCTGTATTTTGCGATTTTGTTACATCACAAAAGGCCTATACAGTAGATCAGTACTGGCAGCAAAGGCCTACAGGTACCATTAGCAGTAGCCAAATTTTAAGATTTGGTTAGGCTAGTCACTGCTACCAGTGTTGGTAAGTTATTGGTAGTAGATTTGGCCTACAGTACTGTATTATTGCGCTAGTTTCTGATTACAGATCTGAGATTAGCCAACAGTATACAATATATAATCGTTTCAAGTGCTTTTGGCCTAAAGGGTACCAGCGCGGAAGCCTACGCAAAAGCCACTAGAACGGCGACTACTTAAAACAAGAAATGCGAAAAAGATATACATTAAAACTCTGGCCTACAAACGTCAAAATATCACAATTAAATTATTGTAAAATACAGAGTATATTCTGCTATTTTATTGCTTGTTGTACAACAACTTACCCTAGTGAAAAAGAGTTGGCAAGAATAAAACTAGTAAGCCAGACTGGCGTTGTTTAAGGGCTACAGCTATAGCAAGCAATAGCCTAAAGTCTGCGAGAAATTTTGCAAAATCAGCCTTTTGTGATGTCGCAAAATTGCGAAATGATGGGTTGCTAATGGTACGGAGTCAAAAGAATTAAAAGGCATTTTTGCAAATAAGGGGAATTCCGGAATTGTGGAAAAAGGTTTGGGGCATCTCTTTAATACCTCAAGTAGCTCTCATTTCTTCAATAAAACTGGTTTCTAGCAGTTTGGTAAAACTCTAGCTCACTTCAGTTCGTTAATTTATTCGTCAAAAATATGCAGTCTAGGAAATAACTTGGCTGATTATTATATCCATTGTTTTTTTTATTACAGTGTTTGAAAGTCTAAAGTTGGAATCTTTTGTAAATTTATTTTGATTTTGAACCAGTTCTTAACCAAAGGCTCTTGCAGGTTAATCAAATCACTTTCAACCTGACTAGCTAATGGTAAATTTCTCTGCGTCAAAACAACGAAACTGCCACCCAATGAGTAATAATTTAGAGGCGAACAATGAACACCCACTACTCATCAGCACAACCTACCGCCTGTTAGGTAGAGCGGTCACTATATTTTTAAATGGTAAGAAAATAGCCTTTTTTCTCCCGGATTTTTCAACAGATCAATAGAACTGCATGTCGAGACATTCCGATACGATGCTCTCACCCTCGAAAAAGATCTGTCTGTTTCCAACCAAATCAACCATTCTTGTTGAGGATTTGAGGAACCTCAACACATTGTATTCTAACAGACAGCCTGACAAAACTTGCAAACAGAACAAAAACAGGATGTTATGCGTTGGGCAGCTTGGTTCATACGAAACGCACGAATGAAAGACAGACAATGTGTATTGATGGCAAAATATAGTATGATATGCCAAGCAACATACCTTGCATTCACACTCTCGATCCAAATCCACTTCCGCTGTTCCTGCATAGTCACATTCGTGTCCTGTGTCTAGTTTACAACGTCCCTGGTGTCTGACGTAGCCCGGGGCACACTCAATGCACCCTGAACCAGTGTAACCAGGGTCACAGATCCCGCTCGGGGAATCCCCTTGTTCTTCCGAGACGCAGCTGCCAATTTGCGAACCAGAGGTAATTCTTTCGTATCCCGGAGAGCATTCCTTCAAAGAAAAAACGTGATATTCTTTACTATTAAATTAATACACGGAATAATTAGCATACATGATTGACAAACGTAAGCTGTGACTTGCTGAATTAGCAGGTACGGGCGTAAACTCCGGTTGGGTCAAATCAAAAAAACTTTGAATTTATTATTCTTAGCTTCCTGCTTGCAGTTCAGCATTGAAAGGAACAAAGTGGAGACTCTATGTCAAAACAAGTTTTGAAAAGTAAACAACCTTACGCATGAGTATGAACTTGATGCGCAAACCGAGGGTTTCACAGCATTTACTCAAGTTTGTGGTGAGAAATGAAAATTTGTTTAACATCGTTTTTTATCTCTTTTTCAATACGGTTTCTCATAACTGGGTTTGGGACAAAGTTAGGAAGGATGTTTATTGTTTAACCGCTCAACCTCACACATTCTTTGAAGCTTAGTAGCTGGAGATTGTAGATATCTTCATAATGCATTGGGGTCAAGAATTGTGGCGGCCACGCCAAACAAAAGAATTGCAAACAGAACCCAAAACAGGTTGCTCTGCGTTGGTGTGGTTAGACAGGCGCACAGTCCCTGGTTCATTCGTAAACAATACAGTACCATTTGACCAGTCGCGTTTTCGCGTAATTTTAAATAGTTTCTCATTTAGTGTAAGACTAGTACCGTACTTTCAATCACATACGGTAGCCACCAAACTATTGCCGCATTGCGATTAGTAGAGCTCAACTCAAAAAGTAGTATATGTTTGAAATGATACAATGAACAAACCTGGCAAGATAAGCCTTCATAGCCTTCTGGACAATTACACACTTCAATATTGTACGCAATTTTTTGGGTTTCAGAAATCACAGAACCAGAAGAGTTCGGATGACCAGCAACTTGTAGTGTGACATCGCTTATGCTAAACAAAGCATAGCAAAATAAACGTTAACGCTTTTAATATGTGCTTTTTTTGCAGTAGTAGCTGTTGCAGAGTCGCTTGATGTTTTCATACCCACAAATGTTCAGGAACGTGGGAAAAACGCAAATCGGTTAGTTAGGGCAGAAGAAACCGGTAAGTATTTATCAATGCGTGATTATCATTAATGCAATGCAAATATGGCTTTGAACGATGAAGTGAAAAAGTTTACAGACCATTATAATGACAAGCCAACTGATGGATTACATACTTCTGAGACTGAAAAAGCTGAACTTCTGCCACTTTTTTTTCATCATTCGCCTAATCATTCATGAAAAATACTGTAGCCTAGAACTCAATTCCTAAAATGGGCAGACCACCAAAAATCTAAACTTTACCAACTGATTCAAACAAAAAGATCTGACTTTATTTCTAATTCCAGCTGAGTTGAAGAGCTCAGGAATAAGGCTCTTCAGCTCCATTAGACAATAATAAGCTTGAATATAGAAAAGCTTTACGATTACTGATTGTAGCTTTTTCGACTTAGGAAATAACTTCTTCATCTAAATACTGAACAGTAAAAGAAACTACTATAAAAAAATCTGTTAAAGAGCTGAATAATAATTTTATCCACGGCAGGAAAAATAGCTAATGCAGCTACATCGCTACTTCATTTTCAAAAAGTTAAAACCCACACCCAGCGGCTTTCCACTTACCCTGTACTTAACATTGATTTATCGTAAACCGTGCGGATTAAAATTCGGTCCAAATTGCTCAACACATCCAAGAAATCTTCCCGTGTAGCTGGCACATTCTCGGGACTTATCCAGTTGTCCGTCTGAAAAAATACTCATTGATAAACAAATATTAAATCGATAGGCAAGATAATTTAATGGCCTATAACTGCAATCACGTAGCGAATCAGCTGACTTGCAGATAGAACATTTTTATTAAAACTGCACAACACGAGTTCGATTCCCGTTTAGACCGAACCACGTACATGAAAAATTTACATCCGCAGCCTGCCTCCTTGAAGTTCAGTTACTGTAAAATATTGAAATTGTTCATTCATTGTTTTATAGGAAACTACTATCCAGCGTTATAGATACGAAATACTGCTCAAACCTAATTGAAATAAATAGCATTTTCTCAATATTTTTTAACCTGTGCTCGTCGTTCTGTCACTTTTACAGTACATTGTACAGCAAATATTGTAAGCTACTCTACTCGTACACGGGCGACAAGGCATAATGCTGCTTTCAAAACTTTTGCCTTGGAGACAAACTAACACAAATGTTTATAAAGTGGCCTTAAGTCTCTTAAACTTGACCATTCACCTCATCCAGCACTGCTTCTACTTTGTTTTTGTGCACCGGCCCTGGATGACCGCCTTTGTTTTTGTAAAGTAGGGTTTTCTTTTTTCCTTCCAATATTAAGTCGGCGTGGCTTGTAGGTACACTGTCCATGTGAAAGGAATTATTGTAACTAAAAGAGTAGGTCAGGTTCCCTCCGTAGCTGTTAATCTGAAAATGAAACAAAAGATATGGCCAGCAGCTGTGCTCAAAACGCGAAAAAATGGGTTGAGCGTTAACCGTTTACAAGGGACAATAGTGCCTCACCCATTTAATCGGGGGGAAATTAAAGACAGCTATTAAATGCAGCTCTTTCACAACATACAAAATATATTTTCGACGCTATCCATGATTCATAAACATTTCAGCGATTCTTGGCGTAAACGAACAGTATAAATACGTAATAGCAATAAAGCCAACTTTTTCATCGACTTTATTCTTACGAAATATTGGATAATCTATTATTACCTTGACTCCTACGAACTGTGCTGGCAGACTCCAATAATGTGCGGCTGCCAAAAATCGTTTAGAAAGATCAATGAGTTGTAGCTCTCTCGCTGGAGGGTTGACGCGAATTTGGTTTTCAGTTATAGGCTTATCGATATCTGGACTTCCATCTATCAAATCAGTAGGTTCAAGCGTCACGCCTTGGTCGTCGAAAGGCTCAGTAAATTCAATGCCAATCTAAGAAAAAGATTCGTTTCAAACTTCGCTTCTATTTTTGTTAATCTGAGCTTCATGGCGTGAATTGTAGCTGAATTTCGGACAGAGTTTGGATGTTGCTTTATAGCTCTAGCAGCTAGAAATGTCTGTAGGATCTTTCTAGCGCCAGCAGCATGGTATAATTATGTTCATCAATGCTGCTTGCTCTAGCAACATGCCATGGCTAACCATGAAACTGGACGTCGCCTCTCCTAGGTGCTTTGTAATACTAGACAATTTGGATGCCCTTCCTATCGAATACTAATCGTGATTTCGCACCTGGTTTCAAAATCAGTGAGATTTGAAGTACAACCACCTAACCCTTATACTATGATTGTTGTTCAACAATAACCAAAATCTAAATTTGAAAAACTCCCACAGTATTAAGGATAAACTAGGTGTTGCAAATTGCACCTTTGTCAAACTTCGAAGAGTTTTACCTCTTTGTATTCTAGGCGACTTGAGATGCACTGATCGGTGATACCAAAGCAGTAGCAAGGTCTACATAGAGTCGATACATTTGGTGATGCATTGAATTCGTCGGAAGGACAAGGAGAGCTTGGTTCAACTGGTTCTGAAGGAAAGAAGCACATTTCAAACTGGGAAGAGTTTTTCTTAAGCAGATTACGTGCCTTCTTTTTATATGAGTGCTTTAAGTCGTAGTTGAAACTCGAACAGTTTGAGATTTAAACAGGTCGAAATTTTGACAATGCTCATCTTTCGCACTCGTTGTATAAAAATTAGGGCAAACAATCTCGCAGAAAGATAAGTCGGTCAAAAAAATACTACCTCACCTCCTACTCTCTATTTAGATCATTGGCCAGGGTAAAGGAAGCATAAACTTTAAATTCCTATGCTAAATTAAACATGGGTTTGTCATTGATCGGAACCTTGAAAATAGGGTATTGCATAGTGTACACTGTGTCCAAAGAAGTTATTAATCATAAAGCCTAGAATATGCGAGCAAATGTAAAGCCCCCCTATATTTGCTACGCGCCGCAGCATTTGTTTTTGGAACATCTTTAAAACAGGGATGTGGAAGCAGTCAAATTTTGGTGCTTCCGCTTCCAGCTCCTCTTGAAGTTTTATGCTTCCGAGTTCGCTTTTGCTTCCTCACCTTTGGAATTTTTTGCTTCCGCATCCAGCTCCGGATAGAATTAGTCGCTTACGAGTTCACTTCCGCTTCCAGTCTCTTTTATCAAAGTGTTTCCGCTTCCACAAAAATTTAACCGCTTCCACCGCTTTCGCTTCCAGCTTACGCATCCCTGCTCAGTATGAAATAGCTAATTGTATTTAGAGTAAAAAAAACAGGCAAGTTTACTTTGTAAGCTATTTTATTTGACTTGTGTTATCGACAGGGCATGGTATGGAATGAAAGATGACTTTTCCATATTTCGTACTGGCAATTTTCTTCAATTCTGTACAAAAAATTTTCCATTCCATATTTCATTCCATACTAAATTTTCTTGCATATTCCATTCCATACTTCAATACCAAAGAAATTAATTTTAGCCTAGAAGCAATACAACGTATATTTTGCTGCGTAGCATCTTTGCAATGTTGTAAGCAACCGCTGGTGAAGGTGCGTCAACAATACTAAGATGCAAAAACCGGTATCTGGTATGCATATTGCACTTGGTTTAATGCATAGGCGTAGCCAGGATTTGGGATTGGGGGGGAGGCTAAACCTTAAATCACATGCAATGATGCCATCAGAAATTTTCGAAAAGAGAGACTTTCCATGGGACAAAGAATGAAAGATCAAAAGCTGGAGGTCTGATTTAGCACGTAACCATGATTTGCTAAAGGGAAAAGACTAAAACCGCAAGCTAAAAAGTTTTACTAACATATCAAAATTGGGATACGTGGTGAGCAAATTAGTGCAACTCAAACGTGTCACAGACGGGGCCAGGGAATGGAGCCACCAACCGCCAGAGGCTATGGGAATCTGGGGGCGAAGCACCCAACCGCTGAGCGATTTTTTGTAAGTTTTTGGAAAAAAATTGGCTATTTTAATGCCATTTGGATCACATTTCGCACGTTTTCAAAGCCATTTAAAAGAACCAAATTTTTGAGATTTGAAAGCCAATTGAACAAATCCCTCCCTTTACTTCAGGTCAAGTCAGTCCAAAACACGTTTAAAATCTTGAATTTTGAGGTTAAATTTTGTGACTTGGCCTGGTCAGGGGAATCAACGTACATTGCTTTCTGCAACATTTTTAGCATTAAATTATTCACTCGAAGATTTGTTTTTGAAGATTTTTGTTTTGTCATGAAAATAACCAGTTTTAGGAATATGTACGACCAGGAGCCTAGACACCCTCGATTCAATTTCAATAATTTGTTCAATAAGCATTTCCCCTAGGTAAGTTTTTTTCGAAAGCATTTTGTCTCGTGAAAACTGACGAGATGGAGGCGGATTGTTATTTAAAGTTGGTAGGTGGTAAAGGTGGAATTCAAACTTATTTGAAGTTGGTACATTAGATGCCATAAATGGTTACTGACCATGTTATTGCAATGTAAAAGTTAGCTGAGGACCTAAAACATATTATTGCATAAAAAAGGTAGATGAGGGCCTGAAATTGCACCTTTTAGAACAAAAACACTGAATTTCTCCCGGCTTGGACATTTAAATTGGTTGGGAAAAATTTAAATTGAAAGGGCCCTGGCTTCTGGTCGTCAATATTAAGTTATTGCTAATTGCTGTAGTACGCATGTACTGTTGCGCCCAAAAAATGCTAAAAAAACTGAATAAATAGGCTATGTGTCATCGTTTTTATCATAAATAACATTCCAATTGGGGGAGAGGCAGAGGGCTTCGGCCCCCTGGTTACGCCTTTGGTTTAATGATTACCGTGCAAGTTTGCTCTCATATCAACAACAAAATTTGTCATAACCAAACTGCTAAAAAACATTTAACGTAATAGAAATACCAAGTTTTAACACCAAAAAGAATTATTGTAAGCTGAAAAACTAAAAATATAAATAAAATTAAGCTAAAACGGGAATGAAATAGCAAATATGAGTTTTCGTGACGATGTAAGAAAACAAAATTTAGGACAGGCGCGTAGCCAAAAATTCGCAATGGGGGAGCTGTTTTGGGGGTCTGGGGGCGGAGCCCCCACCCCTCAAAAATTTTGCATTTTTTGCAAAAATATATTAATTTTAGGGCTATTTTAATAAAAAATAATGCTTTTAAAACGTGGCATAAAAATTGGCAGCGCAACATGATTCAACTGGTGGTATAAATGGGCTATGTGGGAAGTGACTAATGATAACATTGCAGTTCTCTTGTTTGCATGCTGGTAAATCATAAAATCCTATTATTCAATAAAACTCACACGAAACAATCTATTTTGTCCATATTTCATAAAGTAAAATAAATGAGGGGAGGGGGACTAATGGAAAGATATTTGAGAGAAGTGATTGGTAATTAACTAACACTGAATAGCCCCCCCCCCCTTATTCCTGAGTTTATAATATATTTGTAGATAAAACCTACGTTTGGCGTTTTTACACTAGCGATCAAATTTGATTGTTTATTTTTGGGCATTTTTAAAGATTTTCATTGATTTGTGACTTTAATTTTTGAAAAATTAGCCCCCCCCCCGAATATATGTTTCAAAAGATGCTTTAAATCACTTTTTAGTCCATTCCAGCGCAAAAAAAAACAGTCTCAAAAGAGCTAAAAACGTGGTATTTTTCTGATTCTGCATTTTGGTTGACAGGCCAATGGGGGGGGGGGGCTATAGCCTCCCCCCCCCTCCCGCCCCCCTGGCTACGCTACTGATTTAGGACTTGGCAAATTGTCAATCTCAAAAAACAACAAAAGAACAAGTCAAACTTGTCAAAGTTGTCAACTATGACATCAATGCTGCAAATTGCAATGTACTTACAATGATGCAATACGTACTCTGCGCAATATAAACAACCAAAGTACGGCGGTTTGTCGACAAATAATACGCGTAGATATTGAAGTTGAATACTTCTGTGACAAAATTATTTATCATCACCCGACATCGGTATGTATTTTTCTGCAAATACAATACACAAAATCTAGTATGTAATTGGTATGAAAGTATGGAAGATTGTCTTCCATTTCATTCTTGAAATCTTCAATTCCATTCCATTTTCCATTCCATTCTATACCATGCCCTGGTTGTGGATTCTTTATTATTATTGCTACTGTTTAATCCAACGGTTGTAGCAAGTTTGAAAATCCTGAAGCGCCTGATTTTGAAAAAATTGCTTCCGCTTCCAGCTCCTTTTCAACTTTTTCGCTTCCGAGTTCGCTCCGCTTTCAACCTCTTTCATCAAAGTGCTTCCGCTTCCACAAAAAATTAACCGCTTCCACCGCTTCCGCTTCCACATCCCTGCTTTAAAACACTCATCATAGTACTTTGCGTAGGTGGGCCAGTAGGAGTACTATCGTCGACAATCACGATAGCATCCGGAGTGCCGAGGATTGAACCGTTTGGATTAAGCGCTTCACAGGTGTATGCGCCTTGATCTGATGGCTTCACTTTTCTGAAAAAATAACAAAAACAACAAAACAAATTAATGTTTCAAAGACCATAAGAAAAAAATTTAAAAGAGAAGCGTATGTGCCTTTGGTTATGACGATAAAGAATGTAGTGCGTGGTTTATTTTGTCACAACAGTGGATAGGAAAGATTGTTAGTTAGCATCCACCCAACTATCTGATCGACCACCATTACTAGTTTTACGTTCAAATACCAATATGAAAGACTCAGGCCCAAAATCATTTTAAAGAATTATTACAGAAAACCTTCGTGAATACACTATCATATTTTTTATAAACATATCTGCTAATGTGATAATGTATGAAATTTGAAAAAGCTTTAATTGAAATAGATTTTTTACCTAATAGTCAAAGTTCCTCTTCCATTTTCTGACGTCATTGTGACCCGAGGTGGCGGGGGTACATTGCCCCAATTTATTCGCCACGATATAATGGGGTCAGGAACCCCAACCGCTTCGCAAGTGATAGTCACTGTAGCTCCTTCGGTTGCGTTTATGAATCGTTGCGGAGGTATTATAACAACAGGTGGTGCTGAAAATGAAATAACTTAGCAAACAAATGTTTTGCAAAAAGCACAGCAAAACACATCATAATAATTGTCTTAGGAAAAACAATGGAATGCAGCCTAACGATGAATTTGGGAGAAGGCTGAGATCTTGATAGCAAACAAAACAGCCAATATTGTAGAACAGATGCGGACGCTTTCGGCCACAGCTCATGCGTTTATCAATGCCAACACGCCAAGTATTCGCCTAAAACCGAATTCAGTTGTTACCTTCGGACCGTAAAATACTCCCTCGAAAAAGGCAAAAAACTTTTTTTGGATCGTTACTTTGCCCCCCCAAAAAAGGCCCAGCAAAGGAGCTGAATTTCGGTTTTTATTATTTTAGGGTCAGGCGAATAATTTGTAAAGCAGTGTATGTGATCTTGTCAGTTTTCACTCTTTTTCGCTAGTCCCACCAGAGTTTGCTCAACCCTAGCCAATGATCGGTTCTGGCAACGGCGATGTTCATCAGCCTGCACGATTCGGAGTAATACACAGAGAGGTAGTATGATGAAGATTTTGGTTACAGAACCGTTAATAACAAATTATTCTTACTGCATCCAATTTCGTCGCTATTGTCGTCGCAATCGCTCTCTCCATCGCAATGATAACTTCGCGAAATGCAAACTTGGTTGTTGCATTCAAATTGGGTTGCTAGGCAACGAGAACCGGGCTGCGTGGATGCTGCAAATCAATCAAAGCATATGAAGTTAGTCAACCAGTTAGTTGACATGAGGTTATTTAAAACATTTTTTCCGATTTGCTAAATAAGTTTTCTGTATTCTAGGACGATATGCTAAGAGTCAGTAAAAATAAACAGAACTGGACCCAAACCCAATGACCAAACTTTAAAAAAATGCGACTTAACAATTTCAGTTAAACTCCCGTAAAGGATTGTGAGTCGATGCCTACAACTGCTTTCGTATGAGAATCAAAACAGTAGCCAACCGCTGGGAATTTTGACTCATGCATAACTTTATTATCAAGTCAACTGAAAAGAAATCTCATTTTCTAAAACGATAAATATTAAATCAACTGAGCTAACGAACTTGAAAAAATCTTCATGAGAAACTCACGGCAAAATAATTCGTCGTAATTGTTTCCACAGTCGTTATCGCCATCGCACCGCCATATTTTCTGCGCGCAAATCCCGGTACCAACACAGAGAAACTCCGTTGGATCGCACTGGCTTTCGATGACTGCATGTAAGTAGAACAAAATAAAAGAGTATGTAAAAGCTTATGTCCATCTTATAAAAGTATATACTGTGAAACTGCTACTATATGACATGTCAGAACGACTTCAACTGCAAGAAGTAATGTCAGAACGACTTTCAGATAGGCGGCTTCAAAATAGCTTATTCTTGGTTTAGATGAGCTGAGGCACTCGAGTAACTGACGGGAGGACATTTGATCCCTTCTGAAAAATGCTTCCCTTCTCGGTTGCAGCACAGCTTTTTGAAAAAAAGCAAACGACGATAGTGGAGAAAAGCCCTTACCGAAAATCAACTTAAGAAAGCAACGAATTTCTGGTGAAGACCTTTTTTCTTCTGGTCTTCACCTAAATTTGACGAAACAAAACAATGTATTTTTGGTAAAGAACTTCTTTTGCTCTTTACCTAAATTTAACGAAAAAAAGCAACGTATTTTCAGTGAACGCCCACTAGAAGCTTTGTCCCCCCTCCCCCGTGCCAAACCTCTAGTTCTCCGCAGTACTGAGGGCTGCTGATGAGAGCTAATAGTTCGAAACAAATTACCCAGCTCTGTGCATGATGTGAATTTAAAAAAATACCAGCGTTTCTGCAGCTTTCAAGAACATTCTTGCAATTTTGGACATAAGTTTGTAGAAAGAAAGCCATCTATATTGAAGAAATGAATCGTATAGTTTCTTCTCATTGCTCAATTCAAATTCTATTCTGTAGTAAAAGGCAGTATAGCTCAATTTGTAATCTGGATCGTTGCATTAGTTTTCAAAATATTTCTGCTTTTCTAATTCAATTGTAAACTGGTAATCCAAGGTCGTGGCTGAGGCAGACACTAAACGCAACCTATTTGGGACTAGCAGTGGGTTCATTGCGATCATTGAGCGAACAAACAATATCCTGGATGATGCACAAGGCAAATTCCATGCGGCAGCGTCACACATAATAAGAACGTAAGGCCAGGCCTATAAGCAGTTTACCCGTCGAAAGATTTGCAAACTGATTGTACAGACCTATGTAACCACGAAGCCGATTTTTATCAGCGTTTTTATTCGGCACACACCAGCTCATCTGGGATTTTCTATTGTCTACTACAGGAAAATCGCCAATTTTTTGGGCGCACGCTGACTCACCAAAACCTAAAAGAGAACACTGACATAGACGCATAGTGCCTGCTTCATAAAAACGCAAGAAAACAAATTTTGAAATAGATATTTTTTTTTGTTTGTTCCTATTTTGTTATCTTTTCACGTAACATATATCTTACCAGCGCACGACTCGGGTTCATCACTTCCGTCGAAACAGTCCGGGGTTCCATCGCAAACGTAACTTCTATCGATGCAATGCAGATTACTGCAGGTAGCTTGGTCAGGCCTGCATACTAGCGGAGCAGGCTCCGTGCTGCGTGTAGTTGTAGTTGAAAGCGGACTAAAAACGATAATCATGGACTAATTTTTTTGCTTGCAAAAGTTGTATATTTTTAAATTAGTCTGATAAAGGCTTTATTGGCCAAAAACATCAGCCAAGTTTTGAATGGTTAGAATTATTAACTAAGTATTTCAATGTTTAGAATGGTTAGAATTATTAACTAAGTTAGAATTATTAACTAAGTATTTCAAGTAACCTTGATAGAGGACTATGCTGAACTAAATTTACATTAGTTTAAAACCGCATTTTAAAGGTTTGAACTTTTTTTATATTAATAATATAATATCGCTTAAATTAAATACAAATAGAAAGTTTTGTAATTGATACTCTTATGAAAGACTTCATTCTTCTGAAACAGGTTCTAAAAAATCTCAAGAAATTATACGTCTATGCACCCAAAACACTCAAGAAGTTTGAAATCATGTCAACAAAAACTAGCCTAAAATTGCTTTTCGTTTCTTCACTAGACGTTGACGGTGTTGTCGTTTTTTCAGTTGAAGGCGGTGGCAGGGTAGGCCCTGGTTCTACAGAAGAATACGACAGAGTAAATCAGAGACAATTACATGTTTTTAAATGGCTATTTTTGAGCGAAAACGGGTTTGGAAAATCATTTAGATCGGTTCCTAAATCTCAAAATCTTTCAGAGTCACTTCTACAGGATAAAAGAAAAAAGCACTGCCACTATCCACAAAAATCCAATCTGATTCATATCAAAAATGTAGGGAAGAAATTATTTATTGATTTGACGTTTCGCGTCCCAAACCGGGAGGCTTCTTCAGAACAATTTTCTGCAGTGCTGCCTTTGTAGTGACAAAAAGACAAATGAAAAAAAAATAACTGACTGTTACCTATTTTCTACTGTTACCTACAATTTTCGGCAGTGCTGCCTTTGCAGTGACAAAAAGATAAATGAGAAAAAAAATTACTGACTGTTACCTATTTTCTGCTGTTATTTTTTTCTCATTTATCTTTTTGTCACTGCAAAGGCAGCACTGCCGAAAATTGTTCTGAAGAAGCCTCCCCGTTTGGGAGACGAAACGACAAATCAATAGATGAACTCATCCGTAGTACGATGTAGTAATGTACGGATGAAAGCAACACGTCCGTTATTTTCAGAGGGAAGAATTTAGGACGCAAATCGGGTTTTAAAGATTCGATTTAAAACTCACAAAAAGACTGGCTTTAGATTGCAAGTAATAATAGTCTACGAGCAGAAGTCAATCTTTTTCGATTAGATTAGACAATGCAAAACAAACAATATTAGACGAGACATTTCTAACACTTCATAAATATTTTCTACTTCAAATTGTGGTCCACCAATCGATAAAAATTAAACGGTAAAGCTTACTGCATTCTCGTCGCTGTGTATCGACACCGATTTGTCGTATCCTGAAACCGTCTTCAGATACACGGAAACGACCGATTGTTCCCGACGATACGAAGGAAAGGATTGCTCTTGTGACGTCGTGTATCGTATACGTCATACACATACCGATATCGACTAGCACGAAAACATCATCGTCTTTCATGCTAAAAAAAATTATTGTTTCACTAAGAATTAAAGAGCCAATGAGGTGGTAAAAGGAAGACGTTACAACTTACCACTTTAGTCATTATCAATCTAATTCAAATAGAACTATTTGATTCTAATTTCTAAGCGAAATAAACAAACTTTAAAAAATGTTTTGGTTATAAAGCCAATTTAAACAAGATTTTTCTAGTCCAAGCATGAAACTGGAGACACATGCGTTATATAGTTTGAAAATGAACAAATTTATAATTTTTCTGTTCGAAAGTAATTCAGCATTAGGGCTACTTAAAAAACTAAATCTGTATTAACCACATACAACATCAGAGCATTTAAATCTTGGTTACGAGCGAGTTCCTAAGAGTGATGATGCGGTAGCACGAATTAGAACCGTTATTCAGCACAAACATAAGTATTTTACCTGAACATGAGTGGCGTAGCTTCTAAATACCCATCTAGTTCCGTTTTTAGGTGCTCTTCTAGCTATAAAATGTTCTTTATAAGATAAATAAAAATTCTTTCGTAACACAACAACAAAATTAGTCATTACTAATTAAGCAATGTTTTTAGTCTTGTGGTTAGTGTTGATAAGCTGCCATACAGCGCCCGATGCACTTTGGAGCTATTGTGCTGGCATTTCCTTTGCCAGGTCAATGTTAGAAGTAAAATGACTGTTGAGCAAAACGAAATTGTTAATCATGATTTACTTTTTACCATAGCGCGTTTTGGACTTGACCTAGTAGGGGGTGGGGCCTGAAAACGGCTGGGCAATGTAATTCTTTCAAATGACTTCCGAATTTTAGCAATCTAGTTCTTCCAAATAGCTCTCAAAACGTGCAAAATGTGTTCCAAATAGCGTTAACATGGCTATTTTTTCTGAAAATCACAAAATCGCTTAGCGGCTAGCGCTTTGCCCTCACAACTATGACCTCCGGCGGCTGGGGGCTCCGCCCCCAGACCCGGTCTGTGATACACTTGAGTTGCACTAGTTTGCTCAGCGCATCGCCTAAATGAAACATATTTCTTCGAAATTTTTTTAACTTTTGGTTCAAGCGCCCCTCCTTCCCTTAGCAAAATCCTGGTTGCGCGCCTGCCGAGAATGGACAGCATGCAACAAGTAACAAAAACATTCCATAGCTGCACATGATTCTATGTAAATAAGACACCCCTGATGATGCCGATTATGAGTGAAACAATGATATAGCACCTTATGTTTAGGTTAAGTTTTAAAGATTTTTTTCATGAAGCTGTCCAAAACTACTCTATTTCTAGGATAAAACCCATAACATGGCACTCTTTTGCAACCAATCATGTGCCAAATTTGTACATTGAAACTAGAGAAAATAAAGCGTCAAATGCAGACAGACAACTACACAGAAAAAAAATTGTACGGCCATTGTGTGCTAGCATCACTTTCGTTGACATTTAAGAACAGTTACACAAACAGCTTATTATAGAGTATAGACAGTGGAGACGCGTATAGAGTAACTTAATTTGATCCTACGTGGCATCAACAGCAACTTGACCTATACATTGACATATTGCAAAGACGAAATTGCACGTCCTAAACGCTACTTTAGATGTAATGACAGAAGCACGTATGCTGATCATTCACAATAAAGCAGTTTACCCTATAAGGTTTACAAACGTAGCTTAGTAAATCCACAGAAAACATTAAACGGCTCCATGTTCGATTCCTTTTTTTCTCAGTGTCATTCCCTAGTGATCATGCCCTTTTTGAATCGCTGAAAATATTTCATTTGGATCATAGTCACTAAATACTATGTTTTTGGTAGTGAGTTTAAATTTCTAGGTTGTTTTGCCAGATTTTATTAAAACAGGGGTTAGTCTAAAAACTATCTAAAAAAAACAAAAACAAACAACTATTAAACACCTATTAAAACCCAACAGTCAGTGTCATCCATAAATGGGGTTATGAACAGACCCAGCGCCACGGGGGGCATGCCGGGGCCGCGCCCCCCCCAAGCGAGGACTGTGCCCCGAAGAAATTAACAGGATCGGGGCTACTGGAGTGCAAATCGAGGCCCAAATTGGTGGTTACCACCGGTATTTACGTAATTTTTATGGATTGACACCGGATTTCATGACATTTTTGGGATGAAGACCTTTTTTTTTGGATATCACCTGTTTTTGGCCGGAAAAACCGCTTTAGTTCCCGATTTTGGCCGGAAACTCCCTTTGAATCTTTGGTCTTCACCTTGTTCATTTGATCCAGACTGGGATAAATTTCTTGTGCCCCCGTGCCCCTCTCGAATTCACATAAATAAACTTCTCGTGCCCGCCCAAAATTTATTTCTGCCCCCCAGTCACGCTATTCTGGCGCCGGGCCTGGTTATGAAGGAAATTGTGAACCATCAGCTCAAATCAATGGGCTAGCAGAGAAAAAAATTTAAAAGAAATACTAAGCACTATTACACCATTTATAATTATGGCCAGTTTACTGGCACCGGTTTTGGTTTGGTTCTTCAAAAAAAAAAAAAAAAAATGGGCAAAAAACAACAATCGAGTATCGAAGCGTGATCATGAATCAATATGGATTATGACCCTGAGTAACTTTGGATCGAATTTTTAAGTCCAGTGTCTAACTTTCATCATCAGAAAAATCAGAAATGCATCTACAATACTTACATCTACCATCACTTCATGAGCAAGCACTTGAAACACTTCAGTGTGATAATCCAGAAGATCACTTGTATACTCTACTGAATCAAGAAAATTGATGCTGGTTCGATACCAAGCTAAATGCAAAAACAAGGACAATAATTTAATTCTTTAGCTTGCTTTCTTGCCTGTAGTCTTACAAAGCAGAAGCTTGAAGAAGAGCCACCAAAATGGTATCTGCTTAAAACAAGCAATGATAAACTGTTGTCTTCTACAGCATTTATAAACACGAAGCTTAACTTCTGGAAGATGAAAGGGCGAATTCTGTGGGAGAGCAGCTTTTTAGCATTGCTTGTTTTGGACAATCGCCGTTCTGGTGACTCTTTCTGGGCTACCGCGTTAGTAACTTTTTGGCCAGAAAGCACGCTGGCCCGCAAGCATTAATAACATCATAGTTAAAGTTTAAGACAACATAGGGGAAAAACAAAACAGTTTGGGTATAAGTTGATCTTCACAATTTTACGAGATAAAGCAGGCGGTAAGGTTATTGATAACCGAATTGTGCAAATGAATTACATCTCGTGCTGTAACTTCAGTAGATCAAACTGTATTTCGGAGTTCGGAAACTCATGAGCAGAGAAACAGTTTTCTAAAAACTTTTAAGTTTCGTTTATTTGTGCGTATAAACCAGGCACTTTAGGCCCGTTTAATCACACCGATGCAGAGCATTCTTTTTTTTTTTGGTTTGTTCGCAAGCCTTTCGCCGGGTTGGCCACCACAACCTGTAGACTGCCTGACCCCTTTGGGAAATAAGCGTCTTTCCCAAATACGTTTCTTTCCCAAGGACACAACGACACATTGCCAGTTCGGGAATCGAACCGGGGATCAGCACTCATTTACCATGCTCCTAAGTTTCACAATTATTTGATAAAAAATCAAGAAGCATGAAAAAAAGAAGCTTCGCTTAGCCTCTTTATTAGCTCCGGTTAAGTGGCTGCACGCACATAATGCATTTTTTGGTTTTCAGCAAAAATTGTTCAAAGAAAAGCGAACAACGTTGGTCGGGTCAAACCAAAGACTATAAAAATTGGTATTCACAGCTTTCCTGCTTGACGTTCAGCAATTAAAGGGACAGTATGAAGCCTCCGCCGTGTGTGGTAGACAGGCGGGCAGGTGGCAGCTTGAGTCGAAGACCGAAAGGTCCCTTCGCTGTCTCCTGGTCAAAGCAACTTGGTAAATAAAAATGTAATTACAATTACATAGTGCAGCAGAACAACAGAGTAAAGAAAAGCACAAGCAAACTCCACGTTGATATTATTACATTAGAATCTTTGATTAAGATTGTAATCCTCATTTCAGCGTATTACGAGCAAAGTGTTTATCTTATGAGAGATCTGGTTTGATCACCTACAAAGATAATAATCTTCACTACATGTTAGAGCCACATGGCAGTTTTTAATGCTGAGCGTTTACGGCCAATATGTGGGTGGTAATAAATTAAGCTATGGGTCTCCGGGTACAGCAGTAAGTTATTAATTGTAGCGTGTTAGCACTTTTTATTAATGGCTGTCGCTTCTGACTCATTGAATCAAATCTAGTTCTTCAAATAAAGCCAACCAACCGACAAATGATAATAACAAGGGAAACCGCTAACGTTTTTCTGGCCATGGACTGTTAACTTGTAATTAACTAACACACCTGGCTTAATTCGTTGTAAGAATTAGGTTTTCTTGTAATTTTCTTGAATATATCAATTTAATCCCCAATCCTGACCGCAATATTCGAAAACATTCGAGTCAACAGTTCTACACTTTTCTTTCCACAGTATTTTGTTCTGGTCATATATTTCAAGAAAAGCTGCGGTTTATAAAGGTCCCAAAATCATTTCTAGTGAAACACCAACAAAAGTTTATTTACTAATATCTCAAACAAGCTATTTACTGCCGTGCTAAGCGGTGAGTGATTGATTTTCCACAAGTTCAATATTATTCCTTAAATTTCAATGCGTGTTGCAGGGAAAGAAAATGCTTATTTATCGTTGAAAGTTGGGACCAAGCAGTCAACCCGTCGTGACGACTTAATTGACAAAAAACTTGCAAACAGAACTTTAAAAAAAGTTGCACTGCCTCTGCATTGGCTAACGTAGAGTGCCTGGTATACAAAATATGCATATATGAATGAGTTCCATCAGTAATGATCAAAAAGTCAGCAAACTCACCCCAATCTGTTGACGACGATGCTGGGGCTTCTGCTACGACAGTAGACGGTATTGTGGGTGATTCTGTTGCTGGAACATCCTCGAAATTGCCACTTCCATCGAAATCATATGCAATGTCTTCATCATCTGAAGGAAAGGATGATTCTCTTTTTACTCTTCTCCGAGTCAACTCCTCACGGAAGAAAGGGTGGTTAGATTCCGACGACAAAGAAAGTTTGTGAAGAATTAATTCTTGGCGGACGATTGATCTATCCTGCAAAAACACGGGTTTGTTAAAACGTACTGCACCTTGTAAGAATTTCTTAAGAGGCTCTAAATTCTAAGTTTTCCAAACAAAGCTTTTTGAGAATACTCATTTGTGCATCGCAATTAATATCTTTTTCATTACTTTTGCAATTCATCTTCATGAAAAGCTTACATGTCGGAGCATTTACAGCAAAATATAATAATCAACGTAAATTGCATAAATTGATATTTATTTACACACGTTCTCGAATGTAAAGTTTTTGGCAAATTGGCCTTGATGCATGCTATATTAATTATTGGCATTGATGTTCTAATAGTTTTGATAAGAATTGGTGCTGGTGAATTTTACACCACAATGAAACTTCAAATCAAATCTTTCATTATAGTCGCTGTCAAGCATGGCTGATTGGCAATACGATACGGTATATAAGTACGGTACACCTCAATTTTTGGTAAAAGGTGCAGTGCGTGCTTTTTATGAAGGTACAGGTACGTTACTTTGGTACGCTGTTTGAATGTGCGTAGTAACTTATACCGCACCATGTTTGGAGGCTTCAAATGAGTTAAACAGCTCCAAACTAGGCAAAACTGATATTCATTAATCCTATATGTATGCAGTTGAACTTCTTTTGAAGCGCGGAAAGCGAGAACTTTGGAAAAACCTTAGCAATTTTTTTACCTATACGCAGTACTTAAATTGTAAAATTTTGCATGGGGGGACGCTTTTTCAGCGTTGACTGAACCTTAGTGAAGAACAGGCACGTAGCCAGGATTTTTGGGGAGTATGTTCCGTAAACGAACTTGACCCAAATTTTCATTGTTCCTGAATTGGATTGAGGCGAATTTTCAGTGAAAATTAGGTGATCTCAAAAAAAAAAAGGTCTTCGCCGAAATTCGAAGGCTTTTTCTGGCCGATATCAAAAATTTAAGCGTTTTTTCCGGTCAAAAACAGATGATCTCCAAACAAAAAAAAAGGTCTTCGCCGATATCCGAAGGCTTTTTCTGGCCAAAACCACAAATTTAAGCGGTTTTTCCGGCCAAAAACAGTAACTTTTTCCTCCCATAAACCAGCACTCAAATCTCGATGGGAGGACGCCTAAATCTCGATGGGGGGACGCGTCCCCCCACGTCCCCCCTACAATTTAAGTACTGCCTATACGTACCGTACCAGAGTTATACGTCGGGCCGGGCTTTTCGCGTCGGGTTCGGGCCTAAAGTTGACAAAAATTTCGGGCTTAATTCGGGCCTGAGACGTGCTTTTTGTCTTCGGTGCACAAAAATATAATTAAAATAACTCGGCAACTTTGCTAAATTTTTCAGACCTAACTTAACTTTCGGGTTTTTTCGGGCATGATTTGGGCTTTAAATTAGTTTTCGGGTTCGGGCTTATATTTTCCGGCCGGGTTCGGGCCTGAACTAGTCGGCTCGTTTACAACTTTGTACCGTACCTCGCACGTACGGTACGTTTAGAGCATACCATCGATGAAAAGTACGTAGGTACGGTACGGTAAATTTTTAAAGTACACCTTGTTTACATTTTGAACATACCGTATTACTGCCATCCTCGCTCGCTGTATTTCGCCGAAGCGTGCGACGAGTTTGCGGGGCCCATCTCTCGTCATTGTCCCTGCGGGCAACACAGCTTCTTTCAAAGAAATGTTGCAGCGGCGGCGAGCTGTTGGCAACACTTTGTCCGATTTTACCGGTCCAAAATTTGAATTTCAGACCTTCCGTTCCAGATATGGACGCATTGCTGCTCGACCAACTGGCCGGTCACAATGAAACTTGACATATTGATTTGGAATCCAAAATAATATTATTAAAGATTTGAGCAAAAACAATTACCGTAAATACCCGCGTATAGGACGCATTTTTTTTTTAAGAAGTTGACCTAAAAATCAAGGTGCGTCTTATCCATGGATACTTTTTTATAAAAAATATACACAGTTTTTCCATCGTTTTTAGGGTCAAATATCCACTGCGTCCTATACATGGTATCGTCCTATACGCGGGTATTTACGGTATTGTATGGTATACCAATTTTAGTTATTAGTTACAGTTTTTGTTCCCACTCTCACCTATGGTCATGAATCTTGGGTAATGACCGAAAGAGTGCGATCACAAGTGCAAGCGTCTAAGATGAGTTTTTTTATAAACAATCGAAGGAGTTACAGTTACACTATTTAACAAGGTGCGTAGCTCTGAGATTCGAAAGTCTCTGAACATCGAGCCTTACTTCTACGAATTGAAAGATCTCAGCTTATAGATGGTTTGGCCATGTAAGCAGAATGCCTCAGGAAAGACTCCCCAAACAAGATTTACTTGCCAAAGGAAATGGGAGAGCACCAGTTGGACGACCTAGAACTGGATGGACCAGCTAGATTGAGGATCTTGGGTGGAATTGCTCGGGACTTCACCCAAGCGAAATGATGGATGTGATGTAAGACTGTGAAGTGTGGCGGCTTAATCTCGAGCTGCTGCCCCGCAACCCTCACGGAAAAGCGGGCAATGAAGAAAGAAAAAGCGGATGAAAATTGACATGTTAGATACTGTTGTGAAGTACAATTAATTTTTGATTTTATGATCAGAAATTATCTCACGAATACTTAATTAAACAATTTGGATAGTTGATTTTTGTAACACATTCACTGAACGCTGGCTGATGAGTCGGGCAAGTTTTTGCAACTTTCCCAACTTTTTTTTACAGCTTCTTAAGTACTAAAAATTTATGTAGTACAATGTTTTATGCTGGTTTTAGGAATTTTAGGTTGCAACTTTATTCTTTTTTACATGCAACTTTTTATTGCAAGTTCTATTAAGCATGGCGCAAAATGTTAGTGTGATTTTAAAAACCGTGCTATAAAACTATATCAGTACAGTTCTATTGTCGTTGATTTGTGTTACAAAGATCTATGTGACGGATTACCTGCTTCTCAATGTTATATAGGACGCAACAGTTGGGTTAAAACTTCGTGCATTGTGGAGCGAAGTTTTAGCATGCAAGGCAAACTGTTGGCAAAAGATGGCCATTTCTTCCCAAATAATATTTGCAAAAATTTGACAATATATGTATATAAATCACTTGAGTAAATCACTGTCGTTTAAAATGTTTGTGCATAAATGCAATTTTTTCAATTGTTTAGTGCAACAAAAACTTGCCCTACTGATGAGAGCTCATAGACTCTCGTCTTGTTTAGTAGCTCTTGCGATTGAAAGCAATCCAGAATACATTCAGACCAAATTACAAAGAATGGTCTCATTATTTCGGAAATACTGCTAATGCAGGAGAAAAACCAGCAACACGAGATAAACATACTGCATAGTGCGTAGGTAATAGCTATAAGAGGCTTACAGTGTTGTCATTCAACCACATAACTGAAAATATGAGTCAATGTAATGAGTCTGTTTGGCTAGTTTTCTCGACAGCTAACGGACTTCAAAAGCCTAAAAGAACGGTATAGAAAAGCATGTCGTAAACTTTAGGGTTAACGTCTGTGTACACATAGCACAATGGCTTATGATTAGGTTTATCGTATGCGTTAAAAGAAGCACCAGTGCATGCGATTAAGAAGTGGTATAAAGCAAAAGCAGCACAAAAAGTTTTCGTAAATTATAAATTATTTGTATTGATGTTAACACATCCATGTTTGCTCCTGAGGCATTGTGGATACAAAATGTCATTAAAATCGTAAATATCTACAACATTTTTAATGATAAGTATTTTACGATGAGTATATAAGACTTTTTTGATGCTTATTAGTTATCATTAATTTCTTGGTACATTGTTCTTAATTAACAACTTTTTGATTTTTACTACGATTTATCGTAAAAACATAAAACAGTGTTTTTATTGCAAAACGTTTCGGATTAAATTTTGTATGTTAGGTTCATTAAAAGTCTAGCGTTGATAAGAGCCATACTTGATAATTGTGAGGGAAAATAAATCTTATCGTAAACATCCAGTTTTAAATTTGTAAATTAATGTTGACAAATGAACCAAAACCGGTCATAAAACACCGTGACTCACAAACAAAATTGGCCTTAACAATGTTGATAAACAACAATCAGAAACTAAAGGTAAACATTCCAATTAACTTGAGTTTTGAGTTGCAGTTGCCAGTAAAGATGTAGGTGAGTCACACTACTGTGAAGTCATAAAACCACAGAACAGCACTCTTATAAACAGGAGAAAAAAGAGGGACTCTGATAAAGAATGATAAAAAGCGTACCGGTACCTTGCAATTAGTCGTTTAATTTCCCAAAATCACATAAAATTAGCACAATTTATTTCGTTGAAACAAATGCAGTTAAAAACTATTGGTCAAAACTTTTCTCTGATGAAGGTGTCTTACTCTGGCGCAATGGTTCTCAACAGGCCCGACGCCAGGATAGAGTGACTGGGGGGGCAGAAATAAACTTTGGGGGGGCACGAGCAGTTTATTTTATGTGAATTCGAGAGGGGCACGGGGGCACGAGAAATTTATCCCAGTCTGGATCAACTGAACAAGGTGAGAAGCAAAGATTCAAAGGGATTTTCCGGCAGAAATCACAATTTCAGGCGGTTTTTCCGGCCGGAAACAGGTGATCTCCAAAAAAAAAGGTCTTCACGGAAATTGCAAGGGATTTTCCGCCCGAAATCACAAATTCAAGCACTTTCTCCGGCCGAAAACAGGTGATCTCCAAAAAAAAAGGTCTTCATCCCAAAAATGTCATGAAATCCGTTGTCAGTCCACAAAAAACACCAATTTGGGCCTCGATTTGCACTCCAGTAGCCCCGATCCTGTTAATTTCTTCGGGGCACAGTCCTCGCTTGGGGGGACACTGTTTTCGTTTGGGGGGGCACAAGCAGTCATTTGGGGGGGCACGGCCCCGGTATGCCCCCCCGTGGTGCCGGGTCTGGTTCTCAACCTTATATGAACCGCGTTCCATAGCACCTTACAGAGAGTCCTACATTTCTGGGTCCAGCTAAAAAATAGGTTGCCAGATGACTTAGTAATATCTGTACCAAGGATGTAGAAAAAAAGGTCTTACGTGTTTTTTGAGCCAAACCGCTCAGTCGCCCCTTTGAGAAACCTTGCAGTAGCAAAAGTTCAAAATCAAGTACGAATTGTCAAAGCTAAAACTCAGGTATTGTGCTCCAGAGAGAGAATGAATTTTAGTTTTCTTGCAAATTCTTATCGCAAAAATTGCAAATATGTCGCCCTACATTCATGAGACGGAAAGAAAAATATTTCGGCGAGCAATGTAAGGAATTTCTCAGCTAGAACAAAAAACAAAAAAAAGACTAAGAAATGTGCAATATGCCAAGTAAAACCGCAAAAAATCGTTTATTGCCATTAACAGCATACTTTTGGCCAAACGAATTGACCATAGCGACCCCCCTCTACTTACCGTCAATATTGCTATGTCTATTTACAAAGAATCCGACCAATTTCAAATAAATGTGATGAAAACTTCACTTTGGCCAGCTGGATGCAGCACACTAAGCCACACATTCCACATTCAATAATGGCTGCACTAGCCCAATATTGTTGCCGAAAGAGAGAAAACGTAAATATTTATTTTTCACATACCAAATCGACATTGTTTAAAGTTAACTAATAAAGATTTTATCAAAACGCTATAGCTCAATCCAATTAAAACGGTAAACACATAGTAACTTCTGTTGAATTTATTGCAATTGCGCTATATCTACACGAAGATGCCTCGACACAAATGAATGCAAAAGGACCTTGCTGTTTCGAATACAGCTGCTTCCAGTTCACAAATAGTGAAGTCTCCACCGCATATCATGAAAAGAGGCTGTTAACAAAGCTGGGATACTCCTACTGAGGGCCCCGGTATCCCATGTCTTTCACGATGGCCCGTGCTCATATTTTTTGTGGAAAGTGTTTTAATGATTTTGTATTAAAGTTACCCGTCAGTAATAAGCACCTTCACAACCACAGCAGTTGAGGCAGGTACTATACTGTATTTGCTAGATAAATAGCCTTACGTGTTGCACGTGTTTAGAGCATTATGCCGCCGTCCGGTTGAAAGGCAAGAATACTCGCAATAACGGCAGTAAGTCAAAATAATTATGGGATTAGTTAATCTTTTTCATTATCACACCGCCCGGGGAGATACTCCTACTACAATATTGATATGAATTTACGTAGATAAACAACAATGAACTAACAATTTCAATGCAAATACATATAGCTTAGGCCTTCTCCCAAACCAGACAAAGCATCATTTGCCTTTGGTAAACATATCGGTTTCGCTGATAAGTTGACTTCGGTAAGTTTAGAAGAAAATTAGTAGATGATTTTTCCTATTGTGTCAAAAAGACAGAAAGCGGAATTTGACCATTTGACGACCTCAGACAGACTAAAAACAAACATGATGATGTGGCATGCAGAATAGCTGTGATTTCGAAAAACTTCGCAACCTTGATTTCAATTTAAATGCCGGTAACGATAAATTTCCACGCTGTGGCAAAAATATAAAGTGCAGGACATTATACTGTATGCTGTCAATCTATTACCCATCAATCATCATTGATACGATTGCAAATTATTATTATTTAGCATGAGCAATCAGTTTCGAATCAATGCTTGCAGAGATCTTATCCGAAGATCAATTTTTGCTTGAAAATTTAAATGAGATGTAGTGCTGGGAAAAAAGCCTTGAAGCGGAAACACACAAGATGATATAGTAATGGGAGTACTGCTCCGGCAATATTGCAAATTATTAGCATCAGTAAGCAGTTTCTAGAATGCAATGCTTCCAAAATTGGCATCTGAAAGTCAGACTTTGTTTGAAAACTTACGTGTTATACTGTAGTAATGTTGAAGAAGCGTTAAAGCGAAAACACACAAGAATAGGTAGGTAGTTGTGGGAAAACTGCTACGACCTCCAAGTTTATCCGTTTAGAGGTGTCACCTCGTTCGTTTTCAAGATATCGCAGCAAGTTGAAGAGTTGGCCTCTTTTTCGCTCAGTATTTTTAGCCGAAAAATTGATTTACAGGCCCAATTACGTTTTAAATTTTCTGAACACCCAACTCATAGTAACGTCAGTCAAAGTAATCGAATTTAACTTGACTCAAAACTAATGGTGATGTAGATTCGTCACGGCTACAAAAACATGAGTTTGGCTTAGGAAGATTTAAGTCAGGATAAATCATTTTTAATTTTTTTTTTTTTACATTAAATTTTGACTCAAATGTTGGAGTTGGCAAAATTGTACGGTCCTTAGCATTTTCTATATCGTCTTTGTAAAGGCAACTGAAAAAACTATTTTTCGCAAAGCAAATACAAGGTAAATCGTAGAAAGAAGAGAGATAATAAAATAGCTCAAAATAGCAAATTTACAATGCTATTAAAATCATTGTTGTAAGTAAAAGTGCCGCCTAGATTCTTGTCGTTTTTCTACAATGTCGCTGTTATCGGCAATAGTAAAGAGCTTCATTGTGTAAATGAGATGTATGGCTTAATCGGAAAGGGATCTTTTAAGTTGATTCTGATTCAGGTTAAGCAATTGACTTATGTCGGATTCTGTTTCGATCAAGCGTAACCCCAGGTCTTCAATAGCTCCGACGACGTAGTAAGCCGAGATTAGAGACGCAGTTCTGGCAAGATTTTCAGAACAAATCGCTCGCGTTCGTTTGAAAATGATGCAATGTTTTGTACAAACAAAAAGTATTTAGTAAGGACTTGTTGAAAGGCGGGTAATCGTTTAAACAAAGTCTAAGCTAGCTCCTTCTAAAGCAGATTAAAAGTTTCTATAAACATCCAATGTTTAACGAAAGTCTAACACACAACAAACAGTTTTTTCAAAATGTTGTTATCATAGTTGGATCCAAAGTCATGTTGAATACTGTACTTTGGCAATTTAACGTGACATGAAAGTTAATTCTACATTGTTTAGCTGGAAAAAGTCTTTTATCTCAATAAGAAAGTCAGAAACATCGCACTTTTTACGACTATATGGTTTGAAAATTCACCATAGTTTTGACTTTTGACTAGTCCAATTGCGAAAGACAAAATAATCTGTTCAGCAAATGCGGTACGTAAAATTAGTTAGCTGATTTTGATTAGTCAGCAAACGATATATCGTCTTAACCTCGACGTTCTATCTTTGACAACTCCAATTTTTGCTTACAAAGTAAAATCAACATCACATAAAAAGGCTGAACTAAGCTGGTTGCGTGCATGAGAATGCGCAATATTGTGCATGGACTCATAACTCAATCCCAAAAAGGATCGGCATGATTGCAACATTTACAGTAAGCACAAATGAGCTGAAGATGCAAAATTGTACAAAATGGTTCTGGAGCGAATTCAACATTATACTGATCTTCACTGTTCAGCTTTAAAAAAAAATTCAACGCAAGTTTGATTTTGCCGAGCAGCCTATTTTGTCGTGGTGGCTCAGTGTGGTTATACGTGGACTTGCAAATTGGAT
Source organism: Trididemnum nubilum (assembly GCA_963965965.1). NCBI lineage: Eukaryota > Metazoa > Chordata > Ascidiacea > Aplousobranchia > Didemnidae > Trididemnum > Trididemnum nubilum. The sequence continues at coordinate 21,944,328 of OZ014475.1, read as the reverse complement.
TTCCGTTCCAAAAAGTTGCTAAAGCCCTTATTCTTTGGCGCGGCTTCCAGACTTCAGCATGCCTCTTTGGTGCAGAACATTATTTGCAGGCACTCAGTCACCAGAAGAATTTTGAAAGAGCAGACAATAACCTGGCTGATAAAAAAAAACTTTTACATTTTAACCCGCTAGCTGGTAGAAGTTTAACGCGTTCGGCTTTGGCGCGAAAAATCTGGGTTCACTTTCGAGCCGTTCAAATTGGACGCAGTGTTGCCAACGTCTCACAATCACTGCAACGTTTCTTCGAAAAATGCTGTGTTGCCCACTGGTGAAGTAACGTGGAGATGAATCCAGCTAACTCGTTACGCGTTTCAGTGAAATTCAGCTCGTAGGCTATAAAGAAGACTTGATTTTTTGACCAAGACAACGTGGCCAAGGGGGCAAAGAAGTCGTTTTTTACGACGACCCTGATTGCATGATATGGGTTCAACCGGCACAATGGTAAGTTTTTTGGGTCCTTGGATATGATGATTTACAATACTTATCTCTGCTGGTGGCTTCAAACAAACAGCAAATTCAGTCGACAAGAATTAGAAGAAATCTACAGGAACATTCAATCACTTGAAACTCCTAAGAAGGTGTGGATTCCTCCAAATACAAACACTTATCGCAATGAAAAGGGTACCGATCATCCAACAGCGCCTGACGATGACCGGTGACAGGAGGATAGAGATGCAATTAGAACTTCAACAACGTTACGAGCAAGAGATAACCTACCGAAGACAGAACGCCAACAATAAAAGTAATTTTTCAGGGTTCAAGGCTTCAAGTTATACCCATAGCTGAATCAGTTAAGGTGAATTTACACAGTATCCATTTTTCGTCCGTCTTCGTCCGTTTTTTTACGTTTTTGCTTCTTCTTGAAAAAGTATGCGCTTTTTCATGCGCATTTTTATAAGTCCATATCCGCACTAACCAGAACAGTCACATACTGGACAAAAATTTTCCGAAAAAAATTTTTGTAAAGGGGTACAGCTCTATTTCAAATAATCGCTCCTATCGTTCTTACACAAAATTTTTACCTATATACAACAGTCTACTTAGTGCGGATATGGACTTATCAAAATGCGGATGAAAAAGCGCATACTTTTTCAAGAAGCAAAAACGTAAAAAACGGACGAAAACGGACGAAAAACGGATACTGTGTAAATTCACCTTTAAAGCCCAAGAAATTGAATTAAATCAATGCAGCTTTCGAAAGTACATCATTCTCTATTTGATGATGGACTTAAGGGATTTGCGGTCAGCTTCAAAGTAAATGGTCGGATCATAAATGCCACGCGCAAGCAAGCTTTGAACAAAGCCACAGCCAAAAGCAATTGAAAGCAGATTATAAGGATCACTGACCAGACCAAACACATTTTGCTTTATTGTAACCTTAGACCTGGCTGAGAAAACTTACTGAACGTTTTTATGCTGCAACATACACTCTAATGTTATGATTAAAAGCACATTTTATCAATTACAGGCGCCTAAGGTGATAAATATTGTATATGGTATACAATTCACAAAGATAAAGGTTTGAATAAACCAATTTTAAAAGGTTATTGGCTTATCCTGGAATAAGCCATAAGAAATTTCAACAATAGCATAATTCAATAGGCTTTGCAGTACTGTCAAATAGCCCAGAACAAAAACAGTGGCACTTAGTTGACCACGCTCGCGTATTAGCACTGTACTCTCTAAGATAGTAGAATTACGAAATAATCAATCTTACTCTAATTTGAAATTATCAGCAGGTTCTACGGTCGCCAGTTTAAAGGTTTTTCCATACAATCATGAAATAAACGTTCAGGTTTAGCTTGCATTTTTATATTTTCCACTACATATTTTGACTATTACATGCAGTCGCACAACAGGTGAGGGATGGTACGTAACACATCTTAAATGAAGCAAAAGACAAACCTTTCGCTTGCCCTTTTGACGAAGCCCCTGAGAATTCCGATGTAGTGAATATATTTTTGTTACTGACAACAGCAACACCATGCTAATAATTTAGATCCGATTTCTTTCACACTACAAACCCAACTTGACTCGAAAGGGCTAAAGCGTCGCTTTTATGACAACCTTGAACGTAGAATCTGGGTTCAACTCGAAAGTCGAGCCTTGGTTACATTGCTGCTTCCTTGAAAAAAGCTTTTCACGATAACTTTCTTGGTTTGGGACTTTAAACAAGCAGCACGTTCAATTGGAAAGAAGCAAAGTATCCAACCAAATCTAGCAGGAAGCAAGGAAATTCCAACGCGATGCGGATTCGTCCAAAGATTAGCGTTACTGTTGCTTACTTTTATTGGCATAAACATGCAACGTCAATCAATTCAGTTAACGCCCTTTCGCATCACATTAAAAGACTGCAGGGCAAAATACCTTGACACAAGGGTTCAAGTTAAGATTGAGTATTCTTCAACCACAAAATTTTCTGATGCTGGTGAAAGTTTTGAACCGCGATTTTAATTGATCGCAACTGATGTTGAGATTTTTATTGTGGCCCATTGTTAGATAAAGCATAGACCAACACTCATCTACCTAAGTTAAAACGAAAGCGCACAATTTTACCGGAAACTCGGGGAGGTTTTTTTACTGTGCTTATCAAAATAGCCCCTTTAGGTCACACTTGCTGGTTTTTATTTCGCATCTGTACACGAAAAAAAAAAAATTGAACCCCAAAAATGTCAAAAATAAAAATAAAAAAAAACAAGGATCATCAACTTACCGGTACAAGCGCTTCGCTGCATACTACCAAGAAAAAAATGTACAGACCGTAAATGAACTGCTTCATTCTTTGCAATATTCCAAACGTATTCCAACTTGAAGAGAACAACGTACCCAAACCATTAGCCAGATACGCTGATGAAATTCAATTACATTCACAGCTAATTATAGCCCCAGCCCTTGTATTCAACGTCACAGTGATAATGAACCACGTAATGATCTCTTCTAGCACCTAAATAATAAACATTGATCTAAGTATTCTGAAACCAGAACGGTGTAACTTTTACGTTGACAACACAACTTTTTAATCATCGAAACATAGGCGTAGCCTGGGGGAGCAGGGGGCCCGGGCCCTCCCCAATTGAAATGCCACCGATGATAAAAATGTGACAAAAAGCCTATTGTTTCTTCAATTTCAGTTTCTTTTAGCATTTTTTGCGTACAACATACACGCGTACAACAGTAATTAACGATAATATTGGCGAGCAAGGGGCCTGGGCCCCCTCAATTCAATTTTTGCCAACCAATTTATATGTGTAACCCAGGTAAAATTAAGAATTTTTGTCCTAAAAGTTGCTATCTCAGGTCCTAATCTAACCTTTTTATGAACGTAATGCAATAACCAGGAGCGGATTTACCATATGGCAACAGAGCCAGGGGCCCCGCTCTCAGATGATCAGACATTTTTTTGTCTTCAACTATATTTGGCAAGAATATTTTGCCAAAATCGCCAAAGTGCCAGTGGCCCCATGCAATGTAAATCCGGCCCGGTCAATAACATGGTTAGTAAGCGTAATCATCTATTGTACCATTTTTCAATAACGATTCACCTCCCACCTTGCCGGTTTTTACGCGACAATATGCTTTTGAAAAAAAATTAGCTAGGGAAATGCTCATTGAACAAATTATTTAAGTAGAAGTGAGGGGGCATGAGCCCCCTGGCCGTCCATGTACTCTTACAGCTGGTTATTTTCATGACAAAACAAAAATCTCAAAGGGTATCTTCTAGTGGATTATTATTTACTGCTAAAACATTACAGGAGGCAATGTACCTTACTTACCCTATCTTGGCCAAGTCCCTTACAAAATTTAATCCCAAAACGCAAGATTTTAGACGTGCTTTGGACTTAAATTGTAAGCAAAAGGAGGATTGAACAATTTAATTTTTTCAATTGGCTTTCAAATGTTAAAAATCTAGTTCTTTCAAATGGCTCTGAACACGTGCGGAATGTAATCCAATGGCATTAAAATAGAGTGTTTTTTTTTAAATCGCCCAACTTCTGGAGGCGAAGCCCCCAAACCCCTATCTGTGATACGTTTGAGTTACACTAGTTTACTCAACACTTCTCCCAATTCAGATATTTGCACTTTTTAACTTTGGTAAACCAGACCACGGCTTCTGGTCTTCGATTCTACGATATCTTTGTCGCATAAAAAAGTACCTCTTTCGAAAATTTCTGAATGTGGTTTGGGCCCTCCCCCATTCAAAAATCCTGGCTACGCCAATGCATCGAAATTAGGTTTTCAGAAAGAATCGAAGGAGTTGCACTATTTAACAAGGTGCGTAGCTCTGATATTCGAAAATCTCTTAAACATCGAGCCGTTACTTCTCCGAATTGAAAGATCTCAGCTTATAGATGGTTTGGCCATGTAAGCAGAATGCCTCAGGAAAAACTCCCCAAACAAGCTTACTTGTTAAAGGAAATGGAAGAAGGCCAGGTTGGACGGCCCAGAACTACACGGACTAATTACATTGAGGATCTTGGATGGAATCACTTGGGACTTCACCCAAGCGAAATGATGGATGTGATGTAAGACCGTGAAGTGTGGCTGCTAAATTTTGAGCTGCTGCCCCCGCAACCCTCACGGAAAAGCGGGCAATGAAGAAAAAAGAAGTAATATCAGTATTATTCGAACAAAATCGCTTGGTTAAAAAACAAAAATACAATACTACAGTTTAATCTTTGTAGAAACAATTCAGTGAGAAACATGCAGCTGGCTTTTTTTCTAAACCCCTCTTTTGAAATTAATTTCAATTAAGGTGCAGGCAGCCCTAAGTCTATTTTCCATTTTATCGTCAATCGTGTAATGTAAAAAGAATCATATTAATGCGCCAAAGGTCTTTTTGTGGAGACAGCCCAAGAACTTCATGGTCGTATTAATTGCTGTAATTACATCTTTAGGTTCGGGAAAGAACGATTGGACATTTTCAGTCTTCGAGTCAAGCTGTCACCTTCCCACCTGAGCCAAGTCAACTGACCACCTTCTTACCTGACCCACTTCCGAGCCAAGTCAACTGACCACGACAAACTGACCGCGAACAAATTGACCGCGAACCAACGGTTACGTCGCAGTGATTTCGTCACCGTGATTAGTCACAAAGTGAGGGTTAGGGCAAGATGGCTCTGGGGATTGTAAAATATTTTTATGATCGCCCTTCTCAGCCAATCGGCGTCATTTGTTTCGCGGTCAGTTTGTCGCGGTCAGTTGTCGTGGACCCTTTAACTTCATATCATCAACAAATTATTCCAACAAAACTTTTTAAGCTTCAAAACAAACCAATTAGTCAATGGGTCAGTCAGTCATCGTAACGTATCAGACTGTTTTCATTCACATTCTGAGGTGGACCTTTCAACTATTTGTACTTAATGTATCTCCAGCTCGCTATATCAAACGAAATCGTTTCAATAGCAAATAACCACTTCTTTGTCTCGAGCACGTGATTAATATTTGACTACTTACTATGAGCAGTCCAAAATAGCTGTTTAATGTTTATCGCAAAAAATTTTGCAAGGTAACTGGCTCTTTTCATTGGGTCTGAAGCATTGCGCTTTCAAGGGCGCAATGGTCTGAAGTGACCATTAATGGCTCAAGGGTCCCGGACACTAGACAAAAAATGATGACGTCACACGGAAAAAATTTTGGTTACTTCGAGTCTCACCTCACCGCTCTTGGATATACGCGAAAAAAAAACGCAAAGCAACTTTCTCATTTTTTCTAGCTTTGCCTTCCCAAGTTAGTAAAGGTAGCAGGAACACCAGCTGAAAGACTCACGACCTTGAATCATAAACCATAATTCTCAGCGGAATATCTTGCATTTTGCACCCATTGATTCTACATTATATTACCCTTTCTCTCACTGAATTAACCAATTTCCTTTTCGACTGAACTTTGACAGCAGTGGCAGCGCTAACGATGGTGACACCCGGGGCGGAATTTGGTGGTGTCACTGTCACCCTTTATATTGTATACTAGGCTGCAAAAGGTTATTTTTTTAAAGATAGCGGTACTACAGTACTTCATTACTTTAGACAGCGGTTGTTATTTGGCAAGCTCAATTACTTCTCATTGTAAGATTTTAAAACCTGGAAGTACGTGTAGCACACGTCTAGTATAAGGCGCGTGACGAGAAAGCTGCAGTGGGGTGACTGGGAGCTCCACCTCCATCCGCCGGAGGCCATTGGGCGTCTGGGGGCCGAGGCCCTAGCACTCGAAAAATTTTATTTTTTTGCAAAAAATAACAATTTTAGGCCTATTTTGAAAACAAATTAATGCTTTTAAAACGTGACATCAGGAAGAACTCTGGTAGTATAGAAAAGTAGCAGTGCAAAAATATGATTAGACTCCAGCCCGTAGCAAGATATCTGCAATTGGGGGGCTGTTTCGGGGGGCCTGGGGGCGGAGCCCCGAGCATTTAAAAATTTTGTGTTTGTTTTGCAAAACTAACTTAAGTTTAGGCCTATTTT